>JAQPPZ010000141.1:0-202494 GCA_028583015.1 Wollemia nobilis | reverse complement strand
AGCCAACCTCCCGGGGTTGGTTTAAACTAAATTTTTATGGTGCAGCCAAGGAGAACCTAGGAAGAGCTGGATCTAGAGGAATAATCAGGGATTATCAAGGAAATCTGGTCAAGGCCTTCGCTGAACCATTGGGAATCAGAACTAATAACGAAGCAGAAGCTAGAGCTCTTTGGATAGGGTTGCAGGTAGCCCAAGCAACTCAAGATAATTTTATGATTGAAGGTGATTCGATGAACATCATAAACCTATTAACTAATGGCAAAAAACCTCCATGGAGAATCGAGGGAGTCATCCATGAAGTGAGGATCCTTTTGCGGCAAGAAATAACGAGGAGGGCTCATCGCGTGTACCGTGAGGCCAATAGGTCAGGCCGACAAATTAGCCACCATAGGTGTTGATATTGGTAGTTTGGTGACATGGACACAATTTGTGCCACGTGAAGTGGAAAACATTATTAGTCATGAAAAGAAACCTACCCATTAAGGAGAAATATGAATGGGTGTTATTTCCCCATGGAGCTGGTAATAACTATGGGGTTTCCCTCTAAATCATACCAAATTGGAAATGAAGGTAACAGGGTGTAAGCCTTGGAGGATTCGATAGAGAATAGGAAATGGGCAAGCAACGGGTTTTATAAGTGCAAAGTTCCAAATGTCAACTTCCTGTCAATGTAAGTAATGTTTACAGTTATGTTTAGGTATGGGTGTGCCTTGTTAGTAAGATGTTGTAGGGTATTCAACACAATTTCTAGTAAGAAATTTTCAAGGATGACTAGGATCTACAATCTTAGCGGAAGGTTGGATATTGTAATAGTTTTTAGGTTAACCTGCAAAAATCGATAATTAATGAAGACTTTTATTTACCAAAAAAAATATTATATATGTTTTTTGTATTTGAACTTTCTACCATATTATGTAATCCTAGAAAACTAGACCTTCTCACATGATTTTGAAATATGTACACATGCATGGAATCCAATATGTTTTGTCCATAGCCATCACCTTATCAATAGAAAGTGAAATAAATCTGGAAAGTTTTACTTGTTCCCTCAGGTCCTTCTCAACTAATAATAGAAATTTTGCTATCTCCCAACCACTTCGATCTAACCAATGGGAACTAGGAAGGTTTTGCATATCATCTAGTTGAAATAGGTTCTTATAATCAATAAAATCAGACATGGTTCTACACTTTTTGAGAATATTATATACAATAGTACTGCAAATATTTTGAAGCTAAAGTGGTCTTATGAATTTTATGAAATTGGGCTTCAATTGTTCCATATTTCTCAAGAAGAGATTGTTGTTGCTTTAAGTGATTTTCATGTTCTATTGTATATCTGATATACATACATTTTGATGCATCTTTCCACCTAACTTCTTTATTAATTTTACCATCACTTCCTGTAACTTTTACATAATCTTTATCGACATGGTTTTCTATTATATCTATGTTAATTTGTAGCCTGTGATCCTTAGTTTCCAACTACAAATTTTGCATCTACATACTTTTTTATTGACTTGGTTGTCCTTAGTCATGACAGGATCAATCAAAGGAAATTTTTTACCCATTCATTCTTAAATGCCCTACCAATAGCCCAGTTAGATGCCTTTCTCTATTTATAATTTTTGGTTGAAGATTCATAAGAATTTTGTAATGTATTTGATTTATCACTTTCATTTTCAACTAGCATATCATTTTAAGGAATATCTTCAAGTGTTTTTTGGATGTCATTGTTAAGAGAATTTTCATTAGAAGGCATATCTTGGTGAGGAATATCTTCAAGTGGAGGCATATCAAGGTTGAAAAGGTATTATGCATAGTAGCATACAATAATATTCTTTATCATTTTTGGATTTAACAAAATAAACTTACAAACAAAAAAATATTCATATCGTCATGCACATACTAAGAACTAACTATTTGAGAAAGAAAGTAGTATTTAAAATACAACTAACTATTTAGAAGTCAAAAATCATATGTACCATGAATTTGGACAAATATTAATGGCTCGTTGCATTTTGATGTATGGCTAAAATATTTGAGGATACTCTTTTTAGTAGAAGATTTGGTCCCCTTATTTCCATTGCCAGTAGGTGAAATATTACTTGTAAAGAAAATGTATTTTATTTTAGAAAAGTAATAAAATGTTGAAGAGGTCTTACTTATGTTAGGCCTCAAGATAATATTATAACTAGAATAAATAGATGGTTGTTTGGTAGAAAACACATACATGTTTCCTGCCATGCTTTATTATGATTTTGTCAGTTTATGCCACTACTCTATTTTTTGGTGATAGAACTTGTAATTGATAACAACACAAAACTAATAAATATACAAATTCAAATCAATTAAAGAAAAAAACTTTTGTATGCAAAAATAATTAGAGATACATATGTGGAAAAATATTAGATTATAGTACAAAATGGACTAGAAATAGATAATTACAATGTCTTTAGAGAACCAAAGTGTTTACTATTTATAATCTTATAACAAAAAAGTATATCTAAATAGAAATAGAGAATCAAAGAGTTAAAAAAAAAAAAGAGAAAATATGGGACAACATGCATAATAGGGTAAAATAGAGAAAAACATGGAAAACAAAGCATTGACCTATTTTCAATAAATAATAGAAAAATATTAAAATAAAACACCACAATTAATTAACAGTAAAATAGATCTTATTACTATAACTACTTCAGCTTATATTTAGAATGTCTTAATAGAAATAGAGAACCTGGTGTAGAACCCATTTCGATAGTTTGTTTGGATGTAGAAAAAGGTCTGACAATCGGTCTGGTGTAGAATAGGGTCTGGATATTTTTTAGGGTGTAGAACAAGGTTTGAATATCTATATGGTGTAGAATAGGGTATGGTAGTCCATATAGATGTAGAATAGTATCTGAATATTGGTCAGGGTGTAAAGTTCTAGATATCAGTCTAGTGTAAAATAAGGTCTACATATCGATCTAGTGCAAAACAAGGTTTGGTAGTCCATTCATATGCACAACAGGGTCTGGATATCATTCAAGGTGTAGAAAAGGGTCTAGATATCAATCTAGTATAGAATAGGATTTGGTATTCCATCTAGATGATAACAGGGTTTGAATATCGATCTGGTGCAAAACAAGATTTGGTAGTCTGTTTAGATGTAGAAAAGGGTTCAAATATCATTCTGGTGTAGAATAGGATCCGATAGTCTATTCGAATGTAGAATAGGGTTTGGATATTGGTCAAGGTGTAGAATAGGATTAAGATACCGATTTAGTCCATAATAGGGTTTGATAGTCTATTCAGATGTAGAATAGGGTCAAGATATCATTTAGGGTGTAGAATAGGGTTTGAATATCGATCTAGTGTAGAACAAGGTCCAGTAGTTTGTTTAGATGTATATCAGGATCTGGATGTTTTTTAGGATGTAAAATAGGATCTAGATGTTTTTCAAGATGCATAATAGAGTTTTACTATCATTTTGAGTGCAAAGAAGGGTCCAAGAGTTGATCTGGTGTAGAATAGAGTCTAGTAGTAGGTCTGGTGCAGAAAATAGTTTGGTAGATATGGGTCCAATTTTGATCTAGTAGAGTTTTATTTCGGATCAACTGGTTTCTACACAAGACCAAAGTTTGGTGGAATTATCAATTTTCTAATAGTTTGAATGTTTTAAATGGAAAATTATTGTTGGCATATTAATTATATATAGTGGTATACTTTGCAAATTTGACAAGATAAGTTAAAAATTTTAAAATTTTATGGCAAAAAGGGTCCTTGATTTAGGTGGGATTACTGGCAATTTTAAAAAAATAATTGTAATACTATTATCAACACACGATGAACTAACACCTAAGATTTTTTTGTCATAAAAAGTTTTGGGTGAAAGGTTCGATGTCCAAGGTCCCCCAAATTTTCCAATTTGTATTTTCAAAAATGTAAATATTCATCGAATTTGGAAATATTCATCATTGTGCATAACCCTAATGCCACCACTCTACTAATTTTATTAATGGTGCATGGTCTAGCTTTATGTATGGCATCCTCACAAGGTAGTCAATGCCTACACCATCTAATATCACCATCTCTACAAAATTGATGTTGACAACTATAGATCTAAAGGTACAAGATCTAAAGTCTATAATATGTAGAATGTCTAGCACCCGCATACACAAATAACATAACTAGAATTAAATAAAAAAATTGTAAAAAAAAAATACTAATATTTTTTCTAACTCTATATTCATTTTCTTTGAGTGATTTCAATGTCCATAGTAAAACCTTCTAAAAGAATTAATAATTAAATAAATTATAGGTGAAAAAGACTCTTATCTATAGCTAGACCTAGTCCACCTCTACCTTATACTATCTATAGTCTATGTGTTTACTACCCTAGCTATGTCATTTTGATAGTTGCTATGTTTTATTTAGGTCCATAGTCTCCTTCATACAATTTTTTTTTACCCTCCCTCCACTATTTTACCCCCCTAGGATGAAATTTTTTACTTACCCATTTTCAGCCTAGCCTATTCAAGTTCCCTTAGGACCACATTGGATCCCTCAAAAACATGAGGGAAAACCCAAGTTGGAGGTAAAATAGCAAATCCCATTTTCCTTTATACATCATAAGAGTTACTCAATAAAAACCCTAGGTAATTGATTTGCATCTCTAGACAAATTTTTGCTATATTCTACCTTGTATGGTTCAATCGAATCTTAGCACCTTTGTTTTTCTAAAAATTGAGGACATCTATAGTTATTTTTTATGCATTTATCATTTTTAAATGCATAAAAAAGGGGGAAAATATAGATTCATAAAATCAGACCACCTAATCAAACTAATTACATAGCAAATCCACCAAGCAATTAAATTAACCATGACCCACATACTCAAACCCACATTTTGTAGCTTGATTAGCCTTGTGCAAATTTATCTCTTTAGAAAAAGAAAATTGAGTAATAAATTCATAATATTAGGTGGTGAATTTAGAAAAATCAATTTTTCCATCCAATTCCTATCTCCCTCACCAATTTTGATCTCCAAGAGTAAAATTTTATGAATTCATTGACTGATGAATTTGCCAATAGCATATTCACAGGAAATGGTTTTATTTTAGGCACACAACCAATGTTCCTTACTGGCTGTAATTTTCTATCATAAGAAATAATCCTCTTTATCACCATTGATTAGCCCATAAAACTCTCAATTAGGCACATATGAATCACCAATCAAAATTACAATCAAACATATATAATAATAAATCAAGCCTCAATCAAATTTGCCCAACTACCAATTAACCCTCAATCAGCCCTTGACTACCAATTAAGGTAGTTAACTAGCCATCATCACCTTACAACTCACCATAGATTAACACCTTATATTCTCCCCTTGGTGGAGCCACCTTTTTCTATATAAGGAACCCTTGGGGTAGCATTTTATCATGACTTTTAAAAGTAACCAAGTGCTGCTAAAATTTATTTGAAGGCTTTCCATGAAATTACAATTTCATTGCATTTTTCTCATCTACTTATCAAGTTTCTAAAGAAGGAAATAAAACAAGACATAAGGCTATTAAGGGAGTACTATATCTATTCTATTTTTTTCTTCCTTTTAGCTTATTATCATAGTCATTTGGTCTTACTTTCATTGCATTGTTCGTATTCTTTCTTTTCCCTTAAAAAGTTTTTATCTAGTCTTGCATGTGAGCTTATTTTATAGGGAAATTCAAGGTATATAGGATAATAGGTAAACAACTATATATTTTGACACCCATAGAAGTACTTATATATCCAAATATTAGCCTCTTATTTTGATCTACTCTATCTAAGAAAGATTTACCACTTGAAACTTGTTCAGGCAACGAATTTATTTCAAGCTACCTCGACTATCTAATCTTGAGTTAAGACCATTTTCTCTTGGCTTGGTATTTTCCATTGTTCTATAAATTATTTTTGTGTACTATGTATTATGCATCATTTTTATTTAGACCTCCATTATATTATCCACCCATAGAAAATTAATTCTCAATTTGTATTTAGGTCAAGCAATGGATTCATTAGCTACAAGCTTTTGCTTTGGGTTTTAGGCCAACTTAAAGGTTTTATCTATCTAATTAGTCTTGCATAACCTTTTAATATCATTATATATATATTTTTTACTCTTTAACTTCTATAAACCATGATTCATCATTGAAATAGAATTCACCTATCATTGTATAGTTAGGTGATAGATTCACAATTGGCACTATTACATCTAGTTTTTAGATCTAATTTTCATTCACTCTATTTCTAATCATAGGATGAATTCACCACCTAATAGACCTCTAGGATGTGGTTTTGTGATAGGTGATATAACATCAATTTCCATGCATTTCAATTTTTTATATATACATTTAGGGGTCTGACTATTCCTTCTAGATAGCTAAATATCTTTGGTTGTTTGGTAGACCCTCAAAAACTAATTTCCTTTTAGTCTCTCTTTTTTTAGGTTCCTAGAGAATTTTCCATCTAGAGGAGTTGCAAATAGTGTATTTGGTTGTAGGCAATGATTTTGTCTTAGCCATCTGGATAAGTAGGTTCCTTTTGCTTTCTAATTATTTATTATTTGATGTTTGTTTTAGTTTCTACTATTATTTTAAGGTATTAAGAAGGTCTTAACTAAATAAATTAGGATTTTCATAAAATTTAAAGTATTTGTTACTTCATTTAGGCATTATATTTAAAGTAGCATGTAGTTCTTAAATTTAGTCTAATTTTATATTCTTGCATTCCCCTTTCACTTTTGCTTAAATAAAAAAGTAAAAATTTTACTTTATTGATTTCTTTAGGATTAGAATTCATCAAAGTTAAAAATCATACTTATGGTAGCTCTTGTATTATCACATTGTCTATTTGACACATTTTGCTTTTGTAATAGTTACAACAATATTTTAGAACATTAAAATATGAAAAGAATATTAAGGAACTTCCTTATACCTTGGAATTAGCTTCTTCTTTCACCTGTTAGACATTCAAATTGAAAAAAACATATAGTATTTTGCATTAGGCTAGCTTGTCTTCCTATATATCTTTGTCATCCTTGTTTGAAATAAAATAAAGAAGAAATTTAGTTTGCAAAGGTAGATATTAGAAAACAATGTCAAGAAACAAATTTCATATAGGACTTGTTTGTTGCATCATTGTTTTCATTTTGCATTTGCATTATCATATTTTGCATCTAGATATTATGTTAGTACAAAACTCAAGATGTTTGCAAATATCAACACATTCAACTAGATTTAGGGAAATAAAAAAACTACACTTGGTGAATTTGTAATCTCTATAACCAAAGATAAGAGATCAAAAATACATAAATAATGGGTTATTAGTAGTGCTCTCCCATCCATGTGTGTACTCACCCTTGAGTAAAAAGGACCTATCAAGGCTAGCATCTCCCTGGGATCCTCTTTTTGGTAGCCACATGGTGTGTGAGATCATAATAGAAAATTTTAATTAGGAATTTTAGAGATTAAAAAATGAGGTGAGATAGCTACTAGCAAAGGAAAAATGGCCAAGAGAAGACTTCTACTTGGGGAGGGTAAAACTTTAATCTATTATTATGGTTTTTCATCCATTCCATTTGATTTGTTCATATGAGTATTGAATTGTGTTCAATCTAGAATATGTATGCCAACTCAACTTTTTGGACTTGAAATACTTAAATGGGCAGGATAAAATTACCTTCTACCTGATAAAGTAGAAAATAATACACATCACTTTTAAGCTATGAGTGTTCTCTTGATATATCTATCTAGCTAATATAAAATACATACCCTGGATCAAGGTCAATATTGGATGACTCAAAATTGCTTCTAAGTTAAACTTTGAAGAAGGTTGGTTCTTTATATAAAGTCTACTATGAAAAAGACTAAAGAGAGAAAATGCATAGGGTTAAGAGAATTTTAGGGATAGAAATATTGATAAATGTGGTTAGAGCTCAGGTAAAAACATTTTATTTAGCTTAATTAGCATTAACCATATACTAAAAGCAATTCCTAACAAACTTCAATTAAATCTATGTAAAAATATAATAATCTCAAATGTTACAACATTCAACATTCCAAGCACTCCAAAAAAATAAGTCAAACATTTTCAAGATTAACATATCTTCCTTCAATTATCAATTGAACTAAGTCAAATAGATTCAAGCCTAATAGATCTTACTTCCACTAAAGCATAAACAACAATGTTGAAAGTGTAAATATCTTTGTAATCAATAATTCTTCACACTTCAATTGAGGTAGGTCAAACAACCCTTGATTGCATTAGAATAGTATGAACAAAAAGCTTACAAGCAAATGCTAAATTACTTGACCAAATTTTTTGATTGGTCAAATAGTTTTGACACAGATAATTTTTTTTATTTTTTAAATAAGCTATTTTAACTACATATCAAGGTAGTATAATTGGGGAAGCAATACAAAGCTCCTCCATATAAGAAAACCTTTAAATTAATATATATTCATGATAATTCTAAATTATTTCAAGTCCCAACACAACATGAGTAAGATAAATCCAAATAGATTATAGATCTACAAGATGAAGATGTTGCATATAGCATGGAGGAAATAGAGGACCCTATTGCAAAAGAAGAGGATTTGTATTTATCAAAGCAAGAATCCATAGTACAAGAATAAGGTCATTTAGGTTCAAAACTTTTACACAAATTCCCCTAGAGGTCCCAATAATGTAGTCAAATTATTTTCCAATGTCTACATGTCCAAACATGCATTATTGTACTTATATTCTATATTTTCATGCTTTAAGAGCTTCTATGGACTCATTACTCTTTTTTAGACTCATAATTATTTCAAATTATTTTATCCAAATCCTAAGGAAGTAATTCTAAGCTTTAAATTACTTAAAAATTGCTCATTATGTGAGCCAAAATATTTTATGCAAAGTAGATTCATATTCTTTAAGGCAAAACTTGTAAAGTATTTGTGGATTGAAATTTTTTACAATGAAATTAAAAAGGCACTTAAAATATATAATTCGACAAGAGTCTAGGAGTTAGCAAGACAAAAAAAATTGATGGTGATGTCAACAAGGTGCTTGAAATTTTTTAACCGGGTGAGAAGTTATTGGGCAAAAGTATTTTTCTTAGCAACAAATGAAATCCTAGAAGGAAATCAAACCAAAAATTTTTCTAATGACATTAGCCTAAGCTTCCAAAAACTTTAATCTAGTAAAAAATCTTGCATTATGTAAGAAAAGCAATCCAAAAGGTAAGACAAAAGTAAATAGTATCCCAAAATGGAGCTTCTTGGCAAGAACAATGACATCAATATCTAAAATATTTGACATGCTTTCAAATCAACATTTATTTAAGGAGGTTCCCAGCATAAATAAAGTATTTAAGATATAATTGCTAATTTTTAGAACATGAAAGTGATAACAACTCTATCAAAGCATAAATAATAATCCTAAAAATCACAATGACTAGAGGATGTGTTGAATGTGTTGAAGATGTTGAGTGGTTTTAGATCATCCTAGGTCATGCAAGACTAGTTTGCTCATGATTATACATAGTAGTTAGTGTTATCCCTAGCTAGGCAAAAACTATAAATAGAGGAATGATCCTCGTTGTAAAGGGTTAGATAATTAATCATTTTCCTATTGTAAGATTTATATTCATACTATTCTAATGCAATTAAGGTTTGTTCTTTTTGTCATATATGGGATTTTTAGCCTAGAATTTTATCACCAGATGGAATATTTGAATAAATACTTAGGTGTCAAGGTTAACAAAGGAACTATATACCCCTTTATTTTTAGAAACAAGATAATTACTCAAGTCTTAAAAAATGGTCTATATACTAAAGCAGAGACTCCTAAACATGCAGCTAAAAATTATGTTAAATAGGTTCAACAATGAGCCGAATGGTAATCTAAAGGCTTGCCTAGACAAAATGAATAAAAAACCTCTTAATTTTTAGCATACTTCAAAACCAAAGGTGAAAAGCAAAAAAAAATGGTAAAAGAAGAGAGAGCTATGGAAAAAGTAGAAACCAAATATGAACATCCCCTGTGGAAGATATTTTATCAAAATAAAAATAACTATGACCCTAAACACAACTCAAGACAAGTGCTTAATGAAAAAATAAAAAAAAACAATGGTGGATAAATAATAAACTAAAAATAAAATTCAAGAATGGCAGATTTTCTAGTGTGATTTGGACACACAAGGCCTTTGATTCAACACAAATATTGATCAATAATTTGATGAAGCTTTTGATAATTAATCTCAAAATAAAAATGAGAATAAGAGTGACTCTAAGGCCAATATATTTTGGAAGAATACATGAAAGAATAATCCAACTCCTCGATACTAGTAGAGCAACTTCTGGATATTTCCTTCTCAATCTAGCAACAAGCTCTGCTATGGCCTTTAGATGAATATATTTTTTTCAAACATACATTATAGATATTGAGATGATGGAAAAGATAGTATATTTTAGTGGTATCTTAGTTCCCACATCAAAAAAACCCTTGAATCCTCCTCAAGAACCACTTGATAGGGGTAAATTTGTACTAGGTGTTGATATTCTTCAACCCTTTCCTATGAAATTTCTAGTCTAGGAGCTCCTAAATACCATTGAAAAATAGCTATAGAAAAATGAAATTTTGAAAATTCTAGGGTCTCCCTTTGAGTAACAATGCCTAAAATCAAATAAAGTAAATATCTGACTAATACCTCCAACTATTGAAGGAACAATGCAAGGATCAGGTATGCCATATCTACCCCCTTCTTCTCCTCACTCTTCTTAGCTACTTTCCTCCACTCATCAATCTACTCCAAAATATACTTCTCCTCCTCATCCTTCTCACCAAAAAATACACATGTTAGATCACCTCCCAAAGTAATTACCACTTCTCCACCACCATATACCCCTCAAGCTCCTTGACCTACACCTTCCTCGTCTTTTAGATCTATTCAAACCATTCATTCTATACCTATAATTGCTTATGTGTCTCCCACCCCTCTATTGTATTCTTCCTTCAACATATCTCATAGTCTCCTAGTAACAATTCAAAGCCAAATATAGTAGGCAAAAGCCATTGCACAAGCTTGGATTGATAAGAAGAAGCAAAAAATAGATCCAAAGACCATGTCAACAAGGGTCCAAAGTATGTTACACCCCAATCAAAAAAAAAATTGTTGATATTTATGACTCCTATTATTTCCAATCTATCATCACAATTGGCTAAGGCTAAATATTAAATAATGATAAATATTATAGACAATGATAGGATTTTGATTGGGGATAAATCTTAGATGGCACATAGATCCATCATTGTGTTGTATATTTATTTATTTTGGATGATGTCTAAGTATCACAGAGGAGAGAAGAATGGTTGGCCAAGGCCCTTGAGTAGGAAAATATATAGGAAAAGGCTTTGTAGAATCAAGTATAACAGTTGCAAAAATGTCTTAATGAGGCCCTGACACCAACCCAATTATAGGAGAAGGATGCTAAGAACAAGACTCTATATAAAAGAGTATAGGACCTACACAATAGCTTCCAATAGGCACATAACAAATTCAAACCTCCTGAATCTCTATAGATGCATGCCATATAATTAAAAAGAGATGTTAGGATCAAATTTTTGAATCTATTCAAACCTGGTATCTAGAATTCGAAATTGTTAATTATTGCTAGAAAACTATTGAAGAAGTGCAAGTTGACTTTAAGATGATGGAGAATAATATTTACAAAAAAGTACTAGAAGTGCATTTCATAGTGGATGTGCTAAATAAAACTTCTATTCAACACATTTCTTCAACAAAATATAGGGTGGTAATGTACTAGAAGGTTACAAATATCATTGAGTAGGTGCAAATACTTAAACAAGAATATGAGGCTCTTAATTCACTCATTATCATTGGGAATAAGATTTTGAGAAAGATAAAAAATATAATTTATGATGGAATTTCATCATTCTAGGTATTGAATGACCCTCTTTACTCTATGGATGAGCTAAAAGATATTTTTGATATGGTAGCTAAATATCTAACCAAAATTTTGATTGGAAAGATAGTTTTGATGAAGACAAATTTCCTTTAATTTTAGAATAAGATATCTACACTACATATCATGGTGGTAGAATTAAGGACGTAATAGAAAGCTCGTCTATATAATAAATCAATTTGTGATAAGGATAAAATATTAACATATCCTTTGAATTAACATTTATTTATGAGAATAATAAAAGATTATGGTCCCTAGCATAGAATGAGTGGGATATAGATAAATAGATTTTAAGTCTATAATATGAAGATGTTGCATTTGGCCTAAAGTAAAGAATGGACCCTATTGAAAAAAAATAGGATCCAAATTTTTCAAATAAATATTTTATAGCCCAATAATAAGGCCATTTTAGTTCAAAAAATTTAAGAAAATGTCCCTCAATGGAACCAATAATGTAGTTATTCTTTGCCAACATCTACAAGTCCAAACATGCACTACTAGACTTATCTCTATTATTTATTTTTCAATATTTAAGAGCTTCTCTAGACTCATTATTCTTTTTTGAACTCATCATTATTTCAAATTCTTTTGTTCAGAGCCTAAGGAAGTAGTTTTGGGCTTGAAATTGCTTAAAAATTGCTCATTCAAGTAAGCCAAAATATTTTATATAGAGTATATTCATATTATTCAAGGCTAAAGTTGTAAAGTCTTATTATATGGAACTTTTATACAGTTATTCCATAAAGGCACTCAAAATATCTAGCCTAGAAAGAGCCTTTTCAAGAAGGATATTAGATTCTAGAAGCTATCAAGCTAGAACATTTTGATTGTGACTTCAAAAAGACACTTGAAAATATCTAGCCATATGAGAATTTGTTGGGGCAAAAGTGTTCACTAGCAACAAATTAAATCCTAGAAGGAAATCAGGCTAAATTTTTTATGATGACATCATCCCAAGCTTCCAAGATTTTTGACATAGTAAAAAGGTTTGCATGAAGTAAAAAAGTATACCATAAGGTAAGACAAAGGTAAATAGCATCCTAGACGAGAGCTTCTTGGAAAGAACAATGACATCAACATATAAATTGTTTGGCGTGCTTGTAAATCAACATTTCTTTAAGAAGAAGGAATCCAACACTCTCAAATAAAAGTAGTTACGCTAGAGTCATTGATTACTAGAACACAAAAGTGATAACTACTCAATTAAATCATAACTAATGATCCTACAAATCATAACCACTAGAGGACTGATAGAGGATGTGTTGAATATGATAAAGATGTTGAGTGGTGTTGGATCATCCTAGGTCATGCAAGACTAGTTTGTTCATGATTGTACATAGTAGTTAGCTTTATCCCTAGCTAGGAAAAAACTATAAATAGAGGAATGCTACTCATTATAAAGGGTTGGATAATTTAGTTTTTGCCTATTGTAAGATTTCTATTCATACTATTGTAATGCAATTAAGGGTTGTTTGACCTATCTCAATTAAAGTGTGAAGAATTATTGACTACAAATATATTTTCACTTTTAGCATTTTTGTTTATTCTCTTGTGGAAGTAAGATCTGTTAGGCTTGAAGTTGTTCAACTTAGTTCAATTGATAGTTAAATTAAGATGTCCTAGGCTTGAAATTGTTTGATTTATTTCCATTGGAGCGCTTGGAATATTTTAAAATTTGATATTATTATATTTTATGCATATATTTAATTGAATGGTCTATTAGGAATTTCTTGTAGTAGATGGTCAATGCTCATTCAATTGAAGATATTATTGTTATTTGAATACTAGATGCATTTAGCACTCTTTCTATCTCTACTCTTCTCTCAATCCTATTCCTTTTATCTCTTTATTATTTTTCATAGTAGGATTTAGATAAGAAATTGGCATTCTCTAGAGGTTGACTTAGAAGCAATTATTAGTCATAAAATATTGACCTCAATCTAGAGTGCATATTTTATATTAGGAATGTTGAAGGATAAATAGGTTCCACTTTCTAGGAGAGGTTATATTGATGGATATGGGTCTAGAATATCTTAAATACTATTGATCCTATGACCTAAATTTTTTTTTGAACAAACCCTCAATGAAAAAAATCTAGATACCTTTTGTATGCATGATAACATTTATAATGTACAATGACAAGGAGACAACCCTTGCCACTCTCTAGAGTAGGTAAGGATATAAAAATAAAATTCAAAGTTGGTATGATAACCCCCTAGAGTGGCACACCTTTTACATAAAGCAAAATGATATAAAAATTTAAACCATCAAATGTTGGGGTGCTTTAGAAGGTGGAGCATATAGATCAAAAGATCCTTTTATGGTAGAGGATGAGGTACAAAATGGACATGAACATCCAATCCATAAGAGACAATCAGTTTGATGCTAAAAAAAATTCACCTAGGATAAAAGGCATCCCAAAGGTGTAAAAATTATTATTACCATAATGGAAGTAGCAGTAAGAACCTCAACCTCTCACAAGTAAAACCTTAGGAAGCAATAGATAATTTTGTTAATCATTATTTTATCTATATCAACTCTAGTAGTGGTTACTTCAAAATCTAGGAAAAAGGTAATGAAGGGGTAAAATGGGTTTGATAAGTAAGGGTATATATTTTGTGAGGTGGCTATAATAGTAGACAACTCATCTTGAGGAGGGGAAATTGAAGAACACAAGCTTATACTGAGAGGGGAGGTGAATAGTATAAGATCAACTTTTACTTTTCTTTCTCAAACAATATTATCCAATATATTCAATGGCAATATCAACAATAGTAATCAAAGCAATGCACAAATCATCACACACAATAGAGACACCAATTTAACGTGGTTCACCCAATGTGGGCTACTCCACGGAGAAAATATTTCACTAAAATTTTCTCAACAAATCTCTTGGGAATCCTTCCCTATTACAATGTTTATGGACCTCTATCCAAAGGAGACACCAATCCCCTAATCAAGTTCATGGATCTCTATCCACAGGAGAACTCTTTCCCCTCTGTTGGTTCATGGATCTCTATCCATAGGAGAACTCCTTCTCCTCTACTCTGGTTGGTGATCTTCTAGAAGACTACTACCTCCACTGCACTGGCTTGTGGATCTCTCTCCATTGAAGACCTTTATCCTCACTCAGAATACCTCTATCCTCACTACCCTGGCTAATGGATCTCTATCCACTGGAGACTACTATCCTCTGCTCTATCACCTCCAAAGCTTACTCTCAGCTCTTCTCAATCTCTATCTCAAATCTGCACTAAACACTATCCTCGATCTAGCACAAATCTGCTCACAAGTCTATCTCTGGTCTAGCACAAATATACCCTCAAATCTAAAATTCTCTGTTGGCACAAATATATCCTCAAATCTACACCATACTCTATCCTCAAATCTATCCTCAAGCCTTAACACAAAGCTTGATCCAATCACAAATCAACTCTGCTCAGATCTACCTCAAGCCTTACCTCAAAGCTTGAACAAATCAATCAATCAATTATGCTCTCAAGTCTTCTCAAAGACTTACCTCAAATCTATCCACAAGTCCTCTCAAGAACTTGCTCAATATGCTCTCAAGTTTTCACTAAGACTTACCTCAAATATGTCAACAAGTCCTCTTTAGAACTTGTCCAATTTTCTCAACAAGTCTTCACCAAGACTTACCTCAAATATGCTCAACAAGTCCTCTCTAGAACTTGTCCAATCTGCTCAACAAGTCTTCACCAAGACTTACCTCAAATATTCTCAACAAGTCCTCTCTAGAACTTGTTTAATATGCTCTACAAGTCTTCACCAAGACTTGCCTCAAATATGCTTGTAAGCTTTCACAAAAGCTCACACAAATCTATCCTTAAGATTTCACAAAATCTTACTCAATTCGTCCTTAAGTCCCCTCTAGGACTTACTCAAATCTATCCACAAGCTTTCACAAAAGCTTACTCAAATAACTACAATACTTGCATACAAAACTCAACTTAATCTCTTTCAGAAAACCTCTTCAATCACACAAACAAGTTTCACTCATAATCTTGTTTAATCATAGAAACATATAGAGAATGGTAAGAGACTCAATATGTTTCACACTCACAAATCACTCTATCACTTTCAAACTCACTTTCAAATCAATTTAGAATAAAGGTATAATTTGTTTCACAAAACTTGAACTATCACTCCAATACTTTCAATCAATAATGCTCAATCAACTTCACTCAACCATTCACTCAATGAAACACAACTTGCTTACAAACCCTAATCAAGTGTTTCACTATACTTCCAACAACTCACACTATGGAAATCAAATCTTGACTCAAGATAATTCCAATTTCACATAACAATGATACTCATGTTCTTTCACAACCCTAGCTCAAGATAGTTCTCAATCTCACATAACAATGATACTCATGTTCTTTCACAAACCCTAGTTCAAGATAGTTCTCAATCTCACATAACAATGATACTCATGTTATTTCACAAACCCTAGTTCAATATAGTTCTCAATCTCACATAACAATGATACTCATGATCTTTCACAAATCCTCAAATCATGCATATGAAAACTCACTCAAACATTTCCAACAATGCTTATCAAACAATCCTTTTCACTCCAACTTTGCATTTCACAACATTCAATCCAACAATATTTCACTCATAAGGAAGATGTGCCCATACCTTTTGTTTTGATGGAGATATATCTTCAAAACCTGTCTTAATCACAATCAAATCCTCTTTGCCAATTTCAAGGTTAGATAGCAACAATCTATCTCAAAATCTCCACACAAAATTCTCCTCAATATTTATTTCACCATACAAAAATAACAAGTCTCAAGTACACCTTATAATCTCCAAACTTCTCAAAGTATGATTAACAAAGATTTCAATTAATCACTTTCACTATAACCTCACTTCAGAATTTTAATGCATAAAATAATCAAAATAACTCCCTTATATCTCCCTACTCAAAAATGCATTTCAAAATAATTAACATCACTATCCAAAAATAATGCAATTCACTTTTTAAACCAAAATTAAATCATTCACCACCTTTAACTAAGGCAAAAATAAAATATACCTTAATCACCTTATATCTCCCAAGGTGCTCACTATACAACCTTAGACCACGCACAAAATATAAAAATTAAAAATTAAAGTACCTTTGCATGCATTCCTCGATGGGATTCGATCCCCTATTGTGCTGCTACTAGTGCCCTAGCCATGGCCTAGCTATCATGTGAGCTAGGCACTCACTTGAAGCGTAAAAGCACCTTGTGTGCTTTATCCCTTTGCTTGGCACCTAAACCAAAAACAAAACCTTTGCCCCTTCTTCAATCATGGAGACTCGAATGCGGAACCTCCGCTCACCCTACACCTTACACAATGATGACTTGCCACTAGCCCAACCATTTGGTTGGTGACAAGGCTTTAAGCCTTGATCAATTTATCCATCACATTTTTCACTGCTTTAAAAAATTAAAATCCTTTTGTCTTATGCGCTCACGAATTTGCATTCCACACTTTAGCCAATATTCGCACATGCATTATAATTCGGAGACTTGCATTAATGTGGCAAGTCTTATGGTATTTATACCATATGCCATTTTCCTTTGAACGTCGATGGGGGAAGAAATATTAAAATGAATTTGCACCCAACCCTAACTTAGGGTTTAATAATTTTATTTTATAAATTAATTTATAATATAAATATTATAAATAATTTATAAATGACCTTAGGCTTTATTTTTAAACCTTTAATATTATAATAATAAATATTATAATATTATTTCCTTTGGGCCTAGGTATTTTCCTCTTTCACCCTTAGACCTTATCTTACCACCTTTAATATTATAATAATAAATATTATAATATTATTTCCTTTAGGCCTAGGTATCTCCTTCCTTTAGGGTATTTAACCAACCTTTTGACCAATCATGTGATGCTTTTAAACCAAATATCTTGGGCTTAAAATATAAATATTTTAACCCTCCTTTTGCCAAATCCTTGCACTGATCACTGACACCGACTCTTGACATCAATGACAACACAACTACTCAAAATTTCCAACAATCTCCCCCTTTGTCATTGATGGCAACCCTTTTTCCTATGTAACCATTCCTTTTTCCTTTTTCCAAATTTGCTCCCCCTGAGAAACTGCTCCCTTAACTGAATGCTCTCCCCCTAACTCAAATCTCTCCCCCTTTGTCATCAATGGCAAAGGGCCACCTTTGGGGCTAAAGATAAGACTCTTAGCTCAGCCCCCTCCCCACCTCCTCTCCTTGAGGTGGTTAATTTTGGGGTGGGAGTATCTCTACTCCCAGCATACACTGCTCCTTTCCTTTGTCCACCTTCTTCCTCAACTGATCCTTCTGATTCCTCTGAATATTCCTGTTCCTGCTTGTCTCTGGAAATTTTGCTCTACACCACTTAGCCATATGCCCAACATTATTGCACTTATAACACTTAATTTTGTGATTCCTTGAAGGTGCAAATATCTTGTAGTTCCTCCTGGTGAAGCCATATCCATTCCTATCATGAACCCTACAATTAATTGCCTTATGACCAAACTGATTACAAGAGTAGCAATACCCTTGAAAGAGATGCCCATTTCTAAAATTTCTATTGGTGAAACCATATCCCTATCTTTCATGTGTCCTGCATTATATAGCCTTGTGACCAAACCTGTGACATGAGAAGCAACATCCATTGAAGAAACCTTGCCTTGACCCCATTGGTCTCTTAGTCTCTTCTTCCCTGTGATGTTTCTTGTTCCATCTGTTCCTTATTTGTGCATTGTTCCTTTCCTTGTTGAAATTTCTATTTTCCAACTTATCCTCAGAAGTCTCACTTTCTCTTACACTCTCTTCTTCTGAAGCTTCTTCTTCTTTGGAGCTTGAGATTGACTCCTCTCCTTGTTCTCTATGTTCCTCTTCAAAACCAAGTCCTGTCTTGTTTGATGAAGATATTTGTACCTTGATAATCTTATCCAAGGTCTTTGAGCTTCTCCCAAACCTGTGTAGCTTGTTTTTAGACTCTCTCACTTCCTTCCTTAGTGAAGCTACCTCATGCTCTAATATTTCACATTCTAAAACCTTTGCCTCTAACTTCTCTTTAAATCTCCTTGTCTTAGCTATTGAGTTGGTTAGATCTTCTATAAGCTTTCCTTTCTCTTCATCACATTCTTGAAATTGAAGCTTGAGTTTTGAGTTCTACTTTCTTACCTTTCTTAATTCCTTAAGAGCAAAAATAAGCTCACCTTCAAGATCAACTTCTCCTTCCTTTGATTCTACCTCTATTCCTTTGTCTTTAAGATCATCTTCATTCCTTTCTAATTCATCTTCAATAGGAGCACTTCCTTCTTCTTCTATTGCCATAAGAAGACTTTCTTCTTCTAGACCTTCAAGAGCATCTTCATATTCATCTTCACTGAAACTGAACCCATTCCTTGTACAATGATCTTCAAGATGACCAAAGTTACCACACCTAAAACACTTGAGAATTATTGGTTCCCTTTTTACCTTTTTCTTAACATCTTCTTTTTCTATTGTCAGAAATATAATTTCTTCTTCTTCATTATCTGAGGACCTTCCATCACTATCACTTGAACTCTTGCCTATCTTATCTACATAGAAACTCTTCTTATACCTTTGGAAAAACTTCTTTCCTTGCTTGCTTTGTCCATCCCTACTTTTCTTTTGATACCTGGATTTTCCTGCTTCCCTGTTCTTATGATCCTGTTTCTCTTCACCATTACTATTTCTATATTTTGGACAATCATATGCATAGTGACCATATTTACCATAATTGAAACACTTAACTATTTTCGTACCTTTATACTTTCTTGTGTCCTTGTTCCTTCTACCATAGTTTACTTCTTCATCACTGGATAACTCATTACTTGAATCTAACTTCTTATCCTTTGTCTTCTTTGTAACTTTGAAGGCTACTTCTTTCTAGGGGATAGGATCCTTTTCTATTCTCATCTCAAAATTTGTGAGAGTTCCATGTAACTCATCCCTTGTCAAAGTTTCAATATCTTTTATTTCTTCTATGGTTGAAACCTTTTCACTATACCTCTTAGGAAGTGACCTTAAAATCTTTTGACAAACATATGATTCTTCCACTTTAAACCCAAGTCCTTGCATGGAGTTAACAACTTCATCCACATGAAGTAAGTATGTAGCAATGTCTTCCTCATCCTTCATATTCAGGTCTTCAAATGTTTTCTTGTGATTTTGCAATTTTGCCATCTTGACCTTTTTGTCTCCCTCATATGTTTTCTGCAACTTTTCCCAAATCTCTTTTGCTGATGTGCAATGCATAACTTTTACAAACTTTGATTCATGTAAACCACTTAATATTCCATTCATTGCCTTTGAATTATTCAGTTGTAGGAGCTTACCATATTTATCTGTAGGTGGAGTAGTTGGTGGTGTGTACCCATCCTCAACTGCTTGCCATATATCATTTCCTTGTGCCATTAGATAAATCTTCATTCTTATACTCCAAAATGCATAATTGTTCCCATCAAACAATGGTGCCTTATTTCTTGAAGATCCACTCTAAGAATCCATCTGTGTTCTTGTAATATTTTCCTTCAAGTTGTTAAACTCTTTCGAAGGAACCCTCTTTGATACCAATTGAAGAACACAAGATTATATTGAGAGGGGGGTGAACAGTATAAGACCAAATTTTACTTTTCTTTCTCAAACAATATTATCCAATATATATCAACTACAAGTAATCAAAGCAATGCATAAATCATCACACACAATAGAGACACCAATTTAACATGGTTCACCCAATGTGGGCTACTCCATGGAGAAAATATTTCACTAAAATTTTCTCAACAAATCTCTTGGGAATCCTTCCCTATTACAATGTTTATGGACCTCTATCCAAAGGAGACACCAATCCCCTAATCAAGTTTATGGATCTCTATCCATAGGAGAACTCTTTCCCCTCTGCTGGTTCATGGATCTCTATCCATAGGAGAACTCCTTCTCCTTTGCTCTGGTTGGTGATCTTCTAGAAGACTACTGCCTCCACTACATTGGCTTGTGGATCTCTCTCCACTAAAGACCTCTATCCTCACTTATAATACCTCTATCCTCACTACCCTAGCTAATGGATCTCTATCCACTAGAGACTACTATCCTCTGCTCTATCACCTCCAAAGCTTACTCTTAGCTCTACTCAATCTCTATCTCAAATCTGTACTAAACACTATCCTTGGTCTAGCATAAATCTTCTCATAATTCTATCTCTGGTCTGGCATAAATCTACCCTCAAATATACATCAAACTCTATCTTTGTTATGGCACAAATCTAACCTCAAATCTGCACCATACTCTATCCTCAAATCTATCCTCAAGCCTTAACACAAAGCTTGATCCAATCACAAATCAACTCTTCTCAGATCTGCCTCAAGCCTTAACTCAAAGCTTGAACAAATCAATCAATCAATTATGCTCTCAAGTCTTCTCAAAGACTTACCTCAAATCTTTCCACAAGTCCTCTCAAGAACTTGCTCAATCTGCTCTCAAGTCTTCACTAAGACTTACCTCAAATTTATCCATAAGTCCTCTCTAGAACTTGTCCAATCTTCTCAACAAGTCTTCACCAAGACTTACCTCAAATATTCTCAACAAGTCCTCTCTAGAACTTGTCCAATCTTCTCAACAAGTCTTCACCAAGACTTACCTCAAATATTCTCAACAAGTCCTCTCAAGAACTTGCTTAATCTGCTATCAAGTCTTCACCAAGACTTATCTCAAATCTGCTTGTAAGCTTTCACAAAAGCTCACACAAATATATCCTTAAGATTTCACAAAAGCTTACTCAATTTAGTCCTTAAGTCCCCTCTAGGACTTACTCAAATATTTCCATAAGCTTTCACAAAAGCTTACTCAAATCATTACAAAACTTGCATACAAAACTCAACTTAATCTCTTTAGAAAACCTCTTCAATCACACAAACAAGTTTCACTCATAATATTGTTTAACCATAGAAACATATAGAGAATGGTAAGAGACTCAATATGTTTCACACTCACAAATCACTCTATCACTTTCAAACTCACTTTCAAATCAATTTAGAATTAAGGTATAATTTGTTTCACAAAACTTGAACTATCACTCCAATACTTTCAATCAATAATGCTCAATCAACTTCACTCAACCAATCACTCAATGAAACACAACTTGCTTACAAACCCTAATCAAGTGTTTCACTATACTTCCAATAACTCACACTATGGAACTCAAATCTTGACTCAAGATAATTCCAATTTCACATAACAATGATACTCATGTTCTTTCACAAACCCTAGCTCAAGATAGTTCTCAATCTCACATAACAATGATACTCATGTTCTTTCACAAACCCTAGTTCAAGATAGTTCTCAATCTCACATAACAATGATACTCATGTTATTTCACAAACCCTAGTTCAAGATAGTTCTCAATCTCACATAACAATGATACTCATGTTCTTTCACAAATCCTAATTCATGCATATGAAAACTCACTCAAATATTTCCAACAATGCTTATCAAACAATCCTTTTCACTCCAACTTTGCATTTCACAACATTCAATCCAATAATATTTCACTCATAAGGAAGATGTGCCCATACCTTTTGTTTTTATGGAGATATATCTTCAAAACCTGTCTTAATCACAATCAAATCCTCTTTGCCAATTTCAAGGTTAGGTAGCAACAATCTATCTCAAAATCTCCACTCAAAATTCTCCTCAATATTTATTTCACCATACAAAAATAACAAGTCTCAAGTACACCTTATAATCTCCAAACTTCTCAAAGTATGATTAACAAAGATTTCAATTAATCACTTTCACTATAACCTCCTTCAGAAATTTAATGCATAGGATAATCAAAATTACTTACTTATATCTCCCTACTCAAAAATGCATTTCAAAATAATTAACATCACTATCCAGAAATAATGCAATTCACTTTTTAACCAAAATTAAATCATTCACCACCTTTAACTAAGGAAAAAATAAAATATACTTTAATCACCTTATATCTCCCAAGGTGCTCACTATACAACCTTAGACCATGTGCAAAATATAAAAATTAAAAATTAAAGTACCTTTGTGCACTCCTCGATGGGATTCGATCCCCTATCGCACCACCCTAGCCATGGCCTAGCTATCATGTGAGCTAGGTGCTCACTTGAAGAGCAAAAGTGCCTCATGTACTTTATCCTTCCGCTTGGCACCTAATCCTCAAAAAAAATATTTTCCCCTTCTTTCAGAGACTCGAATGTGGAACCTCCTCGCTCAACAACCTTACACAACGATGACTTGCCACTAGCCCAACCATTTGGTTGGTGACAAGGCTTTAAGCCTTCGTCAATTTATCATCACATTTTTTGCTACCACTTTAAAAATAAAAACTTTGTCTTATGCGCTCACGAATTTCGCATTCCACACTTTAGCCAATATTTGCACATGCATTATAATTGGAAGACTTGCTTTAATGTGGCAAGTCTTATGGTATAAATACCATATGCCATTTTCCTTCGAATTTGGGGAGAAATATTAAAATGAATTTGCGCCCAACCCTAACTTAGGGTTTAATAATTTTATTTTATAAATTAATTTATAATATAAATATTATAAATAATTTATAAATGACCTTAGGCTTTATTTTTAAACCTTAATATTATAATAATAAATATTATAATATTATTTCCTTTGGGCCTAGGTATTTTCCTTTTTCACCCTTAGACCTTATCTGACCTCCTTTAATATTATAATAATAAATATTATAATATTATTTCCTTTAGGCCTAGGTATCTTCTTCCTTTAGGGTATTTAGCCATCCTTTTGACCAATCATGTGAAGCTTTTAAACCAAATATCTTGGGCTTAAAATATAAATATTTTAACCCTCCTTTTACCAAATCCTTGCACTGATCATTGACACTGACTCTTGACATCAATGACAACACAACTACTCAAAATTTTCAACATCCCCCCCTTTTTTTTTCTTTTTTTTTTTTTTTTTTTTTTTTTTTCTCTTTTCTTCCTTTCCCTTCTTCTTTGTTTCTTTTTTTCTTTCCTCTCCCTTCTCTATCTTCCTTTTCTCCCTATCCAGTGTTTTTGCCAAACTTTATATGTAGGGATAAGAAAATAGATGTTTTTCAGGGCATCAAAAATCCATACTACTAAGAAGAAGAGATGAAATAAAGAGTACAAAAGACTCAACAAAAGGGCATCTAAGTCCAAATTTTTTTTCCATTTGCAACTATCTAGAAAGGGAGATAAGGAATATTTTTCCAAGCCAATTGTAGCTTTATCTCCTACTAATTTAATATCTAAAATTTCCTAGTTGGACCTAGATAAAATGGACTCATACCAAATAGTCTAACTACCTAAATAGCTAACACTTGGTGTGCTAATGAAATATGATCTTCT
Source organism: Wollemia nobilis (assembly GCA_028583015.1). Classification (NCBI taxonomy): domain Eukaryota; kingdom Viridiplantae; phylum Streptophyta; class Pinopsida; order Araucariales; family Araucariaceae; genus Wollemia; species Wollemia nobilis. Next base: position 178,068 of record JAQPPZ010000141.1, on the reverse strand, counting down.
CATAGTTAAAGATGAAGTAACACAAGTTAAAAATAGAAAATTGGAGGTGAAATTTATGTATCTAAAGGCATAGAGGGATCAACTATGGAAAAATAATGAGAGGTTGAAAAAGGAAGTATCTAAGAAATATCAGCTAAAGAATCAAGTCAAAGACTTTGAAGTGTTGAAACTTATGTAGTATGATCTTGTTTAGGCTAAGGCTAAAAGTGTGAAGTGAATATGAGTACTTTAAATATAGCCTATGGCATATGATTATGTAAGCATATGGTAATTCACTATTTATGTAATTGTAATAGTATCTTTATGTAATCCTATGGATCCCTTTCATATTTCACCCTAAGTCAAATTTGATGAGGCCTAAAATTGTCACATCTTAATGATGTTACAAGCTATTTTTACCTTTTTGTTTGAAATATGTGTCTATTATAACTTTGGACCTCTATGTGATTTATCATAGTATTCTAATAAAATGAGAACAAAAAGGTGAATTGCATTTCTAGCTTTTTTTGGGATGATTTTTTGTGTTTCTAATGGTAATTTTAACTAATATTCTACAATTATGTAGTAGAATTTAAAATTATAGGTTTTTGAGCATATTTTGTAGCATTTCCTATGCTTTGGGAAGAATAATAAATAACATGGTGATATTCTAGAAAGGAAAAGGAAAATTTATAGAAATTATCACATGAAAACCTTGTTGTATGGTAAATATGGTATAAAACAAACGAACATGAATCTTGACCCAACCTTTGGCAAAAGGTTGTCCAAAATGTCTACTGCATTGATGAGTACTCTAGAAGTTAATCAAATTAAATGTTTTACAAGGATAGGACCATAATTACCATGGATGAAAGTGGTTTCATTTCTCCATATTGAGAATTTTTATTTTAATTCTATGCTACTATCATGTTTCTCAGAATTAACCAATGAGAAGTTGCAGTCAATGTTTATTTAAACTACTTTTAATAGCCACATGATAACTTTAGTAGAGTCATTAGGAGAATAATATTTATAGGAGTTATCTAGAATGGTGGCCTTGCCTTTTGTAAAGTATCACAATACTATATTAATACTTCTTATTATAAATATGTATCCCTGATGAAAGTTAGGGGGTTGGATACAAGAAGACTTTAATATTGAAGACAACTAAAGATTATAATTTAAGATTTTTATAACTATAGTTAAACTATATATTTTCTAGATATTGATGTTGCATGGTAGTTAGTTTGATACTAAGTTAAATATTTATTTTTACTAGATGACGAGCAAGGGCCCACTCCCTTGCTCTAGTAAAGAGGCTTTTCTGCTTTTTGGTTTAGTATGCTTAATGACTAGTGTGTTTTTATAGTAGTGTTTTAATTCTATATTTTTATTTGCTTTTTCGAATCAATTGACTAGTGTAAAAACCTTAGTTCTATAGAATTTTTTATGTGAATTAAGTTTTATTTAATTTTCTACATACTTATTATAAATTTTCTCTTTATTTTTTTGCATGCATCATTGTCTTATCTATGTGATTTTATTCTTGCAATATTTTAGTTTTCTACAAGTTTATTTCTAATTATAGAACCCAAAAATCCTACATTGAAATACCTCTTATAGACTTTAATGCATTAGCCATTAGACACCAACTCAAATTGATAAAATAAATTGAAAGGGATTAATGACACCTACCATATTTTGGAATTGTTGTCAAGGAACATGATATTGTTGTTAGCTTTTGAGGTAGATCACAATGGGATATGGCAATCACAAGATGCAAAAATATAAAAGAAAGTAAATTCATGAGATTTCATAAATATGCTATAAATAGAAATGACGAAAATGAATACAATATTGCTATGGAGGAAATGGACACTCCATGCAAGATGCTACAGAACCATAATGTGCTCCATCACTAATGGAGTCACCCACTACTCCTACTACTACCTACTAACTTGCTTATCAAACTCTTACAATGAGGGCCTCTTATAATGGAAGATAGATTCCTTGGCCAACACTCTACCTAGTTGTGCAAGGGACACCTTGCACATTTACAACTTGCACATTGACACTTGTGCATTTATTACATTGCATGAAGTAACTAGATAACTTCCCCCTAAAGTAATCTAATGTCCTAAGTATGTACCTAGGAAGGTACATTTACATGATCCAAATGATGTAATAGACTCTAACTCTAACACCCCCTATATTACATTATTTGGGTATTGAAGACTTTTGGTCTTCAATATGGATCTTCTTCTTCATATTGAACTTTGTATCCTTTCTCTGGATTCTTTGTAACCTATTCAAGCAAAAATGTTACATTTGTTGATAGAGCTTTCTCCTCATAATTTTTTGAGTGTTCATCCAGTTCTTCAATTTCTTCTATCCTCTGAACCAGGTGTCCTTTCTGATTTCCCTTTTTGTACTCCAATTGAGGATAATTGGTTGGTCACTAAAATTATTGTTGATGAGAATTCCTTTGATACTGTCTTGATTGAAATTGGTTCCCATTGTTTATCTGATTTCCTTGATTTTGGTTTCTGGGATTGTACCTGCAATAACCGATGCTATGACCTTTCCTTTTGCATATATGAAAATACCATGTTCTTCATCCTTTTGCTGATGAAGCAATATTTCCCTATGGATTATCTTTTGATGTCAATGCAATGTTAGTCATCTCATATTTCATAGTGTGTTCCACTTCATATTCCTGAAGAATATTGACTAAGTCATCAAAAGAAGTATCTTTACTTAATATTTGTAGAGATGTGACCAAATGCTTATAGTTGTCTGGAAGTGCTCTCATGGTTACTTGAGTAAGAAGTTCATATTTAGGCTCCTGCCCAAGAGTTAACAATTTTCCTTTAATATCTGCTACCTTCCTTAGAAAAAGTTCTATGCTTTCCCCACTGCTCATTTTTAAGGAATGTAGTTGAGTTTGTAGATGAAGAATGGTGGCTTTATTCTTCCCTTCAAATATTTTTTCTAAGCTTGTCCAAGCTTCAGAAGATGTTTTTGCTGAACTGATATAAGGTTGTATTTCATCAGTGATAGCAAATGTTATGATCATTAGGGATTTTGAATCATTTTCCTCAAATTTTTGAATCTCAGTATCTCCTATGATAGGTTTCTTTGTTTTCCCTTGGACAATATCCCAAAGTTTCTCATACACTAGGATTGCTTTTACTTTATTCTTCCATGAGAAATAATTTGGCCCTTTGAGTAGTTGAGATTCAGCTAGGAAGAATTTGTTGGAAGTCATTGTATTCCCTTTATCAACTCTTTAGATTTTGTGGACTTCCTTATGTCTCCCTAATGATGAGAGTTTACAAACCTAATAAGTTTTTAGGTTTTGTAGCAAGCTTACATCTATCCAATGAATTTAGAACTTGATAATTTTTTATTGATGCTAATATTACCAAGTTTTGTAGAATGCCTTATGACTCCCTAGGATGTTTTGGATAGGATGTATTATCAATATAGTGCTTTTGTAAATTGTAGTTCAATTTTAAGTTGATTTTGTAAAATTTTGTAAATACAAAAAACAACTTCTCTATCTCCTTATTACTCCTATTGAACTAAGCACTATTTTCAATTCTTTGAAGAGGTTTTGAAGTTGGTATTTATTTTCCTTCCTTTAAGTGTTTTTGAGACAACACTATAAAAAACCAACTTTTGAAAACTTTAATAAACCTCTTTAAATACCCCTTTTTGGTTGATTTAATGTTTTCTAATTTCCAATTCCTAAGTTGATGTTGTATTCCTTATAACTCCCAAGTTTGGAAAAATTAGAAAATAATATTTGCAAGTAATTTTAACAATAATAATATCCCTTATTCCTCCTTGATAACTTTTGCAAATATTAACAAATCTAAAGTATGCTTGTTTAATGAATATCTAATATTGCAATAGATAATATGTTCCCTTATAACTCCAAAAACCTTATGTTAAAACAAGCATAAATATTTTTACCTCAATCGCTCCTTACTGTTGTACATCGATAGATCCATAGCTACGTGTTGTGTAGTGCTTATGGGCAATTTAGAGCCCTCTTTGATCGATGCAAACTTATCCCTCGATTGGTGATCGTTTACTTCTGCAATCTAGTAGCTTCGAATATCACTTGCAGGGCTTCTCCAAATGTTGGCTTTATGACAACATCTTTAATGTCTTCCTTACACCGTTGAATGGTGTATAGACATTTCACCTTGATGCATTAACTCGGTTTGACTACTCCTTGCTTTGCTTGGTTGTGTTCTGCTTCTTACACTATTGTGTCTTTCTCTCTCCAAGATCGGCATCTTAAGAAGGATGGGCTTCATGACAAGTGTCACACAAAGCGTTACAAGACAACTTCTTAACGTTCCTTTGGCAATGATGAACGTTCCTTCGGTAGTGATAAATGTTCCTTCGACAATGAGCATTTCTTTGGTAGTGATAGACGTTCCTTCGGCAATGATGAGGTTGGTGGTAACCTCCAATGAATCTTAACTCCCTCCAACTGAATGTAACTCCCTTTAGGTGAGTGCTTGAACATTGGGAGATGTAGAGAGTTTGTGCCAAGTGGCTTGTGCATGCAAGCCTTCTTTCTAATGCTCCAAGAAACCCTAATTTCTCCTTTATCTTTGCACCCTACATGAGCTTGCTATGTTTCTTGGTATGCAAGCTTTCTTTTGCATGTTGGCTTGGAGAGGATGATGGATGACTACAGCTGGATAGCTTCATGGTCTTATGGCACACCTTCAAGCTCTTCTTTTGGTGGATGCTCACTTCAATGGATGCCTTAGGTATAGCTCCTATCTCTGCACTTGTTTGTAGGTCTTTAATACCAATTTCTTCCTTCCTTTGCTACTAGTTATAATAGCCAATGCTTTATCTTTTATATAGATAATATATCACTGAATACTACCCTTATTTCTATGTAAGCATGAGTGTTAATACCTTCTTTCAATGGCTCCACTATTGTAGGTGATGTGTTGCTTATAGGGCTGAATCTGATGGAAGAAAAATGGTGTTTTTAAACACCTCAACTCCTGGATATGTGAGCTCTTCGGTAGCTCTTCCTTTGGCTACAACTCTATTGTTCGTATGATATTTTTGATAGCTCCTTCACTTAGCTGCAATTCTATTGAACAAGGACGTGTGAGCTCTTCGGTAGCTCTTCCTTTTGGTCATAAATCTACTACTTGTGTGAGCTTTTGATAGCTCCTTCCCTTGGCTACAAATCTATTAGATAAGAACATCCTTCTTCCCCCTGTAAATGGTAATGCCTTTGTTCTTCCAAGGAATAAAGGAGGTGCCTTTTGTAATATGTAATTCTTGCACCTAAAATGAAGAATTTTTATAATCCTTCTTGATTATTTTGGATGATAGTCAATCCAAGCTAATGAAATGAGGATTCTTGCACTTTGTGCTTGAAAAGGAAATCCTTCTATTCTCCTTGAATCTTGAGACTTCCAAGGTCTCGATTTGAGGCTTCCTTCAAGGATTTCAATGGTGGTTTTCTACTCCACCTTTCTACTTGTAATGGTGGCTTCTTTTGGCCACTAAAGTGCTGCAAATTTTTTTTAATTTTTGTGCTTCTTAACAACACAAAAAATTTAGAGCAACTAGTTAAAATATTAACTAGAATAGTGCTTAATAGATGCACTATAAATGGTAACAATAAATTCACCTTATTGCTCCACTAATTTCTTAAATATGCTCTTAACAATTCCACTGCAACTTTTCAAATATAATCTACAAATTTCACTACAAACACAATTGTAGGATCCAGTCTTCTTTTTCAAGATATAAGATAGGTAGTTGATAGATAGTTGTAATTTTGTAATCTAATCAACTCCAAATTAATGTGCAAATGAACCTTAAAAATAACTTTCCTTTTTGCACTTCTTTGAAGACTTATAATGCAATATTCCTCTTTGCAATTTCTGATCTAACATAAGGTGCTTTAACAAATCTGTTGAGTAATCTGAATAATGAATTCACTTGCACCAATAATTGCTTACCTTTTTGATAGCTTTTGAAGAGAATGTAGATCAGGCTTGTTGCTTTCTATAACTTTTGTAAGCTTTTCCAAGTAGCTCCTCCTTCACCAAAAATAGGTCTCGAACTTCCTTTCATGAGCCTAGGGTTTGGTGATTTGGTCTTCTCCTTTCTATTATGGATTCAGAGGAATATTTAGGTAATCCTCAAGTCTCTCAGCTTTGACAAACTCCTTTTGTCTTCGAGTCTTCTTGTCGAATTCTGACTTCAAGCAAGATCTTCTTCTTCTCAAGACTTTGAATGTCTTGAGGTCTTATGTATCTTCTTTGGCACTCCTTTCCAATTCTTCTTCTCCTGATTGGGCTTGTTGTCGGATGGTGACAATTTTCCCAAGTCTTTCCCTTGTGATAAAGTTTCTCCTTGATGGAGAATTTCTCCAATGAGTTCTTCTAGGAACTCTTTGATGATCTTGCTTCAGCAACAAGGCTTCTCCAAGCCTTTTTCCTTGAGACCTCTCCTAGGTCTTCGATTCTATAGCTGCTTTGGTCTTCCTTGAGGCCTTCTTCTTCAAATTCTAGAATTGAGATCTCCTTCTTGGATCTCTTGATTCTGCTACTTCTAGATCTGAATAGGGCCCTCCTAGTCCTTCTCATCCTTCCAAGAATGGAAGTTTCTTCAATGATATCTTCACTTGATCTCTTCACCTTCAAGTTTGCTTTAGGTGTTGGATGATTCTGAAGAAAATACTCTTCCTAAATTTCTTGTAGGAAGTTTCCCAACTCATTGGATCTCCTTTTCCTACAACAAATGATTAGTACTAAAATATAAATCTGCTTCTGAATTAGGTACTCTCTTCTGGAGTCTTTTTCAAGATCAAGGCTTCTATGGCCTTTTTTATATTAAGGCTTCTGTGGCCTTTTCTTTTAGATCAAGGCTTCTATGGCATTTTTAGATCAAGGATTTTGTGGCATTTTTAGATCAAGGCTTCTATGGCATTTTTTAGATCAAGGATTTTGTGGCCTTTTCTTTTAGATCAAGGCTTCTGTGGCCTTTTCTTCTATGAAGTTGACTTTATCGATAGAGATCTTCAATCTCTAGACTTCACTATGACTCTTTCTCCTAGAGTCTCTTCTGTAGTATTCTTCTTTTACAACAACTAATCTCTGCACTATGAAGGCACTCCGAACTTCGAGCAACAAAGTTGAAATCTCCTAGCTTTCTATTGTAGGAGGTGTCCCAATCATCTGAGAGTTAGTTCCCTATAGTAAGAAGAACCTTCAGGCAATAGTTACCAAGTTCCAGATATCCTGGATGATCTTCACTAGATGATCTGTCAATCTAGTGGATTGAATATTGAGTCTTGGTCTTCACGAGTTTTCCTGTAACTCTGTGGAGAGACTCTAGTCAAATGCAATCTCAGTATTTTTTAAAACTAAGATTTCTTTCAGTCCTCACTTGTGACTCTCCCTAATTCTACCACCTAGACTCTTCTGAGAGTTTTTGATAGTGATTGGTCCAATGGCGCATCAGGTTGACAAAAAACTCAGACTCAATAATAATGGTGGTATTCCTATTGACCTACTATGACTAGATCTACCATGGCTCTGATACCACTATTAGCTTTTGAGGTAGATCACAATGGGATATGGCAATCACAAGATGCAAAAATATAAAAGAAAGTAAATTCACGAGATTTCAGAAATATGCTATAAATAGAAATGATGGAAATGAATACAATATTGCTATGGAGGAAATGGACACTCCATGCAAGATGCTACAGAACCATAATGTGCTCCATCACTAATGGAGTCACCCACTACTACTACTACTACCTACTGACTTGCTTATCAAACTCTTACAATGAGGGCCTCTTATAATGGAAGATAGATTCCTTGGCCAACACTCTACCTAGCTGTGCAAGGGACACCTTGCACATTTACAACTTGCACATTGACACTTGTGCATTTATTACATTGCATGAAGTAACTAGATAACTTCCCCCTAAAGTAATCTAATGTCCTAAGTATGTACCTAGGAAGGTACATTTACATGATCCAAATGATGTAATAGACTCTAACTCTAATAATTTCTAAAATAAATCAAGGAGGCATCACCAAGGTACTAGTTTACAATGCAAAAGCAAAATAAAACTATAGGATTTATAAGGGTGATAGTTTGAATTTAATTTTTAGTTAAACATATTTCCTTTTGAATGCATGAATAAACCTAGATATTCAAGGTGTAGGTTCACTAGTCAAACCCCCAACAAGCCACAAAGAATAGGCTACCGTGCCCAAATGTTGTACCAACCAATGAGATACACATAAAAATTATATCCAATCATTCATCATACATAATTGAATGGGAAGGAAGTTCTAATGGATAACTATCATAAGTTAAATGTATTTTAATATTTTCTAAAGACTCTATAGAACAATCTAGTAGTCCCCCACCTACCTCAAACTTATTGGTATCCCCTAAAAAAATTAAGGAAATTTATAATTTTTGATGGAGAGATCCTGACATGGTAGATAGACAAAGTAAAACAAATAAAAATCACAACACTGATTCATGGGGACAAGGGAGAAATGAAAATAAGACTTTAATATTCCCAATCATATTAAGCCCTAATGAGGAAGATCCAATGAAAAATATTCCACCCTCACTATTACTAGTTTTTAGGGGGGTTGCTTCTAAAGACCCTAATAAGTTTCTATTTGAATTTAAGGTCTTATACCAAACACATGACTATGGAAAAGATAATCATAAGCTCAAATTATCTTAGTCTACATTAAAATATTTAGTCATGCAATTTTTCATGGGGTTAAACCCATATTCAATACATACTTGGGATAAAATAAAAAAAGTATTTCTAGACAAGTACCTAAAATACTATAGGATTAAATACCAATAAGAACTCTTTAAAGTGAAGTAACAAGACAAGAAAAAACTAGAATACTATCTTGATAGGTTCCTATTCATCTAAAGACAATGTGGATATGGACTTGGCTGAGAGCTAAGTAAAACTACATTTCTAAGGGGATTGCAAGATGAATCATGTGATGCTTTGAATCTCATGGGGAGAGGTGACATAAATAAATTAGAATTTTTAAAAATTACCAAAATATATAGGAATTATTCATGCACTAAAGTAGGTAATTTTTCTTACAAAGGGATGTCAAAAACTGATAATGACATAGGGGAGACAATGAAAGAATCAACAACCCTTAATATTGACTTATTAGTGCATCGTCACCCTATGTTATATGAATTCCAAGCAAGGAATAGAGCTAGTGAACATCTAGAAGTGTATTATCCTAGATACAAGAGAAAACATACTCTCCATGAATGCCTATAAACAAAAATTCTATATGTAGTATTTTTTAGAAGGAACATTCTATAAATCAATGTCATCTCTTATAAAAAATCAAGAACACCATTAGTATGAGTCAACAACCCATTGAAGAACTCAAATTTGATGGGAAAAATAATAATTTTAATAATCCTTACCAATTTTCCCCATGATCTTACATGAATTGGATGACCAACCCCTTGACTATACCTTATTAAATATCACCCCCTCCACCATGGACCCAATATTGTTGGTATTCAACATAATAATGTTCAAACCCATTTCATCCACCACAACAACAATGTGTATCACATCGTCAAAAAAATAAACCATAACATGGACAATTATGGTTACAAAACCAATAGCAAGCTTTATTGTTTGGCCCCACCCACCCTCCATGAGTAAATCAACCACAACATATTAAACAACATCTACTTCCAACATAGATTATGACCAACCCTAATAAGAATAAATAGGTAGCACTTGTCTACTATAACAAAATAATAAATATAGTTACACTCAATGCCATTGATTGTGATAATGTAAGATTATAGTCAGGAAATATACCTTCTGATCCTATTGAGCCAACCATTATAGAACCAAAGGATGAAGAGACATAACCATAAAAATATTATCACCAAGAAGAAACAATTCCTCAACAAAATTTCCAAATTTTATTTGGACCAGCATACCTAGAACATTTAACACCTAAAAATTAGCATATGATAGACCATGATCTCAAAAAGGAACTAAAATACCTCAATGTTTCTATTCCTTTGTTACAAGCTATTAAGGAATCACCCTTATTTAAATAGACTATGAAATACTTATGTGTCAATAAGATAGAATTAAAAAATAATACAAATCCTCAAACCATCCATGTGGATGGCAAATTAGCTGACCCTCTTGCTAGTAAGTTGGTCCTACCTAAATACAATGACCTTAGTAGTCATGTGACTACAGTTAGTGCCCCTAAGATAACAAATATGTTGATAAATATTTGGGTAGAAATAAATGTGATGACAAAGGATACAATGGATAGACTACATCTCATATATACAATTAATAAATACTATATTAAAAATGGAAGACCAATCAACTACAAAATCTAAGGATATAATAGAAAATATTTCTATGAAAATTGTTTCATGGGAATATCCCATTGACTTCTTGGTGATATAACCTCACACTTAGTTAGAGGCTATCCTTTAAATTTAGGAATACCATGGATTGTTATGGCTACCACATTTATTGACTATCAATTGGGTGATATGACTATTTTGAACATGGTAGATGCCAAAAGAAGTTCATTATACCATGTAGCCAAACCCTCAATGAGCATTTTAGGTAGATTATGGATCAATGAGTTAGATGAAGAAAATATATTATCCCTAGACACAATAACCATAAAAAATTATATTGAGGAATTAAATTCTTAGGGGGAACATTTTTTGAAGATGAGACAATTTTGATAGAAACATTACTTGAATCTTGTTTTAAAAATAAAAAAGTTATGGTACATCAAATCCTCTAGGAAAACAAAGACGAGGAAATTGAATGTTTTCCACCTATACCCATACAAGGGATGCCATTTAGTATGGTATATAATTGGAAAAGACATCTTTTGGCATCCAACCAATGCCCTTTGACCAATATTATTCCTACTATAATTTCCTTTAATAAAATTCTAGAATATTCCATTCTTTGCTACCCCATAATTGTCCTTTAAATTCAATTATAAATTCATTTATTGGGCTTAATTTGTTACATCCCAACACTATGAAAATTAAGATACAACCTGTTAAAATCCTAAATATTAACAACTAGCTCCATTATGAAGAAGAGGTAAAATATTTTGATGTACTAAGTAGACATGTCAATGATTTTACATAGGAGTATAGCAACATGAAAGGAATCCATCCTGATGTTTTTACTCATCATATTTATATAGACAATGTCAAACTAGTTTACCAACCTCAATGAAGAATAAACCCTTCAATAAATGATATTGTCAAAAATAAAATCAAAAAGTTGTTAGCTATAGGATTTATATACCCAATCTCTTATAGTCGATCATTATTTCCATTAGTTAGTCCCTATAAATAATTGTACCTAGTGCATATGTTTTGACTATTATTTCCTTAATATGGTCATTCATAAGGACCACTTTCCACTACCATTTATTGATTAGATCTTGGACACACTCATTGGAAATAAATACTTTTCTTTCCTATATGGATTTAATTTCTATAATAAAATTTAGGTAGCACATGAGGAATAAGAAAATATAACTTCTACATACCTTTTGGGAATGCTTAAATAATATGTTCTACCCTTTAGCCTCTATAATTCTTCTTCCACATTCGAAATAGCAATATTGACAATATTTACGGGTCTTGCCAAAGAATATATTAAAATATACATGGATGATTTCACTGTCTATGGAGACTCGTTCGATGAGGGCCTCTAAAATCTTGAAAAAACACTCACTCAATGCAAATTTCATAAATTTTCTTTAATCCATGAAAAATTTCTTATGATGATATATGGGGGAATAGTCCTAGGAAAGGCATCAAGGTTGATAATCAAAAAATAAAAACTATCAAAAAAATCCTAACACTAAAAGAACAAATAATTTTTTATAGTTTCTTAGGTAATGTAGGCTACTATAAATGCTTCATCTAGGACATTAGTAAAATTGTAGCCCCTTTATTTGCATTACTAAAAAAATATGTAGAGTTTTATTGGACAAATACATGGTAGACCACTTTTGATATAGCTAGGAAAAAACTTATTTCTACACTCATACTTTGAGGCTCTAAGTGGTCACTCCCATTACATATACGTACAAATAGATCTAATACAATGTTGGGTGTAGTTATTGGTCAAGAAGAAGAAGAATGAAAACCATATGTGACCTACTAATTTGCAAAAAATTATCAAGAGTTAAGAAAAATTACACAACCATTAAAAAGGAACTCCTAGTCATAGTTTATGGCATCAATAAATTTTACCACTATATTATAGGTTATTAAATATTTGTTCATACTAATAACTCTATCTTAATATACTTGATGAACAAAGTAATAGCCAATGATAGGATCATTAGGTGGTTGTTACTACTCCAATAATTCAATATTATTATTGTTGATAGACCTATATGAGATAATGTTGTTGCTAACAATTTGTCAAGATTAGTGCATGCAAGGGATAATGAACCATTGGAGGATGTATTTATTTATTAGCATATTTTCATAGTATATGTGCACTCTCCTTGGTATTTTGAAATTTCTAATTACTTAGAAATAGGGAAGACTCTTCCTCACTTTCCACCTAAGAAAAAATATCATTTGATTCAAAAATATTATCTTATAAATAGACCAATGGAATTTTGTTTAGATGTGGACTTGATTTTGTGTTGTGTAGGTATGTAGGATAATATGACATGTTTGAAATACTTTAGACATGCCATGATGAGACTTTTAAAATAAGTAATTTAGCAAAAATGACCATTCGTATGTTCCTTACCATTAGACTTTGGATCAATAGGCCCAATTGATCAATAGTGCTTTGGGGCTTCTTGAGAGATTATCGCTGACCAATTACCATAGTTCATGTCCAAGGTAATTGAGGCATTCATGGAGTATCAGATAAAACACCAAAAATATTTTCCATACCACCTTCAATAAAATGGGCAAGTGGAAGTTATTAATCATGAGTTGGAAAACATTTTGATGAATATGGTGGCTTCATATCAAATAGACTAGGTAAATAGGTTAACAAAAAATTTATAGGCATACAAAACTATGTGGAAGTTAACAAGTTTTACTCCATATGAACTTTATTAGGATAAGAAGCCAATATTTCCCATTGAGTTTGTACTTCAAACATTGCATGCAAATTTTGAGATTGAGATTGATCTAATACATGCATAAATTGAGAGGATGAAGCAATTGAACTAGCTATATGAGATTTGAATTAAGGCTCTCCAAAGAAAAAATCTTATTCAATAGCAGTAGAAAATATGGCATGATCATCATATTAGGAACAATAAGTTTCAACAATGTTATTGGAAACTTTTTTTTTATTCTTGTTACCATGATTTCAAAGGGTAAGTATTGACATGATGGTTGGGACCATACTAAATATAATATTTTTTATAATGGCATAGTACAGTTACAACCCATCAATGGTTCTAGATAATAGTTTTTGCTGAATGGAGATATATTGAGGGTATACCAAACCTTGATCACCAAGGATGAATTCACAACCCAAATCAATTCACAATCAAATTTTCATTTGGTTGGGGAAGCTTCTTTCTCTAACCTAGATACCAATTAAGTTTTTATTCATTGAAGAGGGAGAGGGAGAGAGAGAGATCTTAGTGATGAAAAATATTTGAGGCATTACTAGGCAAATTCATGCATGAAAATTAAATTCCAACGTGTAAAAATCCATTTAGGATGCAACAACGATAGAATATGGTTAAAAACCAAATATGGTGGACTCTTCTATTAAATAATAGTAATAATATATTTGGTATGTGATTACACCTAGCTTTCCTTCTCTATCTTTTAGTTTCCTCACAACAATAACCTACACAAGAAATTCTTCTAAGTTGGCCAAAGGAAAAACAAATTCACACCCCAACAACAAGGTATACATTCCCTTTTTATCTTGTTTAGTCTATTATGGTGGCTATCATTAATCCCTTTTACTTTAGTTTGTCAATACACAATGGATTATGATGGCTATATGCACTAAAGATGTATATGAGACATTTTGGTGTAGGGTTTCTAGGTTTTTAATTAACAAACATCTTAAACAAAAAATAAAATATCATTCTTGCATAAAATAGAATCACATTTGTAGAAAAATAAATAACACATACTCATGAGAAATTAAAATATTTTCAATAAAATTAAATATCACACTTGCAAGAAAAAATCTAATCTAACAGTTGCATAAAACCATCCTAGGAAAACAAATGATTATAGTATAGACAAATATTAATTATAAATAAGAACAATATACAAAAGATATTATAATAAACAATATAGAAAATCCTAAACTTCTACGAGGAAGCAACAGGGTAAAAGGTCAACTTCCAAAAAAGCAAAATATTCTTCATCAATACTTCTATTCATAAACAACTTAAGATTGCCAGGATCCTTGGTTGCATCAAATCTGAATTGCCTTCCACTTAACTTGGTCTTTCTCTTTTGATGGATAGACCATCTGATAACATGTGGAAAAATATCATCGAAATAATCACAAAGAAACTTACAGGATGGAAAGGATCCCTCCTTAGTCAAGCATACCTTCAGAGCATTCTAGTCTACTTAATGTCTATATTTAAAGCTCTAGTCTTATTTTGGTAGAGTATTAAACAAATTTAAAAAATGTTTCTTTGGTCCAGAACTGAGAACAGGAACATAATTCACTTGGTTGAATGGAGTAGAGTATGTTCAATCAAAATTCAAGGTGGACTCAACTTTAGAAGAGTGGAAAAAATGAACATGGTACTCATTGCAAAGCAAGGATGGAGAATACTTTCCAACTCCAAATCCTTATGGGTTAAAATCATCCTAAGTAAGTATCTTCAAAGAAGCTCCTTTCTAGATGAAGGACTTATGCCTGATGGATCTCCCTTCTAGAAATTTGTTGTTAAAACTAGAACTATTATTTAAAAATAACTCAGGTGGAGACTCGGCAATGGTAGCTCCATCCACCTTTGGGAAGACCCTTAGCTAAAGTTAGAACCTTTAATTAATTTTCCCTACTTTACAACCATCAAAGATGTTACTAAATGCCTCTTTGGGATGATGGTTTCTAATTTTATTTCTAGAGGTTTGTACATATTGGTTCATGGAATATGATCCCATTGGAAGGCTTATCTAATGCTTAGGCATCCACAACCAAGCTCCTTTCCTAGGCCTATTAGCAGTCCAACATTGTCTTTTTCAACACATCGTCGTTGATCTGGATAGGTTTAGGACGACAAGTTCAAAGGATACTAGAGTTCGTGTTATGCTTATGATATGTTTTTGATTTTGGTGAAGTTTGTCTAAGAATTCTGCCCTTTAAATAAAAAAATCACAGGAAGAAAAGCGCGATATGGCCATGTTGAGCAAGAAATAAAACTCACGATATGGAATGTTGAGAAGTACGAAAATGTCATGATATCGCGACATGTTGAGAAGAAAGAAAATTTGTTATGATTTTGTGACATATTCGGAGAGAAAGCGCGCAGCAACTTCAGATTTTGTGACATGTTCAGAAAAGCGCAATCAGCAAACTCAGATTTTGTGACATTTAAGAAACGCAAGCAAAACTTCAGATTTCACGATATGTTGGAGAGAAAGCCAAGAAGAAAAATGTGATTTACAACATGTTGGAAGAAATAAAGGCAAGTGGAAAAATGGTCGTGATTTCATGACATGTTGGAAGAAAAAGAGAAAGCAGGAAGAAGTGTCACGATTTCGTGACAAGTTCAAAGGAAAAAGAACAAGTAAGAAAAGTGTCACGATTTTGCGACATATTGCAAGAGAGATAGTACGGAAGAAAAAGTGTCGTGATTTCATGATATATTGCAAGAGAGATTGTACGGAAGAAAAAGTGTCACGATTTCGTGACATATTGTAGGAGAGAGAGTCCGAAAGAAAAAGTTGTGACTTAGGGTGTGGAGGTGTTTTGTTGGGGGGTGAGTGTGTATGAATTTGGGGTGGGGGTGTGTTGTGCTTTGTGGGGGAGAGTGTAGATTGTGTTGGGGGGTGTAGTGTGTGGTGGTATGACGGCGGAGAGGGAGTGTTGGTCTGAATGTGGGTTGCCAGAGGGAGGGGGTGTTGTGATGACGGGTTTTTGGAAGGAGAGGGGTGTGTGATAGTGGTTTTGCCGGGAGGAGGGTGGTGTTGTTTGTGGTGGTTTTGAAGCCGGGGGAGGGGTGTTGGTTTTTGATGGTTTGGAAGAGGGAGTAGAGGGAGTGTGGTGGTGTTGTTTAGGTCAGGGGGGGGCGTGTGGTTGGTGTTTTGGAGGGGGGTGGTTTTGGTTGGTGTTGTTGTGGGGTTGGGTGGCTTGGTTGGGTTGTGTTAGGTTTGGTGGGGTCAATTTTGGGTTTTGATGTGTTGTTTAGGGGTTGTTTGGTTTGGGTTGTGGGTGTTGGGTGTGAGTGGTGTGGGGGTGGTGGGGGTGGTGGTGGGTGAGTGGGTGGTTCTAGTGTTGTGTTGCTGGGGGGGGAGGGTTGGTGTTTGGTAAGGTGTGGGAGTGTTGTGGGTGAGTGGAGATGGGGTGGGTTGGGTTGGGGTTATCTTTGATCTGAGTGGTGGTGGTGTGGGGGTGTTTGTGGTTGGGGGGGGCTTTCTGGTTGTTGGGGTGGTGTTTGTGGGCTGCTATTGTAGTTGGTGTTTGGGTGGTTGGTGGTTTGTTGGGGTGTTGGGTTGGGGGGTTGGGTTGCTTGTTGGTTAGTTTTGTTGATTGGTCCTTGTTGTCTATTGGTGGGTCTGCTTTGGGGTGCTTGGTTGGGGTGGGTTCTCGGGTCTGGTCTTGGGTTGGTTGGATCGTTTGTTTGTGTTGTGGGGGTGGGGTGTGTTTGGGTGTAGGCGTGGTTACCTTCGTGTGTGTGTTGAGGCTGTTGGGGTGTGTGGCTAGGTGAGTTGTTGTTGGGAAACTGGGTGGGGACTGGAAGGGGTAAAGTGTGGGGTGGCTAAGGTTGGTTTGGGCTAGGTGGTGGAGTTTTTATGACCTCAGGAAGCGTGGTGGGAATTGTGGTTTTGGGGTTTTGTGGTTGGTAGGGTAGGTTGTCTGGGTGCATGATAAGTTTGGTTGGTAGGTGTCTGGTTCTGGGGTGGTTTAAAGGGGTGTTTGGAATGAGAGGTAACTCTGGGTTGTGTTGTAGCCAACGGCTCCTGGTGGGTGGTCGGGAGTAACTCTTCCTCTACAGGAGTATGGACAGGGTGAGTTTCAGGGATACGGGTGGACACACGAGGTATTTTTTTTTTATGGCTTGTTTTGGCGTGCAAGGCTTTATTGTGGTTGTATAATCGGTTTTGGTAGTATTGGGGCTTGTTGTTCTGTTGGTGGGTGGGTTGTCGTTTTGTTCACTAGGCTGGTCTTAGGAGTGGGGGTTTGGTTTTCTCAAGGTGCAGTACCAACGGTGTTTGAGTTCTGGGTCTAGGGTGTTGGTGGTCAAGGTTTGGAGGTGGGGGTCTTGGTGAGGGATATGTTGATGAACTCGGGTAGTCTTGGGGAGCTTTTGAAGTTTTTGTCTATGTTTTGTTTGTTACGGGTGGGGTGTGGGTTGGTGTGTCGGTGTTTTAGTTCATGTAGTTTGTGGGTGGTGGGGTGGTGTTTGAGGTTGTTTTGGTGTTTGCTTTGTGGTGGTTGTTTGCTAAGGTTGTTTGTTTGGTGGGGTGTGCTTTGTGTTTGATGGTGTGTGAACTCTTGGTGTTGTAGTTGGTGTGGTGTGAGGTGATCGTTTTCCTGTGAGCTTGTTTGGAACCCGGGTCGGTGGTGGTGACTTGTTGGTGAGGACATTTGTTCTGTGTTGGTGGTGTGACTGGTTTGTGCTGCGTGTTGGGTTTGGTTGGTTGTGTCTTTTGTGTAGTTGGTGTTTTGGTGTTGGTTGTGGATGTTGGACGTGGGCGCTTTTGTTGGGTATCACGTTTTGGGGGTTGGAGGGTTTTCAGTGGTTCTAGGGGGGATCCCTTGGTTGAGTTGAGTTGGTGGGGCGTGCAGGTAGAATACCACTCACGGTTTAGGGGTGGGTTGAGAGAAGACAATACCTGGCAACGTGCTTGGGGAGTTTGAGGTTGGCGGTTTTGGGGGCGGTAGCTGTTTGGTTTCGGGCTCTGTGACCTTTGGTGGGTGTTTTTGATTCTTGGGTGTTGTTTGTTTCTTTTTGGTGGTTGGTTGTGCCGGTTTTTGTGGTGGTTTAGCTTACTAGTGGTTTCCCATTGGTTGGGACTGAGTTGAAAGCTGGTTCATTGTTATGTGTTTTGGTTGAGCTTGTTGGTTTTTGAGTTGTTGTCTTGGATGGTTTGTGGGGGTTGTCCTTGGGTGGTGGTGGCCTCGTTTGTGTGGTTGCTTGGTGGTTTGTTGGGGTTGAGTTTTTGGTACTATTGGCGTTGTTGAGCTTTGAGAGGCTTTGGATATTTTGGACATTTGGGATTTTGAGGTTGGCTTGGTTTAAGAGTTGGGCTTGAGCTTGGGTTTGGCTTTTGGACGTTTTTGCTTGGAGCTTGAGTTGGCTTGGAGCTTTGGGGGTTGGGTGAGCTTTGGTGGTTGCACGTTGAGCTAAGTGGGACTCGGAGTGCCACTTGGAGTTTTGCACGCTATGGGTGGTTGGCGTGGTGGTGGGGGAGGTTGGGGCTTGGCGCGTGGTGACGGTTTCTGGTTTGGAGGAGTTTGGTTGGCCACTGATTGTGGGGCCGACTACCGGGGAGTATTATTTTCCGACGGCTAGTTGGGAGGCTTGGTCGGGGTGTTTTCCGGGGTGTTGATTATTGTTAGGTAGTTTTCTTGGTGTGTTGTTGCTTCGCAGTGGCTTGCTATCCTATAGTGTTTTGGGGATTGAGCATTTGGTGTTGGGAGTGTGTATGAGAAATTACTGTTGGGCAGTGTGTGTTGGATAGGTTGAAGACTTGGGGGGGTGTCGTAGATTGGGACAGTAGGTGTCGTGATTTGGGTGTAGAAGTGTACTGTAAGGTGGTGTTAGTGCGTGACGGGAGTGGAGTGTGTGTGTTGAGGGTGGTGTGTTTTGACTATTGCAGGTTGTTGGGAAGTGGATTTGCTTGTGGGGAGGTTGATCTGACTTTGAAGAGAGAGTTTGAAAAGTGTGGTTGTGATGGTTTGTGACCGAGCAGGAGGAGGGACGTGTGGATATGTGACAGCGGGTTGTGGAGCCAAGGGGAGCAGGAGACGTGTGGATTGCCGCGGTTTGACCGACAAGGAGGGAGACAAGTGTCGTATCGTGACTGTGTTTGTGACGGCCAAGGAAGGCGGAGGGAAAGTGTCGTTTCACGACTGTTGGTTTTTTGCCAGCCAGAAGAGACTGGGATGAGTGTCTGATTCAGACTTGGTTTTGGGTACAATCCAAGAGGAGAGGAGGGGGTGTCCGATTCACACATGTTGTGTTTCCGATCAAGAGGAGGGAGAGAGGACAAGTGTGTTGGATGTATTTTGGACGGGAGGGAGTGAAGTTTCTGTTCGTGACTGTTGCTTTCAGGTGGTTGAGGGATGAGACTTGATAGCTACTAAAATTAGGGTTTGCTAACTAAGTTAGGGTTTGACTGATTAGGGTTTCCGACTAGTTAGGGTTTTTGATCATGAAAATGTTGTTATAAAAGGAAGTTTGTTTGAAGAATTATGAAGGTTTATGGATGCATTGTCGAATGCATGTCGAAGTGTGAAATGTGGCCGTAAGAGTGCAAAAAGCATAGAAGATGCGAGATGATGGCAAAGTACCTAAAATGAGCGAAGAAGTCGTGTCAAATTGTCCTAAGTGCATCTGTGATTTGTGAGAGAAAGTAGAAGGAGCAAAGTGCGCAAAAGGGAGAAGACGATCATGAAGTTGGACTGCAACAAAGTAGAGTGTGCAAAGTGTTTGCATGGAAAGAAAAAAGTGCATAGAGAACGCAAAGGTGGAGAAGACCAGTTAGGGTCATGCAAAAGAAAAAGTATTTTATCATCAAACTTATAGATTCTTTGAAGTCAGGTTGCCTTGGCATCGTGGGTTGGTGTCCTTCAGTAGGTCTGGTAATAGGGGTTGGTGCTCCTTTCTATTGGTACAAATAAATCAGGGGTTGGTGCTCCTTCCAATGGAAGCTGGTAAACTATTTGTAAAGTTGGTACTTTGCAAAGGCTGGATTTGGATGGTAGTCCAAGCAGTCATTCTTGAGGAGTAGCCAAATTGGTGAACCTCGTTAAAATCTTGTGTTGTGTGATATGTTCTTTTATGATGCTTTATTTATCTGGTTTTAAGGTTTCATTATTTCAGTCTTAAGTTATCTGAAGTTAAGTTTAAAGTACCACATTGATTCACCCCCCCTCTCAATGCCATTGTAAGACTAACAAGGCCCTCAGGACTATTTTCATTTTCAGAACTCCTTCTCCAAACTCTCCTTTCTATAATGCTAGAGAGGATGACCTCATTTTAGTCAAGTCTACCTACCATATTCAAGATGACCTAATCCCTTTCGACTTCCCTATGAATCTCATATGGTTGAAGCATATTGTCCCCAAGATTGCCTTTTTATCTTGGTTGGTCTTCAAGAATAAAGTCATGACTATGGACAATCTCATTTCTAGGGGTATGATGCTTCCCAACCATTGTATCCTTTGTTCTAGGGATTGGTATTTAGTTTACCATTTGTTTCTCAAGTTTCCATTCTCCTCATATATGTTGTATTCTATTCTTTTATCCTTTTATCTAGCTTGGGCCCAACCTATCTCCATCTATGATTTATTTAGCCAATGACCAAAACCTTTTCGTCACCCACTCCTAAGAACATTGGGCCTTCTACCATACCCATTTTATGTGGTGCTTTTGGATTGAAAGTAACAATAGAATCTTCAATAGTTGTAGTATCAATTCTTCATCTATTATTTTGAGGGTCCTCAGTTCCATCGCTAAAAATGCCCTCTTGGTCCCCTTTTATGAAATTCTTGGAAGTGGTTTCGAATCCAATCTCTTTGCTAATTTCAACTTCTCTAGAGATATTTTTTGGATGGGTGCACCTCCTAAGGATTGCTTCAAAGTTAAATGGATTCATCCCTCTACTGGGTGGATCAAACTCAATTTTGACGGAGCTACCAAACAAAGGAATTCTTAGAAGGGTTGGTTATGGAGGAATTATCAAAATTGATCTAGCCAAGGTCATCCTAGTTTATGCTAAAAATATTGGCTTTCAAACCAACCACATTGTTGAAGTTAGATCTTTATACCAAGGTTCTTCCATTATTTATGAGCTACCCTTTAGCAATATAATCATAAAGGGTGACTCACTCAACATTATAAACACCATCAAATTGAATTTGAATCCTTCTACAGGGATTATTATCAACATGGTCAATGAATCAAAAATATTGTTGAAAAGTACAACAATGTGATCATCCAACACATCTTTATGGAGGGTAGCAGAGCAACTGACATGATGGCCAACATTACACTTTCTGAAGAAAATCTATGTCTAGGTTGACCATTTCCTAAGAAGTATATTTATCAACAACAATGAGGATAATTCCACATTTCTTTAGTATGGGGGTTCAAGCTCTTACTAATGCTTGTCAGCATGGACCTGTTTCTCAAAAAACATGGCTTTCTATCATGGGTACAATGATTCCCCATCTCACATGGCATGTGACCTTGAATCAGTACTCTTACCTGATGGCTAGTCCTTGTAATCAATGTAGCTTCTATAGACATTCGATGAACCTTCATTATAACCCTCAATGGATTTTGACTTCTAAACCAGGTTTACCTCGTAATCACACCTAGAGAAGTGTCCACCCTGGACATCGAGCCTTCACATAGAGTGGTGTGTCCCTCATAATATGGTCCCTTGGAAAATACAAACCCTCCTACAATTATATGGTGAATCATTTTCCAAGGTGGAACACGTATTCTCCATTGAACTCAACCAACAAATTATGGCACCTCTCTAATCGATAGAGTGACCCTATTGGTTGCACTAGGTTCACCGTGGATTGGGAACCTAGTTCAATGACCCTTGAATTCAAGATATTTGATCAATGACCATCCCCTTTTAGTGGTATGCATTATTGGGAAGATAATGGCACTTCATATTCTCTAATGGCCTTTTATACTAGAATTATGATCACTAGTTTTCATCTATCTGCTTTGATGCTTCAAAGGTGTGAATTGAGAGTGAAGAATTCTTGGTAAATGTGGTTCTAGTCTAAAGAGTGGTGTGAGTGGGACCCCAACTAGAAGGTAATTGAAAAATTGTGCTTATAAAGCCCTCATCCCTGCATGTCAATGCCATAGTCAAAGAGTTTCTTATAATTCACCAAATGATATCCTTCATTAAAAAATACTAGGGTAGTAACCCAGCTCTCTATGATGAGTTCATAACTTCTTAGGATATAGAGTAGGTGGTCATCAAAGGTCTTAAATTTAAGGTGAACATTTGCTTACTATTGAATGTTACCCAATTACCCATCGATGGAGATATTTTCTATAGGTACAAACACACTATGATTGGGGACCTTATCCATTTTGGGGAAAAGGAGAAGCCCCTAACAAAGGACAAAGGAGGCATTATGTTAAAGAGTCTTCCCATGCCCTAGAATAGGGTAATGGTTCCCATAATGGAATACTTTATGGTGGACGACATCAACTCACCATTAAGGAGTTTTCACATGGCTTTTTTGAACCACATGCATTCAATTAAGGACATCAACATCCTCGAGTACCTATTTTGGTCACTCAATATTTATGTTTCAAATATTAGGGATGGGTATTCCACCCACCCCAAATACCAAGGCCTTCATATTTTTTTGTATCAACACACATTGTAAATGAGGTAGATAAAGTGACCCTTGCAGTCATCAACAACCAGGATGGGGTCCTTACAGCTTCGGTCCTTAGTATAAATGGCTCAAAGAATTATTTTGATGGGGAATCCAAAGATAAATCTTCCACCCTAGCTTACACCCATTATATAGCCAAATCTAACTCTTATCAACATTCATCCAGGAGGGAAGCTTTGGATGTCAAGCTCAAGATGATGTACATGAACCAGTCAAATTCGACCCCAAATATGACACTGATAAAGGCCAAATAGATAAAATATAAAGGTGTATCTAAGTGGATGTGCTTCTTGAATGCTAAAACACCACTGAAAAAGAATGAACCATGGGATTTTATGGCTGAAGTTTTGAATTCTACTTCTTCCACTCTCCTCCAGGTTAGGAAAATCATTGCCACTATGAATTACAGTAGCACTAAAGGAGGAGAGGTTGAACTCACCATTGAACCATCTAAGTAGGAGAATATTGAAGAGTAATGTGGGGCCTCATGGTCAATTTTTAGTTTTTTTTTATTTTATGCTTATTCTTGTACATTTTTATCTCAAGATTGTTTCATTGGATACATTCCCTATTTGCTTGTTATTTGATTTTTTTGGTTTTAGGCCTATTTCGATTGGGATGATCTCCCTTTCCTTTGTAAGGTGGTCTAATGAAGCCATCCCTAGTAGGTCTGGGTGTTGGTATGGGTTTATTTTGTTCTTTGGTGTGGTTTCCACTTGTTTCAACTTTTGGTTGTAAAATGTTTAGGGTCCTTTCAAAACCCTCTTACCTATCAAAAAAATAAACAATATAGAAATTAATTAATTTTTTTATGAACATTTTTACAAAGATAATAATTTCCATTGTGCTAATGCAGTGGGTCCTTACTCCTTAGCCCAATGGAAAGTAAATCTTAATTCAAAATAACATTAAACATATATACAAGTGAGAAAAGGATGTAAACATATTTTATTAAGAAAGGGATGAAATTACTCTTTTACAATAATATTCAACTCATACACATCCATCCTCTTCCTCTTCTTAATTTTTAGCTCCCATATTGTTTTAACCTCTACAATATACCTCCTCTTTTATAGATATATTATATGAAATAAACCAATAAAAACTTACTAATATAAAAAAAAATTCAATCTAAATTGGTTGGATACAAATCGAACCAATTCTATCTAGAGAACATAACCAAGTTAGTTAGAAATAAATCCAAATAATTCTATCTAGAAAATATAACAACCAAGTTAGTTGGAAACAAGTCCAACTACCTCTATCTAGAGAATATACTAAACTATATTGGTTGGAAACAAATTGAACCAACTCTATACAAAGAAGATGAAAACCCAAAATAAGTTTATAATGATTCTAACTAATTTGGATCTATCCAAATTAGTTGGAAACCAATTTCAACACAACCATTTTTATTTAACTACCTTCGATCCAATAAAAGTAGTTGAAAATATCAATAATTTTAATTTTTATCTAACAAAATGATTCTATAGCAATGGTTCTTCTCTATCATTTTACTCTTTATTTTCCATGTGGGAATAACAACTAGAAAAATAATTAACATTTGTGTATTTATTTACCAAGGCTAGAAAAAGAATAAACTTCTCCATCTTATCCCACATTAACATTGTTGTTGAAGAAGGAAAAAGATAAAATAATAATATGCATACACATGATGCCTTAAG
Organism: Wollemia nobilis; assembly: GCA_028583015.1. Lineage (NCBI taxonomy): Eukaryota > Viridiplantae > Streptophyta > Pinopsida > Araucariales > Araucariaceae > Wollemia > Wollemia nobilis. The sequence continues at coordinate 153,513 of JAQPPZ010000141.1, read as the reverse complement.
CATATTCAAGAATTTTGTCTTTGCCACTTCCTACATTGTCATGTCTTGTGCTCCAACCTACATTTCCATGCTTCAATATACATTTTCCTATGCATTTCTAGAGCACTACAATCTACTATAGAAAGTGCTCTAAAATATTGTAGTTTGGCACCATAAAGCTATTTCTATGCTCTTTATTCTAGTGCCAATGCTATAGAACTAGAAGTACATCCAAAATTATCTACAAGCCATCATACTTTTGTTGTATATCTTCAAATATTATTAATCCAATGTCAAAACTAAGCTTGAAATAACATAAAATCTATCTAAAATTACTTGGCAATGCATTTTACCTTTTCACCATATTTAGTTAGAATATTAGTAAAATTACAACCTAGTCCACAGTTACACATACACTGAAGTTAGAGAGTGTTACTTTTTTGCACAAAATAAGACATTTCAAGGTCTCATAATTCCCCTCTACTTAAACCGATGCATGTCCTCATGCATCCCTTTCTTAAATTTTTATGCTAAGGGAATGGCATGGCATATAACCATTGTAATGATGTGTTTTCTCTTCCCCCAACTTGGTTGCTAAATTTTTCCCAACTTGGATACTGACTTTTTCCAACTTAACTACTAATTTTCCAACTTAGTTACTGAATTTTCCCCCCAACTTAAATTGATCCATGTCCTTATGCATCCCTTTATTAAATTTATATGCCAAGGAAATGACATGGCATATAGTCTTGATTGTTGGATTCCCCCCAACTTGGACCGATGCATGGCCTCATGCATCCTTAATGGGATCTACATTTTCATCTCTTTTTTTTTTGAGAAATTATGGGACCTAAAAAAATGTTGTCAATGCATCAAGCATTAGAATGGGTGCTAGATGATTTTTAGAGATTTATTTAATGTAAACAAATTTTGATGTTTTTTTTTTTGAATTTACATGGTGGAATAGGTAGCTACCACAAATTCGGGCAGGCTATCCAGCTTTTATGGCTGCCACAGTATTCTGCGTTGTTCGCCCCAAAATCTGCCACATAGATCTTCGTGTAGTCTACCCCTATAACCACCATGCCACAATAATTTTAAACCTTTTACACCACTGAAAGCACCAGGAAAGGGACAAGCGTTTAGTCCGACGAGGCCCGAGATTTGAACCTTGGACCTCTACCCCCCTTATGGGGTTTGGATGAACCAATTGGTCTACACCTCGGACCTCACAAATTTTGATGTTTGTTGGGTACTATTAAAGTAAAAAATATTAATTAATGACCTTTTGAAACTTCGATTGTGCATCATACTCTAGAGTAAAAAGTGTGATATATAATATGGACTAGATATAATTATGCATAATATCAAAACTAGGCAATAGCGAACCAAAAAATGCATACCTTATTATTTCATATAGCTCAATGTTCCTTCAAGATAGCTTTAAACATTGTCATCATGAAGTTAGCCATAATGTAGTTGTTATCTTGTATTTGTTGTGTAGACTTGCAATTTTATTTTAAACAAAAAATGATTTCATTTATGGTTTTCAACCATCTTCTACCCTAGTTGCATCCACAAAGGATTTTCACAATGGAGATTTTTTCCAAGACAATCATCCTAAAAATTGATTTTCATGCGAGCCTTGGTCTAGAAGTGCCTCAAAGAGGTTTTCACCATTGAAATCTCTCTTTTTTTAGACAAATAAGGGAATTGTTATTTTGGTACAACAATTTTGACTCAAATTGTGGTTATTTAGTCTTTTCCAGCATAGTTTCCTATGTAGATTCCTATGCAGTATTTTTCAACAGTATTTCCTATACAAATTCTTACATGGATTCCTATGCAGTATTTTTCAGTATAGTTTCCTATACAGAAACCTACATAGTCTTTTACATCATAGTTTTTTCTTGTGCAACCTTTTTAAAACAATTTCCTACACAGATTCTCCTTTTCAACACAATTTCTTGTATAGATTCCATTTGTTAGTCTTTTATCACATAGTTTCTTGTACACTATAATCTACTCTAGAATAGTGCCAACATAGATTCTAGCTTTGAAATTTATCCAAAAATATATTAACAAGAATTCTTCATTATTGCTCAAAATGGAGCATTAACCTCATCACTCCTCCCTCAATTGAAACTAATGTATAGCCTCATGCATCCTTATTTGGTGTCCATGTGTATGATGTTGTGTCCCTTCTAATGTGGCATGCAGATAGCTGACACCCATCAACGTAGAGGAAAACATGACCTTGTGTTACAAATTGAATTTTTTTCAACATAAGAGGCCATCATTTATGATTTTTAGCCATCTTCTACCTTGGTTGCATCCACAAGGGATTTTCACAATCGAGTTTGTTTTCTTTTTTTCTTTTTCTTTTTTGATCTAGTATTCTTACATAGATGCCAGTCTTTTATGAAGCATTTCTTGAGCATTCTAGATGTAGGTTTTTTATATGCATTTTTGGAGCATTATGAATATAGGCTTTTCCTATACATGTTTGAGGTATTCTTGATGCAAGATTTTCCTACACATTTTTGGAGCAATTTTTATGCTTCTATTTTCTTGTGCATTTTTAAATCATTCTTAGTGCAGAATTTTCTTGTGCATTTTTAGAGCATTCTCAATGCAGGCTTTTCTTATGCATTTTTAGAGCATTGTTGATGCAGTATTTTCCTACTAATTTTCTAGAGAAGGCTTTTTTGGAGCATTTTTTACACATTATTAATGCCAAAATTTGGCTATTCTAGTGTGTCATCTATTGTAGCTATCAGGTTCTAGCTTCTTCAATTCTAGCATTGTAGCACTGAAATATTTCTAGTACTTTCAATACATAGACATCTAACATGTGATTATTTGGGACTGCATTCTTGATTCCTTGTACCTTTGAGTCTACATTATATACACTAAAAATGAATGTAGCATATATTTGTGGTTATGCATAAAATTTAAACTAATTAAAAATTTAAAATGAAATGCATACCTTAATGTGGTAGAATGCCTTTTGCATGTCCATCATTAAAAATCAAGAATCAAAGTCATCAAAAGCTAGACTCATCCTCTTGAAGCAAATTTATTTTTATTTTATTTTTATTTATTTTTAATGAACACCTATATGGGAAGAGGAGGTTTCTTCCACAATGTGTAGACCTTCTTTGTGTTTTCAAATTTTTAAGACATAGACAAGCGATGTTTATCTACTATCATTTGGATTAGCCACAAGTTGTGAAAAAAATAGAGGTTTAATTTATTGAGGTTTACTTTGTTGTGGGTCATTAGAGGGGCCAAAAAATGCTTACTACTAGGTTTTTATTTGCTTCCTATGTCCTTATAGAGTTTGAGTATAACTCCAAAACCAATGCATAGCTAATCCCTTAAGTTTTTTAAGAGAAATTAAATTATTGATTATCAATCTTATAGTCATAGGTCTTACCAACATATTCAAATGAGAACTGATCAGGGTCCTTAGAAGCAACCCTCTAAATATTGGTAATATTGAGGGTGAAATGTTTTTCATTGAGGCTTATTTTTCATGGTTCAACCTAATTAAAAATTTGAAGGTTCTATTTACATTTCTCCTTTTCCCCCTAAATCAGTGTTGTGATTTTCATCTGCATTACTTTATCTATCTACCATGTTAATATCTTTCCAATAGTCATAAATTTTCCCAAACTTATCAAGATATACAAATAAGTATGGGGTAGGTAGGGACTACTAGATTATTCTTAATAGTTTTCTAGATTAGGAAAACTTAGCAACACTGACGAGGACATCTAGGCATAATATTTTTTATTATAGTTGTTATTACATGAAGCACATTGGATTATGGTTTAAGTTAGTAAGTTATTAGCCTAGTTGTTATCTCAAGCTAGTTAAATAGTAATTATTATTATGAAATTAATGCTATTTAAGCACTCATGAATAATGCAAAGGCAATTTAATATGATACCACATTAATTGGTATCAGGGCATCCTATCCTATAGGTTTTTTCCAAGGCACCATGATGCCTATTCAGGATACTCTAAAGGATCTACAAGAGTTAGTATGATGATCCATAAGAATGTGTGTTTAGATGATGGTCACCCTATCAAAAATTAGTGACATGGATGACAAATATAACCTTACTAATAAGGTTGAAGAAAATAATTCTAAAAATTTTTCTAATAAGGAAACACCTAGATTTGAACCAGGGTTTATGGAAAAGGAGAATTCCATCATCTTACCACTAGATTATGCTACTGGTATGGATACAAAAGCTACAAAAAAAATTATACAAATCATGAAGATTCCCTTGATAAATTTATAGATGAAGTTGATGATGAATAAAATTGTGTTGTTGTTGTTGTTGTTGTTATGGTGGAGAATGTTGTTGGGTCATCATCAAACATAAATGCATTAGCCTTCAGGTTGGCCAATCCCTTGTGTTTTTCCTTGCAAGAGAGCATACAAAGGGAATATATGGGTACCCTACCATCCTCATTACCTTTTCTTCTAGGTAAAACTCACTAACATAAGATAGAGTGACTTTAACTTCCTAATGAAAGTCACATCCAAATATGCATGTCACTATAATTCCATGAAGTATGATGCAATCAAAAAAACATCATCATAAATCATCTACTTCTCCTTATGAAAATATAGGTTTTTCTAATCATAAAAATTATTATCATTGGGATTCGAGAGGGAAAAAAGTAGAGAGGGGAGGGTCCCGATCCCTTCCCTACTCCCCCTCCCCTGGTTCCTGCCCAGTCCCTGGCTCTTCCCAGGTCATCCCTCCCTAGGATTGTTTGTTGCAGATGATCTCCTTAAGGGAGATCCTTCTTCTCTTTCTCCACCTCTCCCAGTCGATCAAGGTTCCCTTGTTTGAGTTTTTGGTTTGGTGCTTCCTAGGGTTCCTTGTTGTTTTTGGGATCCCTTCCCTTTTTTCCCTCAGGCTTCCCCCTGGGGTTTTCTACAGGTTTTTGGCGTGGATCTGGTTCTCGACAGTTCTATGGATGGTGGGGATGATTGGTTGGGTTTTTTACTGACTTCCTAGGGTTTCCTTTGAGGTCCTTAATACTTTTGGGGTGGTCTTGGGGGGCCTCTTTCCCATTTTTGCTAGTGAATCCTCTCTGGGATCCTGTGGTTATTGTTGGTCCCATCCCTATGGGGAGGGCCCTCTTCGATTTATCGCTTGGAGGCTTCTTCGTGCTATTTCTGCTCCTTGGTGGACACCCTGGGAATTTTTTTGGCCTTGGGGGGGATTTTTCTCTACCTGGGTTGTTCCCAGCCTCATTCGTAGTTCCCTAAAGTTTCTCCTATGTAAGGATGGGATTCTTGGCCCCTACTATTGGGGTTATCTGGGTTCTGCTACATTTTTCAAATCTTGGGGGGATCTAATCTATGCATGCAAACCCTAGATCCCCTAGGGTAGGCTCCCAGGGATATTATATTTATGGTTTTTACCTCTTCTTGCCTGGGATCCCCAGTCCCTGTATCCTTGGTCTCTTAACCTATTATATTTTCTTGTTGGTTGTCCTGGGGGTGAGATTCTCTTGGTGGTGCTTTTTTGTTGCTTCTCGATGGGCGGGATCTCCTCTTTGCTAGTTTTTAGCTACTTCCTATTGGGCGAGATTCCCCATTTTTTTTGGGCAGGATGGTTTCTTGGGCAAGATGGTTTCCCACGGGACGAGATTCTCCAAAACCGTTGGGTTTCCCACTGGGCGGGTTTTTCTCATTTCCTGCTGGTTTTCTCGAGAGGCGGGATTCACTTGGTAGATTTTTTTGCTACTTTCCACTAGGAGGGATCTACACTGGTATGGATTTTTGTTGCTTCCTGTTGGGTGGGATTCAATCTTTGGTGCTTTTTTGACTGCTTCCCGCTAGGCGGGATTTATATTATAATGGTTTTTTGTTGCTTCTTATTGGGCAGGATTTACACAATGGTGGTTTTCAACTGTTCCCTATTGGGTGGGATATTCAAACTTACATTCCTTCAAAATTGGTGGTTTCCTGCTAGGTGGGATTATTCAAATCTACCTATTCCCATTGGGTGAGATTTCTGTTTGTTTTTCATTTTCAGGGTATTGGTGCCTTGGGCCCAAAATTTTGTTGTAATGGATTATTCTTGACATGTTATTACCAAATCTTATGTAATTAGGTTTTGGGATCCTAGTTAAAACCCGCTGTAAATACAAATGCTACTTAACAAAAAAAATTATTATCATTGGTGCAGTTGTGTTCCGTACTACTCCTCACAGTGATGCCTCCATGGTATGAAATATAATATTGGCATATATGGATATGATCATGTTGAACTCCTCATATATATCCTTTGAGTCAATGGCATCCAATTAGAAAATATGGACATCCATGTGTGACAGCATGTAGGGGTATAACATATGTTGTTAATTTATTTTCCATATTGACAATACCTAAAGTTCCTCCTTGCAGATATTATGGCTCAATATTTTTTGTTGCCTTAGTTGCATTTTGATAGCTTTGTGCCCTCCACATCCATAGTTGGATCTTATCATATCTACTTTTCACCTTTTCTACCTAATCACCCCCTAGGCCACCACTATTGTAGCTAGCCACTTGGTGTCCTTGTCATTTTTTCTCACTCATCATCGCCTTCTCCTACGGTTGCTTGCACCTCACTCAGGAGCATTGGAATCTATACATTGGCCAAATTTGATCTACAAGAACCTTTGCTTCTTGATGGAATCAAACATGGGCTTCTTAACATCCATTGGGATAGAATAAATAAACTTGCTTCTTGTCTTGTTGTTCATAGGGGTTCCTCCTCCATATCCATAAAAAAATTCTACATCAAGCACTATCTGATGAACCAGGTTCCCATCCATGCATAGACCTCTCAACACATAGAAATATGCTTTTCATTTGAACTCACAATAATAATAATTTTTGATAGATCTCATGAGAGTATTGTCCTATATATGGATCTCTCAAAGCTTATGGATATTTTTGAGCAACTAAGGTATGAGATCATCCAACTTGTTAGTATTTAGATAAAGTCTCTTTAACCTACTAAGCTTCCCCAGCAATGGAGGAATTTTTTTATAGCCAACACCATAGCACCCAGTGTTCTAAGATTCATCCTATAGTGGCCTCCTAGTTTAAAAAATACTCAATCATACTATTCTCATCCCACCATAGAGCCAAGTCGTACATGCCTTTTTGTGTGCATGGGTTGCATCCCTCTCCTCCCCTATCCCATCCCTTCCTTGATGTGCAACACATGTATTCAGCCTACACAACCTACATGGTCAATAAATGCAACATGTGCATGGGCCACATCCCTCTTACTCCCTTATCCCATCCATTTTTGAATGTGTTCCATGCACAACCAAAATATGTAGCTTGTATGGCTAATATGCACAACACACATGAGCACATGTGCACCACATGCATGTGCAAGCTCATATTGTGCATGCATCCATATGTGCTCCATGCACATGAGCACATATTCCTATGCATACTCCATGTGTGTAATCCTATATTGTGCACACATGGCACATGTGAACTAGATGTACACCATATGCACAGGCACCACATGAGCCAAACCACAAGCGCGATCAACGCATGTTGACTACATGCACCATGCATGAGCTCACATTGTGTATGCATGGAACACATGGCCTATGTGCACACCGTGTGCATGGGTTTCATGTGAGCCAAACTATGTGGGTGGTCAATGCACATTAATCATGCACACCCCATTCCACTTATAGGGAAAATCATTTCATTTAAAAAAAATTAAGGTAATATAATTTAAATTTTGCAAAATATTATTTTAATTAATTTGATTAATTTAATCAATTACTCAAAGTTAAAATAATTGATTAATTGATCAATTAATTAAATAAATTCTTATAAAATGTGCATAAATAAATAATTTATATGCACCCATTGTTCATTTTTCTATGTTAATTGTTGGAACAAACTTAGAAAAATAAGCTCCTATTTGTATGCTTTGAAAAATACTTTTATCCATTTATGGAAATATACACTTCCTTGAAAGTGTTTGTGGATTTGTAAAATGAAGTGCATTTTTAGTTGTACTTGATGCTCCATTCTATGCCACTTCTATACCATGTCTTGGATCGCAAGGATTTGTGCCCCTTTGTTAATTTTTTTCTCTGTTTGTTGCAATTTGTCCCATAGTGAATCAACTATAGTTTTGAGGCATAGAATGGTATAGACTACTTGCTAAGGTGCATGCTTCCAATTTTAAAGCATGAATAACATGAGGAACAGACACTATTTTATTAGGATTAAATAATAAAATATGAGCAATAAATAAATACGAAAATAAAATACAAAATAATACAATAATACAAGAGACATAGATTTATGTGGTTCACCCAATATGGGATACGTCCATGAAGAAAATAACCAGACATTTTATTCCACCTACAAAATAAAGGGATACAACCTACAACAGATCCATTGTAACTTCCTCTTCACTCTATCACCTTCAATTACAATATGCATGCTCTCTCTCACAATTCAGCCACCACGTAAAAGACCTCTTTATAAAATAGAATTACAATTTAGGGTAAAAATGCCTGCCTAAAATCCACTGTCTGATCTATGACCTAATAATAAATGGTCTAGATTTACAAAGATAAAAAAACATCTATTTTTGGCTTTGGGGGTGCTACCCTCGAACCCCCTCCAGGAGGGGCTCCATAACATGTCACCCCCCCCCTTGGACCCCCCTGGTGACACAAGTACACCCCTCTTTCATGGAGTGGGTCCAAGTGTGGCTGAAAACAAGACCTCCAAATTAATCAGGCTCCACAACCAACATATTTTTTACAGAATATTGAAGAAAATTTCTACCATGGCCCTTTTGAGCATAGTTTACTTTTGGGTACTCCCTTTGTAGGAGTAGTAGTGATTCCTTTGAGGTAATTGTTTGCTCTTTATGATAGAGTAGAGCCTTCCAAAGAGTATTTATCTTCTTCATTAGTTCAAGGATTGTATTTTGGGAACTTGCACACTCTTCCACTTTCTTGTAAAAGCATTGGAGTGCAATTCTTATATGGTGGTGAGGAATGATGAGGACATATACGTATAATATTATTATTTCCATTACATAAAGCACATTGGGTTATGGTTTAAGTTGTTAGGCTAAGTTAGTAATTTATTAGACTAGTTGTTAGCTCAAGTTAGCTAATTGTTACTTTTTGTTATGTAATATGTGTTATTCAAGCACTCATGAATAATGCAAAGGTAGTTCAATGTGATCCCACATCAAACTCTTAATTCAATAATAGTGTTCCATTGGAGCTTCCTTCTCTATCACTTATATGTAATGAATTTTTAAATATAGGATGTCTCATTAAATGGTACAACCTATGGGTATGGTAGTCTATTTCTTGTGGCTTTTTAGGGGTTTTGACTTATGAACCTACCCCTCAAATTCCTAATCCTATTCATATATTCAAAAGAATTTTTTTTTAACTAAAGAAAACACAAACTACTACCCCTATAAATCCTATAGTTTGGTTTACCTTCCACAATGTAAACTAGCACCATGGAAATACCTCCTTACATTATCTAGTAACGTTGTCCCTAGTAATGGCACCAAAAAGTGATGGGTGTCATTAATAATTTTTACTTTAGTTTTTCAATCTAAGGTGGAATCTAATGGGTATATGCACTAAAGATGTATAAGAAATATTTTGGTATTGGGTTTCTAGGTTTTTAATGTACACACTTGTCTTAAAAGAAAAATAAAATGTCATTCTAGTATAAAATAAAATCAAACTTGAAAAAACTTAAATAACACACACTTGCAAGAAATTAAAATGTTTGTGAGAAAATTAAATATCACACTTGCAAAAAATTAATCTAATCTAGTAGCTACATTAAACCATCCTAAGAAAAAATGATTAAAGTAATATACACAAATGTTAATTATAAATTAGAACAATATACAAAATACATTAAAATAAATAAAATATAAATTCATTAATTAGTTTATGAACATATCTATAAAGATAATACTTTCCATTGTGCTAATGGAGTGGGCCTCTACTCCTTAGCCCAATCAAAAGTAAACCTTAATTTAAAATAACATTAAACATATATGCAAGTGAGAAAAGGACATACAAATATTTTATTAAGAAAGGGATAAAATTTCTCTTTTACAATAATCTTCAACTCATACACATCCATCCTCTTCCTTTTTCATTTTCAACTTCCATCTTATTCTAACCTCTAAAATACATTATACCTCTTCTTTTATAGAAAGGTCATATGAAATAAACCAATAACTTACTAATATAAAAGATTCCCAATCTGAATTGGTTGGAAATAAATCCAATCAATTCTATCTTAAGAGTATAACAACCAAGCTATTTGGAAATAAATCCAACCACCTCTATCTAGAGAAGATACCAAATTGAATTGGTTGGAAATAAACTCAACCAACTCTATAAAAAGAATATGACAACCCAAAATAAGTTGATAAGGATTCTAACTAATTTGGATCTATCCAAATTAGTTGAAAATCAATCTCAACAAATCCAACTTTAATTTAACTACCTTAGATCCAATAAAAGTAGTTGAAAACTAATATCAACAATTATAATTTCTATCTAACAACCTGATTTTTAGCAATGGTGCTTCTCTAGCATTTTCATTTTATTTGCCACATGGGAATAGAAGTTGGAACAATAAATTTTTTTTTCTTTATTTGACAAGGTTGGAAAAAGAGTAATCTTATCCATCTTATCTCACATGGGAATTATTTCTTAAGAAGGAAAATAATAAAATAATAATATGCATACACATGGCACATGAAACATCTTAAAGCACTTTGTCTTTATCACATCTTTCATTGCCATATCCCATGATCCAGGATGTGTTTTAATGATTCAACATGCATTTTCCTACACATTTCCAAAGTACTACAGTATACTCCAAAAAGTGCTATGGAATAAAATAGTTTGGCACCAAAATACTATTTTTATGCTCTTCATTCTAATGTCAATGCTAGAGAACTAGAAGTACATCCAAGATGATCTGCAAGCCATCATACATTTGTTGTATAATCTTAAAATATTATTAATCCAATGTCAAAACTAAGCTTAAAATCACATAAATCCTATCTAAAATAACTTGGCAATGTATTTTACCTTTTCACCATATTTAGTCAAAATATTAATACAAATTGCAACCTAGTCCATAATTACACATATGTTAAAGGAGTTAAAGAGTGTTACTTTTGCTAAAAAAAATAAGTCATTTCATGGCTTCATAATATTATGTTTAAATTACACATGGTCCACACCCATACTTAGTTTTATAGGAAAGCAAAATAGTTCAAGTCACTTAGTAGGATTTCTAGTGCTTAAAAATGTATTAGATTTATTTTGTCGATGTCTATTGCTCTAGAAAGAATGAGAATAGGTTACTCTAGAAAAGTATAAAAAATGCATTAAAAAAATTCCCAAAGAACATTATTCCAAAGTACAAGGACATACTTCCACTAAGGAAGGGGGGACACATCATCCCATTAAAAAGAAAATACAATGGAGGTGGGAATTGTAGTAGACATACGATGAAAACCTAGTTGGGTACCATTCATGAGGAGGAAATACCTTGTGAGGGATAATTGGATAGAATATGCATGATTATTCCATTCATAAAGGAAATATTTGAGGTACATGTGGATTGAATCTATTGTTACCAACATTACAAAGAGGGTTAAATGTAACCAATGTGCATGTGATGTGCGATAGAAAATACAAAAATTGATTGAATGTGTTATCTTAACATTAGAAAGGACCACATATAGTCAATATAATTATGATAGATCTATCACTTATCCATTATGGATTTAGTATTGATAGACAAGCCTTTACTATAGAGCAATTGTGAATCATCCAAGGTTACAGAAAGTGACCATTTTGCATGCATGCAATCAAGATAACACAATAAAAATTTACCACCTTTAGCACACTCCAAAAAAATTTACAACCATATCACACCCCTTTGTATCTTGGGCTACATAGGAATTGGTATCCTTGTTTTATAATACTTGTATTTTTTTAATTGGAATTCAAATGAAAATATTAGAGCCAAAATCGATTGTAGGGTTGCTCTAGTAACACAAAGTGGTAAATATTTTTTAAATGGTAGGGTGTTTGAGTTTACTTTACTTGTTTGGTAGGTTTGACATAATATTCATCGAGGAATTCACTAATTGCCTCTAGAAGAGCAAAGTGATAGTCAGGGGTTCTATAATTGAGGTAATTATTGAAACCCTAGGTAGAATCTCTCAAATTCCTTGTGTAGGTGAGAGGTTATTTGGTATTTATTTCCCATTATAGGATATTTTTAGATAGGTTTTAGTGGAAGGAGATATCTATCTAGGGTATAAAATAAATACCAATAATTTATATAAGAGCATAAGGTAGACCAGTTTTCCAAAACCCTAGGATAAAGTGGTCCTATCAATCACGCACTATTTCAATGTGAAAATCAATTCACATTGGTTTCTAGACTACATCTAAAGCTTTTGGCCCAATTTATACATAGTTGTGAGGCTTAAACTAAGGGTATATTTTTCCTATTTCTTGCATTTCTCTTTAAATTTCATGGCTAAGAAGGTTTAGGAGGAAATAGGTCCCCTCATGCACCATGGACTTAGTAAAATTATCTACAAGAATAACTTCCTCTAGCAAGAAGATAGAGAAGACCAGTGTAAACCATTATTGGATAATAGGCTGCATGCATTTCTAAAAGTGAAGCATGCAAATAATAGAGTAGCTTAAAAAAACCCTACAACTAGTGGACTTGAAAAAAGGGTGCAAATCAAAACAAAATCTAGTGAACATGACATAACCTAATTAGATTCAGTTCTCAAAATATCTAGGGCATGATAAAGATAAAGGAAACTAAAAAGTTATGAAAAAGAATGTCATCACTCTATAGGAATCAAATATTGTAATAGTTGGCAAAAGAAAAAGAAAAATAAGTGGGGGCACTAGTAAAGGTGAAGTGGTAGTTTGCATCGAAATGTCATAGGAAGTAGTGGTGGTGGATGAAGGGAATGTCACAAAATATGAAACCTTAACCCTAGAAAGTGCTAGGGTGAAGTTTCAAAAATAATAAGATGAACCATGATAGAGATGATCAATTCACTCGATTGATGAAATAACTGGTCAAGTTCAAGAGGTAACAAGGTCTCCTAGAAGATTTGGGAACCCTAGATTTTGTGTAATAAGATGGCCAGTCCAAAGAGATAGAAATTCGTATGATTATTTCTATTCTTTAGGATCTAAGAGGTGGGTTAGAGCAATAGGAAATTATTCTAGTAGTCAGGACAAAGTATTTAGGGGAGGCACCAAAAATGACATCAAAAATATCCCCAAGATCATAACAAGAGATCCTAAGACATGATGGTGATAGATTTCTAGCATAGGTCGAAAGCATAATTACACAAAAGGATCAATAGGAACAAACTAACCCTATATAAATCCCTAGGCCAATAGTTATTATTCTCCCCTAAATGATCAAGTTATATGAACACAATATCGCTATTGAATGATGGATAAAGAGATGCTCTTATTTGGAACAATGAGTGCAAGGGGCGGGCCCGGGCCCCCCCCCCCCCCCCCCCCCCCCGCCCCCCCCCCCCCCCCCCCCCCCCCCCCCCCCCCCCGCCCCCCCCCCCCCCCCCCCCCCCCCCCCCCCCCCCGCCCCCCCCCCCGCGCCCCCCCCCCCCCCCCCCCCCCCCCCCCCCCCCCCGCCCCCCCCCCCCCCCCCCCCCCCCCCCCCCCCCCCCGCCCCCCCCCCCCGCGCCCCCCCCCCGCCCCCCCGGCCGGCCCCCCCCCCCCCGCGCCGCGGGGGGCCCCCGCCCGCCCCCCCCCGGCGGGGCCCCCCGCGCGGCCCCCCCGCGCCGGCCCCCCGCCCCGCGGCGCCGCCCCCGCGGCCCCGCGGCCCCCCCCCGGCCCCGCCCCGGCGCGCGCCGCCCGCCGCGCGCCGGCGGGCGCCGGGCCGGCGCCCCCGGGCGCCCAGGGCGCGGCGCGGCGGGCCCCGCGGGGCGGGGCCGGCGGCCGCGGCGGGCGGGCCCCGGGCGCCGCGCGCGCGGCCCCCGCGGCGCCCCCCCCCCCCCGCCCGGGCCCCGCCCCCGCCCCCCCCCGCCCGCCCCCCCCCCCCCCCCCCCCCCCGCCCCCCCCCGCGCGCCCCCCCCCCGCCGCCGGCCCCCCCCCGGCCGCCGCCCCCCGCCCGCCCGCGCCGCCCCCCGCGGGCCCCCCCCCGCCCCCCCCCCCCCCGCCCCGCCCCCCCCGCCGCGCGCCCCCCCCCCCCCCCCCCCCCCCCCCCCCCCCCCCCGCCCCGCCCCCCCCCCCCCCCCCCCCCCCCCCCCCCCCCCCCCCCCCCCCCCCCCCCCCCCCCCCCCCCCCCCCCGCCCGCCGCCCCCCCCCCGCCGGCCCGCCCCCCCCGCCGCCGCCCCCCCGCGCGCCGCCCCCCCCCCCCCCCGCCCCCCCCCCCCCCCCCCCCCCCCCCCCCCCCCCCGCCCCCCCCCGCCCCCCCCCCCCCCCCCCCCCCCCCCCCCCCCCCCCCCCCCCCCCCCCCCCCCCCCCCCCCCCCCCCCCCCCCCCCCCGCCGGCCCCCCCCCCCCGCCCGCCCGCCCCCGCCCCCGGGGGGGCGCCGCCGGGGGGGGCGCGGCGCGGGCGCCCCCCGCGCCGCCCCCCGCCCCCCCCCCCCCCCCCCCCCCCCCCCCCCCCCCGGGGCGCCCCCCGCGGGGGGGGGCGGCGCGCCCGGGCCGGGGGGGGGGGGCCGCGGCGCCGGCCGGCGTGCCCGGGGCCGCGCCCGCGCGGCGCCCCCCCCCCCCCCCCCGCGCCGGCGGGCGGGGGGCGGCGGGGGGCGGGCCGCCGCGGCGCCCGCGGCGGCGCCGCGCCCCCCGCCGCCCCCCCCCCCCGCCCCGCCCCCCGCCCCGCCCGCCGCGGCCCCCGGCCCCCCCCCCCCCCGCCCCCCCGCCCCCGCGCCCGCCCCCCCGCCGCCCCCCCCACGCCAAACCCCCCCCCCCCCCCCCCCCACCCCCCCCCCCCCCCCCCCTCCGCGCGCCCCGCCCCCCCCCCCCCCCCCCCCCGCCCCCCCCGCCCAGCCGCAGAAAGCCCGGCCGCCGCCGGCCGGCGGCGGGGGCGGGGGGCGGCGGCGGGGGGGCGGCGGCCGGGGCGGGCGGCGGTGGGTGGCCGCCCGGCGCCGCCGGCCCCCCCCCCCCCCCCCCCCCCCCCCCCCCGCCGCCCCCCCCCGCCCCCCGCGCCCCCCGCCGGGCCCCCCCCCGCCCCGGCCCCCCCCCCCCCCCCCCCCCCCCCCTCCTCCACTATGAGGGAGGGGGGGCGGCGGCCGTGGGCGCCCCGCGGCCCGCCGCCGGCCCCGCCCCCGCCCCCCGCCCGCCCCCGGCCCCCTCGGCGCGGCCCCCCCTCCCGCCTCTCTTCTTATTACCCCCCCCTCCTCCTCCTCCCAACCCCTCCCCCTCCCTTTTTTCCCTTTTTTTTTCTTTTTTTTGAGTTGGGGCGGTTCCTGGCGGGCCCCCCCCTCTCCTTTTCTCAATTAAATTTTAAGTTTTATAAAAAAAAATATAATATAGATGCTGGGGGGGGGTATGGGGGGGGGCGTGCGGCGGGGGAGCCGTGTGGGCCGCCGCCCCGGGACCCTGGGCGCGCGGGCCGGGGGGCGCCCCCCCCCCCCCCCCCCCCCCCCCCCGCCCCGCCGGGGCGGCGCGGGGGCCCCCCCCGGCCCGGGGGGGGGGGGGGGGGGGGGGGGGGGCGGGGGGCGCGGGGGGGGGGCGGGGGCGGCGCGGGGGGGCGGGCGCGCCCGCCCCGCCCCCCCGCCCCCCCCCGCGCCCGGCGGGGGGGGGGGGGGGGGGGGGGGGGGCCCGGCGCCCCCCCCCGCCCCCCCCCCCCCCCCGGGGGCCCCCCCCCGCGGGCGCCCCCCCCCCCCCCCCCCCCCCCCCCCCCCCCCCCCGCCCCCCCGCCCCCCGGCGCCTGCGGCCCCCCCCCGCCCCCGCGCGCGGCCGCGCCCGGGCCCCCCCCCCCCCCCCCGCCCCCGGCCCCGGGCGCCGGCCGCCGGGGCGGGGGGGCGCCGGCCCCCCCCCCCCCCGGCGGGCGGGGGGGGGGGGGGGGGGGGGGGGCGGGGGGGCGGGGGCCGGGCGGGCCCCCCCCCCCCCCCCCCCCCCCCGCGGGGCGGGCCGCGGCGGCGCCGCCCCGGCGGGCCGGGGGGGGCGGGCGGGGCGGGGCGGGGGCCCGGCCGGCCGCCCCGCCCCGGCCTGGCCGGGGGGGGGGGGCGGGGGGGGGGGGGGGGGGGGGGGGGGGGCGGGGGGGGGGGGGGGGGGGGGGGGCCGCCCGACCTTTTGGGGGGCGCGGGCGCGGGGGGCGGGGGCGCCCCCCCCCCCCCCGCCGCGCGCCCGGGGGGGGGGGGGGGGGGGGGGGGGGGGGGGGGGGGCGGGGGGGGGGGGGGGGGGGCGGGGGGGGGGGCGCCGGGGGCCCGCCGGCCCGCGCGCGGGGGGGGGGGGGGGGCGGGGGGGGGGGGG
The DNA here is from genome assembly GCA_028583015.1 of Wollemia nobilis. Lineage (NCBI taxonomy): Eukaryota > Viridiplantae > Streptophyta > Pinopsida > Araucariales > Araucariaceae > Wollemia > Wollemia nobilis. The sequence goes on along the minus strand of JAQPPZ010000141.1, from coordinate 136,972 downwards.
GGGGGGGGGGCCGGGGGGGGCCCGCGCCCCCCCTGGGGGGGGGGGGGGGGGGGGGGCCGGGGGGGGGGGGGGGGGCCCCCCGCCGGGCGGGGGGGCGGGGCCGGCCGCCGGGGGGGGGGGGGGTAATGGGGGGGGGGGGGGGGGGGGGGGGGGAGGGGGGGGCGGGGCCCCTTAAAAGGGGGGGGGGGGGGGGGGGCGGGGGGGGGGGGGGGGGGGGTGGGGGGGGGGGGGAAATAATTTTTATTTTAAACGTATCCTAACTATGAACCTTTGTGTTTTTTATCATAGTATTTTGATCAAATGAGAACAAAAAGGTGAATTATATTTCTATGTTTTCTTGGAATAATTTTTGTGTTTCTAATGGTAGATTTGACTAATATTATGTAATTTTGTAGTAGTAATCTAAAGTATAGGTTTCTAAGTATATTTTGGAGCATTTCTTGTGCTTTAGTAAGAACAATGACTAACATGGTAATGTGCTAGAAAGGCAAATAAAAACTGATAAAAATAATCATGTGAACACCTTGGTGCATAGGAAAGATGGTCTAAAACAAAAAAAAATGAATCCTAGCCCAACCATTAGTGAAAGGTTGTCTAGAAAAACTAATGCATTCATGAATATACCAATAGTTAATAAAATTTGGAATAGGACCACCGTTACTAAGGATGTAGGTGGTTTCCTTTTTCCATCTTAAGAATTTTTATTTTGATTCTATATTATTGTCATTTTTATTAGAATTAACCAATGAGTTATTGCGGTTAATATTTATGTAAACTACTTTTAATGGTTGTAAGATGATTTTAGTAGAATCTTGTGAGAATAATATTTATAAGATCTTGTTTCCTAGAATGGTGGCCCTAACTTTTGGAAGGCATCACAAAACTAGATTAAGACTTTTTATTGTAAATGTGTATCCCTGATAAAAGTTATGGGCTTCAATACAAGAAGACTTCTATATTGAAGGTAGTTGAATATTGCAATTTGAGATTTTTGTGACTACAATTAAAGTGTATATTTTCCATATATTTGTGTTGCATGCTAGTTAGTTTGGTCCTGATTTAATTCTTCCCTTGTACTAGATGAGGAACAAGGGCCCACTTTCTCACTTTATTAAAGAGGCCTTTTCTACTTTCTAATTTAATATGCTTAATGATTAGTGTGTTGTTACAATAGTGTTTTCATTATATATTTTCCTTTGCTTTTCTAAAGCAGTTGACTAGTGTGAAAACTTGATTCTATAGAATGTTTGATTTCTATTAAGTGTTGTTTAATTTCCTACATACTAGTTGTAACTTCTCTCTTTATTTTCTTACAAAAACTATTGTCTTATGTATATGCTTTTATTATTGCAATATTTTAATATTTTTGAAAGTTTCTTTACAATTAGAGAACCTATAAATCCTACACCAAAATACCTCCTATAGACTTTAGCATATATAGTCATTGGATGCCAACTTGGATTGAAAAAATAAATTGGAAGATATTAATGACACTTGTTAGTATTGGTTAATCCACCTTTTTAGATAACATTAATTAAAAGGGTAATTTATTATTATTTTATTGTAAGGGGTTAATTTTATATTGTCCTAAGGTTAACCTCTCATCGTGGGTTTGGTATCACTATAAATACCCCTCATTGAGGATCCATTTGTATGACAAGTGTGAATAAATTATAATATATTGGAGTGCCCATGAGCACCCACCCTTTACTTTTTGTTGTCTCCTTTTATTTTATTCATATCATTTATTATTACTATCTTCTAATTGCATTATATTTCTTGGAATATGATTGTGGTGAATGAATTTATGGTTATGAAAAATATTATAATTTCAAATATGGTATCAAGGTAATATCTGATGCAACTTCACTCATACACAAAAGAAAGAAATGTCTCTTCTACTATTGGAATAAGTATTCAAGTCATATTTTTGAAGGTTCTTTCATTTGATTTTTTAAATTTAAATTCTATTTTTGGTATCATTTGCATGTAAATTCATATGTATGCAATTTGTACAACATACCATCATACATACACACAATCCCATATAGGAGTGACACATCAACATAGATAATAAAATGGATATATCATGCACCCTAGAGCCAAGAGGTTAGGCACTTGAATCCTGGCCTCTTTTCTAGTTTTTATATCAACACTTATTTGAGATGTCTATTCTTACACTTGCTAAGCAAGGAAGTAGCATGGTGGTATAAATACTTATTGGTTTAGAAGGACCTTGCAAGGTCAAATCCATATGGCCTTTTATTTACAAATATCTTATAAAACTAGCTTAAATGGTGGTTCCTTCTCTTTATTTCGTTGCATGTGATAGAAAAGCACAATGGTAAGATTACTCAGTTACAATAGGGTGTCAACAAGTCAATTATTAAAAGTGCTACTTTTTGAAGAACTTCCTTTGATAACATTATGGTATACATGTTATATTGAAGGTAGTTCTTTTGTGTCTCAATCAACTACGTGGCATAGTGGTTGGGAATTTAGCTTGTAGAAGATTGGTGTTAGGTTCAAACCATGGCACTAGCATCCTTGTTATTAATCCAAGAAAATATCGCATGCACAATATCATATGGCACAAGATCCTCTCTTATAATAGCATGTGCACATGGTATGTTGGTTAGTTATCTTGGTCATTCATAGGAGGTCTTGGGTTCCAACCTTGTCGACTCCAAACACACACACACACACACACACACACACACACACACACACACACACACACACACACACACACACACACACATACACACATACACATATATATATATATATATATATATATATATATATATAAGCTATGTGTTTGTGTATGAAGAAAAATATAGCTAATCACATAATCCAAAAAATCAAACTTATATTCATAGGTGCATTATGCAATCTAGTGATAACAAGTCATATTTTTTTATTCAACAAAATAATTTCTAAGGTTTTGCATATAAATGTTTTGATTTAAGTGCTAATATAACAAAATATATTGGAGGCCATAACTTTTGCATATGGAATTATTTGGAGCCCATTTTTTCTATGTTACACAATTTTTTTAGCTCTACATATCAGTGGCATCAATTTATAGATTTTTTATATATCTATTTAGATTTTTTGTAATAAATATACTTCTTAGGGTATGATACTCATCTCAATGGCTAAAACTATAGCACTTTGTTACTTAAAATGGTAATATTACTTGGAAGTAAAAATATCTATATCATATTAAATAATGAATTAGAAGGGGTCAATGGCCATGAACTTAGTAAGAGAAAGGTGGAAGATCTTGGACTATTCTTCATGTTAGTGGAACCAAATGTATTTTTCCACATCAAAGAGAAAATTGATCATGTTGATGTATAGACTAATTTGAAAGATCTCTATGGAAAAATTAAGTTCTAGTGAAGTTAATACAATAGAAATACAACTCTCCAATCTAAAACATTTAGACTTCAATAATGTTAAAGACTGTATATCTCATTTCAATTCTCTAAAAGTTGATCTAGATATGGCAATAGCTAAGGTAAAGAGTGATGACTAGTATGTCAAGTCTATTACTTCCAATATTTATTCTCCTTTTTATATAGTTGGCTTGGTTATTTATGTGAATGTTATGATTGTAACTTTCTAGTTGTGCTTATAACCTACTTTCCCCACTATCGGTTGCCTAGTAACCTCATCTAGGATGCCAATATCCACCTAAAACTTGACATCATGGACAATTACAATATATTTTTCATAGGTGGATTTGAAAGCTAAATTTATGTCCCAATTCAAACCAGAAAAAATATTGAGGAACAACATGAATCCTCAGTTGCTAAGTATAGATTCCGCAACTAGTTCAATTGTGAGTGACTCTGGCTCTACAAAACTCATGATGATAGGAAATATAATGAGGGACACAAGAGACCCAAATCACTCACTAGGATGAGAGGAACAGACAAGGAATGAGCTAATACCATTTTTAGAGAGACTTTTGTAAACCTTTTGTTAGGTAAGGAAGTTTCTGGAAGTCGACAACTTTTCTCCTCACAATATGGCAAGTCCTTTAAAAAACCAAATCGAGGAAATCATGGGAGGTAGAACAACATTCCACAATCAGTTTATGTTCCCAACAATATTTTGATCTCCATGTCCAATATTACTATATTTCCATAATTACTAACTTAGTTAACCCTATTAGCTTAAGTTTATAAATGATATTATTTCATCATCAATTTTCTTAGAATAGGAGAATCAAGTCTCCATGTCCAATATCTAGCTATTTAGGACATCTAGAATTTGAGACCCATCATAAGTGTGGACATCACATTTTTCTTTAATATTGGGATAATTATTATCAATTATAACTTTAGGATCACTTTGAGTTGTAATTTCTTGGACTTTATCTGCTAATAGACTAACTACTATTGTCAAAGCAACCATTTGGTCTACTAAATTGGTTGCCATTTGAGATCTAGTATAAGCCAAAACTTTTACAAAATATTAGCCTCTCCTAGGCTAATACAAAGATGACCTTGGATAAAATAGCACTAATGTCAAGCACTTACAAAAGTAAATTCGAAGAGTTATAATAGTTTAGCCTCTCCTAGGCTAATACAAGAGTGGATAAAAAAGAAGTGCAACTATGATCCTATCAAGAAACTGACTTTAAAAATATTAAAACAAGATTTTTGAGGTTTATAATCTTGTCAATTACAATGAAATTTCCTCTTCTCAATTTGATTCCTATGCCCAAGCAAAAGAAAAATTCTACCTCTACCAAGTAGATTCACAGAGTTACAAGGATAGAGTTGTAAAAATTTAAAAAAATATAATTTTTTTTGGCATAAAAAAAATGAACTAAATAATAAAAAATAATTACTTGATTCAAAAATAATTTTGTTTATATTCTACCAAGTCAATGGTAGAGTTTGGCCAATCAACATTGATTGTAATAAATCCAATGATCAATAGTGAGACTCTCGAATAAGTTAATGATAGTCAAGAAATGGTCAATAATGGGTGCTAGTATTCTATCTAACCTCTATAATTGGATTTTCCATCTATCGTGTATTGTGCCCTTTAAAGGCCATATATTTTCCCACATCGTGAATGTGGAACTAAATTTCTATAAGAAAAAATGAAATGACAAATAAAACCAAAAAAATTTCAAATCCAGGAATCAAAAGTAGGTAGAACTAGTCACATTTGAAACAAAAATCAAAGGATTTGAGAAGTAGATTCTACCACTTGGTATCCTATGAGAAGGTCACATGAGCAAGCCCACCAATGAAAGTTAGTTGTTAAAAAGAATGTTAAAAACTCCTTTTAAGAGTGATTTTTTCTATATCCCCATGAATGTAAAAAAAAATTAAACATCATCATAAACAAGGAACTATGTTCATAAATACCTCATCAAAAAATGGTGGAGCAACATCAAAAACTAGCAAAAAATAAGAAAACAATGTTGGATTTGTTCCAAAAAATGTTAACCCATGCTAAATTTTCTTGGTTCATCAGATTTTCTTTGGATTTGAAGGAGTCCATCATGGTCATCTATGTATTTTCATCGATAAGAGCCACCAGAGAGGAAAATTGCCATATAGGTGGATTGTTCAACAAATTGCCATTGATAAGATCATCAAGGGGGTATTCAATTTGGTTGACAAATGACCATATATGTTGTAAAAGGTGATGTCAGAGGGTTGTTTCTAAAAATGGTCAAGAGTGGGCCATGTCACCAAGGTGGTGGTCAGTCAGGTAGGTACTACTACATCATGAGGATACAAACATTGGAACAACATGGAAAGGCAAGCTAGTGGTGGCTATCGAAGTTGGTTGTTGAAGGTTGGACATCAATGATAAATTTCCTATAATCAGTTGCTACTTAGGTTGATGATCATTAGTCGTGCTAACAAATTTCTAACCATAAAATATGACTAAGCTAATCAAATAAAATTTGATGACTTTAGGAAGATAAAAAATCAAACCCAATGACTATGCCATCTAAATGTGTTGGCATTTACAATATGGAATAAATTTGGTAATTATTCTTAGACTTAGGACTTTAGATTTTAGAAAATAATACAATAAAATAATTCTAACTATACCTAATAAATGATGTTCTCATCATATGAGTACTTCCAATTAACCTCCTTCATATAAGAAATCCTAGAACAAGTCAACAAGACCATCAAAAATGTAGAAAGATAACTATCTACAAGGAGAAAATATCAAGAGGTCCTAAAAATCCTTGTATTAATGACCATATAATAGGCATAATAGAAATGGATAGATCACAAATACTTAGTGAAATAATTGATAAGAATCATAGATAACCTGTTGCACTATTATACCTACAAGATAACCTAGAATCCTTAAAAACCCAAGTGTAGAAAATGGATAAACAATCCATGGATTGATTTCTATTGGGATGCTCAATATTTTTATGAAAGGAAACACAAAAAATATTATGATGTTATAGATTCTATTATTAAGTAAGATACCAACCAATTTGATGAAGGGAATACATATAAGATATATGAGAGGCTAAAACCAATTCAAGCCAAATTACAGAAGCTAGCTAAGAAAAAAAGAAGAATTATCAAAAAATTATTTTGAGGACTTAATGGGGAAGCAGAAGACCTTAGGTTAGTATACTTATCATATAATAACAAAATGTAAAATTTTATAGGGCTTCTACTACCAAATATTGACTGAAGAAGAAAAATAATTATGATAATTTTACAACATTGGTCCTATTATTATGGACCTGATGCCCAAAGACAAAGATAGAATCTATGATTTTGGTGGTCCCATTTTTATGGACCTAATTCCCAAAGATAAAGATATAATATATGATTTTATGCCAATAAATATTGGCATCTCATGAAGTCACCATAAGTGTAGTACCTTATAGCTACCTTTGTAAATTTTACCAATTGAATACAAAATATAGCAACAAAGATTAGACAATAGAAAACTTCCCAAATTTCTTAAAATTTTAACCATTGGACAAGGACCAATTCACTTAAAAAATTCAACCAATTGGATCCAAAAGCTAATTTTCTCAGTAAAAGTAGCTAGTATACTTACAAATGTAAATTATTTTCTTGGTAGACTTCAGATAATTGCTCAAACAATTGTAGAGTTAAAATAAGGCATAGATCCTAAGGTGAATCTTTCAAAAACCAATATTATGTCATGTAGTGGTACACTAAGTTATTTTAAAAGCCTTATAAGCATGTATAATTGGAGATGTATAACATTTATACGTGTAAAATTTTACTAAATATTTTCCTCAATATCTACTTTTACTAGAAGTAATTCCTTTTCACCCTAGGGAACTCAGGGGTAAAGTTTTATTATAAATAGGGTCCTAGGGCTCTCATTGTAATCATATTTTGGCCATGAGAATTTTGAGCTACAATTTATGAAATAGAGATTGTGCTTTGTACTCATGAGGTTGTAATAAATTGGCAAGTCTTTAGGCATTCCATCAATGGCACTGCCCTCCTAGTTTGCTAAGTGCATGGTGACTGTGGCATGGCCCTTCTATCCCATCTAGTCACTTACTTATTAATTTCACAATAAAATGAATGGATGGATATTTATTTTATTCAAATAAATAATATATATATATATATATATATATATATATATATATATATATATATATATATATATATATATTGAATGCATGTTCTCCTTTATATGGTGTAAAATTCATATTTGCTTTCAATTTCTTGCACTTTAAACTTCCAAAAAAATTATTTTTGTATTTTATTTTTAATGCATTTTTCCTTTCCACTCTTTACTTTCATGCAATTTAGTTTACATTATCATATATATTTTATACAAGGATAATAAATATTCAACCTAAATATAGAGATCAGCAGAAGCCATTGACAATCTCATCCAACCTTGTTGAAACTCGAATTAGGGATGCAAATCCTTAATTAGAAGTCAAGACGTTTCTCTAGTTCAATAAGGAGAAAATTTGTTATAAGAAAAATAATAGGAAGAATGATGCATCAATTTAAGAGTAAAAAATCTAATTAATATGCATCTAGAAACAATATAAAAAATACAAATGAAGTAGATATTAAATATGGCTATCAAAATATCAATTTTAAATCATTATATAATATCAAGAAAACACCTAATTTTTACATAAAACAAAAAATATGAGTAAATATTTTTTTTTTGGTAAGAGACTTTTATAATTAACACCAGGTTTTAACTGGTTGACCCAAAACCATTTTACAAAATAGGGTCCACCGACCAACTGGACAAGGGCCAAGCCCTACAAGTTTAATCTGACAACAACAAGGGCCAAGCCCTACTCTTCCATCTAAAGACAACCAAACTAAACTATGGAAGCCTAATATTATAGCCATCAGAAAAGAAAGATGCAAAATAGAACTAACAATGAGAAAAACTAATAATGTAAGTGCCACGCAGGGTCGCTTGTGCCCATACAAAAAATAGTAAAATATAGTCAAACAAACATCCCACAAAATAGACAACTAGGAGGCCAAGTAGTTAGTCTTCCTTATAGTCCTCATATGACTCCTTATCTGACTCCTTATCATCCTCTCGACTCCTCGTACCCCTAGAACTGCTCACTGTAAAATAGAAGATTTAGAGAATCATGTAAATCAATAGCTGCACTAATGAGGCTAGATAGACTCTTTAACTGGTTGATAATATTGGAGGCTAATGAAATCACCATCTTCTTCAATACTGTTACAATGGGGTCCGGTACCCCATCATTAGGGATCTCCAACACTTTGTTATTGCCCATTAGGGCCCTGTTGCAACATCGAAACCAAACACACCTTGGGCAAGACTTGAGGCCAAAGGAGATGTTTCCCATGCATGAATTTGCAGATAACAAAACTATATCAGTGCCCCACCAGCTGCAAAAAACACTAGTCACATGAAAGAAAAAAGCAAATATGACCAAAGCCATTATAAGGTTCAAAAAATATTTTGAAAAATACCCCCATTTTTTGTCATTGATCCACTTTGAGCCTTTCATTTTGAACTTTATCATTTTCTATCACCATCGAGACCACATGAGAAATATTTTTAGTCCACGTGATCAAGTTTACCACTACAATGCTTTCATTCGCCAACCTATCAGCTACCATGTTTGCTTCCTGGAAGGTATACAAAATTATGGCCTTGAGTTGATCATGAATCAAAGCCCTCACTTCTTGGATGTAGTCATGAAATCTCTAAGGAGCTCTCTTAGTGTTCTTTAGAATATTTATAATAACGAGAGAATTGCCATCCACCAACAGTTTCCCTGGATAATTTTCTTCCACCTTTAGGCTCCTCCAAACCACCCTCGCTTCAGCAACATTATTAGTTTGAGCTCCAAGATGTTCGAAAAAAGCTAAATATTTAACCATGATAATAAATATGTATTATTCATGATATTATATATTAAGATTCTATCAAACGATATTAACTCAACTAGTTAGATTCCTTGACTTTCAATAAGTAGACCTAGGTCCAAATATTTCCAAGTGATACATGCATATTAGCTAAGTTGTTGTAATACCACCATATGATCATGATGTGATATGGGTAGGGCCTATTGCAATCCCATATAACCAATTTTAAAAATATCAAGATTCAAATGAAAAGTATGAATATATAGATATATATTTAGATATCAAGATAATAAGAATTATTAAAACAACATAAATGAAATAATTGATTACTACACACCATACTCACATTATTATATTTAAATTTTAATATAATTCAAATAAATAAAAAGGGGTTTTCATGGCCTCTATAAATGTATCATGTGCAATACCTAAGAGGAAACAATAGATTATTTGCTCTTCTAGTGTGACTTTACCCTAAAGTTGTGGAGCTAATGGGTTGATCTCTTCAAGGCTCATATCAATCAGTAGTTAACACATTTTAATATATGGGAGGTTTAGAAACAAAGAAGGTTTAAAAATAAATTATTTTAGTTGAGTTGGTCTCTGGGTCCAAGCTTTATCTAGTGGCATAAATGGCTAGAAATAAATGTTAGAATGTTTAGAGAGGAATACATTTTTATAGAGCTAATTTGGAAAAACATATTAAACACGGTGATGGAAATAGTAAAAGCTCATTTGGAGGAGAAATAAAATAATCAAGGAGAGAACATTGTCATGAGGTAGATTCATGGGGCTTGGCAACCTCCACCCCTAGGATAGGAAAAAATCAACATAGATGAAGCAACCAAGAATAACCCAGGGGTAGCGGGTACTAGTTACCTCAAAAGAGGCTACAAGGGGAAGGTTCTTAATCGATAATTAGAAGGCCTAGGAGTAGCAACAAATAATGAATATGAGGCTTTGTCAATCAGACAAGGATCTCTCAATTCTTGGGAGAATGGAGTTAGAAATATCATCGTGGAGTTTGACTCAAATTTTGGTGGGGTTTCTATATGAGATTAGGAATTTTAGATTGAGTGTGAGGTAGATCAAGAACATGGTGAGTCAGAGTAAAACTATTTGGTAGTAGTTTGAGGATGTCATTCTAGTTTTTGTAGACAGAGGGAAGAATGCAATGGCTAAAATTTTGGCTAAAAATAGAAGTGAGCATCTTACTAGATACTAGTTGAAATCTAATCAAAATAGGGATATTGTAGATTGGATGGAGGTGAACAAACAAGTTTTATTACTAGCCAACAATTATCTAGGTAATGAAGTGTGTGGGACCAAGGTAGATATTTATAATAATTATCCTTTGATTTGGCATCACATTGCTATTTGTAGTGTTCTTAGTCCCAATTTGGGATAGCCTACGTAATTATGGTAAGAGAGAGAAGCAATTTTGGGTCCTCTAGAATAGTATTAATAAAAATTATAATCAAGATAAAATTTTTTACTCTTTGGATCATACTAAAATATTTGTGGTCAAAGGAGATATTAGAGTTAGTTTTATTAGAATCTTAGGATTGGCTAAAAGTTGTAGGAAAATTACTGCAACTTTGAATCTATCTTTCTAATACAATTTTCACCTTTCTCAAAAAAAATATATATATATATATATATATATATATATTTATATATATATATATATAGATAAATAAGAATTAATTGGTAAGATACATATTTACCAACCCTTGAGGGATACCATAGTGGTAAGTTCTTGGGTTTCCATAAAAGAGATCCAAGTTCAAACCTCAATATGAGGGGACCAAGACCCCTCATAAAAACTCATGTAAACTTAAATTTTTAGTTTGACAAGGACAACATAGTGGTTAGGGCTTTGGCCTCTCTTTAGGGAGATCCAAGGTTCAAACCATGGTGTCCTTAGATTGGAATAGGTTGGATGGTAGTGGCCAAGTTTTTTTGGGTTGGCTACCCTAGTTCAATGCCCTTGAGGGTCGAGAGTCTCATTGAATTTATCTAACCCAATGGGCTAAGGTTTATAGTGGCAGCACCCAATGGAGTTATCAATTTCCCTATGTATTAGAAAAAAAGATACAACTTAACATTGATAATAAAAATATCATTCATGAATTAATATATCAAATATTACCTTCTTGTTATTATATCTTTGGATATTTGCTTTGTTCTTCAAATGCTTGCTTTGCTTGATATTCTTCTTGGTCTTTAAATTTTGGTTCATGTGCTTTCTTTGTTCCTACTTCTTTGATTTCATTGCAATATTGAATTTGAAGTTGTCTTGCAAACTCTAAATGTTCACTTAATGTATCATAATAAAATTTTGAATTTGATGGACCTTTTTTTGTCATTTTTACTATCATATATTAAATTTAGTAATATTTCATCATTACCAATATATTTTATCACTATTTTTCCTTTGAGAGTTTCAATCAAATATTCTTGCTTTTGAAATTTGTCTTTATGGATTTCAAGTGAAAGCAATGTCATATACATTATACTACTTATATCAATAGGTATTGTAATATCATATTTAGACTTATCAATTGCCTCAACAAGTTTCAAATGAAAATAATATTCACATAAGTTGTGTTTTTTTTGGAATTCTTGGACTACCTTGAGCTCAAAGTTAGGAATTCTAATCATCAAGAATGAGTGAGCTAAGGTTTAGCGGGTTCAGCGAGAGTGAGGGTTTGAATTTTTTAGGTAGGAATCTTAGCCAAGGTGGTAGAGGTAGAGGAGGTATAGAAGGGACTAGTGGGAACCTCGAGCATGGATCAAGTTAGGATCCAAAGGAAGGCAGTCATGCTACAATAAATTTGGATGCAGGCATCACGTGGGGGCCCAACCCTCCTCAAAAAGGCCCCAAAAAAAAGATATGAAGGACAATGTGGGGCCCAATAAGTGGATGTATTTTGTTGAGACTCTTAGAGGAAAAATAAAGGAGGTTATCTCTCTTCTGCCCCTAGTTCTAGTAAATAATAAAATTTTAGCCTCGGTAAGTTCCATGAGCCCTTTTCTTTCAATGGAATAATTCTCCCTGGTAGGCAAGTTTTTGGGAGGTAGGTCGGACATGGAGACTATTAGGGCTTGGGTGATGGGTAAATGGTGATCGGTAGGCAGCTTGGAGTTGGTAGCTCTAACTCAAGGGTTCTTAATTATCCATTTTAATAATATGGAGGATGCTAAATATATTTTAATAGGAGGTCCTTGGTTTTTGGGCAAAAGGAGCCTTTTTCTCAGATGATGGGGTGAATATTTCGACCCTAAAAAGAAAAATATTAACATTCCCCTATTTGGGTTCATCTCTCGAGTCTACCTGCCCAGTTATTCAATGAATATTGCCTACAGGGCATAGCCATAACTATAGGGGACCTGATCTCCATTGATCATGCAACCTTGGCGAGGACAAGGATGACTCATGCATGAATCTACATAAATGCTAATTTGGATAATGAATTTCCAAGGTTTGTGGAGCTAGAGTATGAAGAATACTATCAAAAATAACTTGTATAATATGAGAACAAACCAAAATTCCATGCAGAATGCAAAAATCAAGGACATATATGCAATCATTGCCCTAACCTGGCAATGAATAGAGAAAAATAGAAGTAGGGAATGCTAGATGGAGTAAATTTGAGGAGTTTTCCTGGTAGAGGAGATTTCAATTAGGCAAACTATGTCTACCAAAAAAATAAAAGAGAGGGTGTAGGGTCCCAACAAGACTAATGAAAACAAGAGGTTGTTGGAAACAAAAATACTCAGGTAAGTTCCAATCCTCTAGTTTCAAATAAATTTTCAATTCTATCCAATATGGGAGTAGGAGGATTATCAGAAGACATGGAAGCCCAAAACCTTTAGGCTAACCTTTATGACTCTCTAGAATCCCCATCCAAGTTAGGATCCTCAAACCCTAATGCTAAAATTACTGTAAGCCTTATGGGCATCACAAAGCCAAACCCTAATACCCAATCTCTAGAATCCCCATCCAAGTTAGGATCCTTAAACCCTAATGCTAAAAATACTTCAAGCCCAATGGGCATCCCAAAGCCAAATCCTAATGTTGAAGAACTTAGGAAGAAAGTTGAGGCATTGGAAAATAAAAAATATCATCTCCCTAACATCATCACTAGGATCCAGGTGAATCCTACTGAGGGTCCATCCCGTAGACCAGGGGAATACAAGAAAAAAGAATAAGAGTTGGATGTAGGGGTGGAGATATGTGAAACTCTTCAGACTAAGGAATATGGCAGTTCGGTTCTGCAACAAATTACCTCCCCCCAGTTTAGTCCTAAATAAACTAGGAGCACTGTGAATTCTCCTATAGATTTTGGCAGTGAAAAAAGAAGAGGGAGAATATCAAATGTTGAGCATCAAAAAATTAAAACTGATAATGACATTGCCAATGAAAAATAGAGAACCTTGTCTCAAGAGGTTATTCCGGATTCTAAAGACAAAAAATTAGGCAAACCCCCTCAAGGGAGGGGGAGAGGAAGAAATCCCAAACAATCTAAATGAAGTTCCTCTCATGGAACATCAAAGGCCTCAATGGCTTACCCAAACATAGGGAATTTAGTGCAATAAAAAATCAAGTGAATCCAACTATTATCATGTTGCAAGAAACAAAAATTGATGAGATTCAGTCAAAAAAAGTAGCAAAACAAATCTAGAATCAAGGGGAGATGGTTTGCAAATCAGCTAGAGGAGCGTTTGGAGGCCTTATGACTTTGTGGGATCCCCGAATAGTAGAAGGCACCATTATTTAGAAATATGATAGGGTTCTTAGTGTTTTATTTAAGGAAATAAATAGCAACAGGTCGTGGATCCTTTCAAATATTTATGCCTCAACTTCAATTCAAGGGAGAGATCTACTGTGGGAGTACTTAGGCAATCTGAGTGAAATCTTCCATAATGTCCCCTGGATTTTGGATGGGGATTTTAACACTCCTCTTTAACCTTTAGACAAAATGGGTGGAAATGGACCACCTATCAGGAGCATGGATGAGTTCAATGACTTTGTGAACTCCAACATGTTGATGGATGTAAAACTTAGAGGAGCGAATTATAACTTGAGCAATCGGTGGATAGGGTGTCATCTCATTCAAGAAAGGCTTGACAAGTTTTTTATATCAAAGGAGGCTACAAATTTGTTCGGTGATTCTACCCTGCAATCCCTTCCTAAATTTGCCTCTGATCATAATCCTATTTTTTTGGATATCCCTAACTCTCTGTCCTTCAAAAAACCTTTCAGATTTCAATCTAAGTGGATCAAACATTTCAGTTTTAGAGATAACTTAATTCAATGGTGGTAGCAGCCTGTCAGGGGTAGTGTAGCTTTTAAACTTGCTAGAAAATTAAAGTTTGTTAAGGAAAAGCTTCAAAATTGGAACAAAGAGGTCTTTGGGAACCTCTTTGAAAATAAAAAATAGGTTGTTGAAAGTTTGAATATAATTGATCAGAGGATTCAACATGGTGATGTTGATGAAACTACTAGGCAGGAGGAACGGACAAAACTAGCAGAGTTTCATAACATTTTGGCTTGTGAGGAAATCTATTGGAGGAAAAAATCAAGGGCTCTTTGGTTGAAATATGGAGATTCAAATTCCAAGTTTTTTCACATCACCACGCTTAGAAATAGAAGCAATAACAAGATAATTTTTTTAAAAAAAGTAGATGGTTCTATTACTCAAGACTTAATAGAAATCATAAAGGAGGTAGTAACTTATTTCAATTCTATCCTTGGTCAAGAATCACAGTGCAATGAGGAGGCCAAAGATATTATCTTGTAATACATTCCTAGCATAATAAATGAGGATATAAACCTTAAGTTTCTAGCTCCCTTTTATGATGAGGAAATTAATGAAGCCTTATTTAGCATGGAGCCAGACGACTCGATGGCTTTCCCCCTCGTTTCTATCAAGATTTTTGGGACATCATTTATGAGGATGTAACTTTTGTTGTCAAAGAATTCCAAGCAAGAAATCATATCCCAAAAGGTCTCAACTCTAATTTTATTTCTCTAATTCCTAAGAAGCAAACCCCTGAATCTATGGCTGACTTCAAGCCAATAAGTCTGTGCAATATTTCTTACAAGATCCTAACTAAAGCCATTGCAAATAGAATGAGAGATGTTTTTCCCCGCATCATAGATCCATGCTAGGAAAGCTCTATCTAGGGTAGGTCAATGTTGGATGGAGTTATCACAGTTCATGAAGCTATGCACTCTGCTCATAAGACTAACAGGTCTATTTTTTCCATCAAGCTTGATATGAACAAAGCATTTGATATGCTAAATTGGGACTTTCTGATTGTTGTCCTCCTTAAGTTTGGTTTTCACCACCAATGGGTTAATTTGATCAAAGAATGCATTTCTAAAGCATGGTTCTCGATTCTAGTTAATGGAACAACTACTGGTTACTTTCAAGGTCATAGATGAATTCGACAAGGGGACCCTATCAACCCCATGTTATTCATAATTTTGGCAGAAGATTTAGGAAGAACCATAAAAAATACTTGTATTTCAAGGCTATTATCAAGAATCAAGGAAACATTTCTCACTAGGGCTATTTCTCACCAACAATTCATTGATGATACCCTTCTATTAATTAAGGCATTGGTGGTTGAGGCCAAAATAATTAAATACATCCTGCAACTCTATGAGGACGTTGTTGGTCAGAAAGTTAATTTCAATAAAAGCAAGTTATATTTATTAAACACCCTCATTCATAGGTAATGAAGAATTGCAAAAATTTTAATGTGTGATATAGAAAACCTCCTTTTTTGGGGGTGGGTTCCCCTTATCCCCACTTCGTATCTTGGTCTCCCTCTTTTCATTGGTTCTTCGAGAGAGTCAATGTGGGATAGGGTTATTGAAAGAATTCAAAAAAAACTTGTTGGATGGAAATGTCATCTTCTATCTCAAGCAGGAAATTTGACCCTCACTAAGGCCTCTCTTTAGAGAATTCTAGTCTATTTCCTCTCCATTTTCAAAGCCCCTGTGAAGGTTTTCCAAAAAATTGAGAAACTCCAAAAAAAAAATTATGGACTAGATCAGAGGAGAAAAAAAGGATACACCTTGTAGGATGGACCAAAGTGTGCAGACCCAGGGAAAATGGGGGCTTAGGTCTAAGGAAAATTTCTCATATGAATTTAGCTTTACTAGCTAAGCAGGAGTAGCACCTCATTTATGGTGAAGAAAATGAATGGATAGTTATCATTAAATGAAAGTATCTTCAAAATATGGAATTTCTAAGTGACTCAGTTCCAATCAGAGGTTCTACTTTTTGGAAAGCAATTCTCAATTGTAAGGAAATCATAAAAAAGGGTTTAAGATGGGTTTTAGGCAATGGTGAGAGGATAAATTGCTGGAATGATAGGTGGGCTAAGGACGAACCACTGACACAATATCCTAACTTAGTTCGAATCAGAGATATCATGAAAGAACTCATTGGAAAAAAAGTCTCCGATTATATGGTTGAGGATAGAGGCAGAATGAAGTGGAAACAAATAAGGATTCAGGTATTTCAAGAGAAATCAAATGATCTTTGTAACATTCTCAAGAAATAGTTTATCCCCATGAGACCCAAGGAATATCAAGTGACTTGGGCTCCTACGAAAAACGAGCAATTCACTATTAAATCAACTTACAAGATTCTACTTGATGACGAGGATTTTTTCCTCCAAAAGGACTTAGTTTGAATAAAAATTTAATTCCAAAAATTGCAGTCTTTTCATGGTTGGTTATCCAAGGAAGAATTCTAACCATTGATAATATGATGTGTAAAGGTATTTGTATCACTAATCACTATTATCTGTGTAGGGCTAATTGGGAGACCATTTATCATATTTTACTTGAGTGCCCTTTTTCCTTGACAATCCTAAGTGGGGTTTTTTAGGCCTTCAATATTTCCTAGGTTAAACCAACCATCGTACTTGATTTGTTCATCCAGAATCCTTGCCCCTTTTCAAGCCAAAGACTTAGATACATGTGGAAAATTTATCTCAATCACTATCTTTGGCAGGTGTGGTTAGAAATGAACCATAGAGTATTTAATGAGTCTATCCATGATCATCAAACTATCATTGACATGATCCTATCCTTGCCAACGAGAATGTGAACCTTTTCCCTTTTGACAGCCGTAAACCTCATCTATAGGAGACCACGATTGCTCAATATTTAAGCTTAACCTTGTTAGATGAGTATGTGCCTAGGGTATCCAACACCAGAGCCAATGTTAAGTGGTTCCCACCTCCTACGGGTTGGTTTAAGCTTAATTTTGATGGAGCAACTAAGGAAAATCTTGGCAGAGTAGGCACTGGCGGCATTGTGTGAGATCATAATGGGAATGTGATGCTTGCATTTTATGAATATTTGGTAACAAGGACAAAAAACAAAGCTAAAGCTAGAGCTATGTGGAGAGGCCTTCAAATGACTCAAGACTTAGAAGGCAATTTGATCGTTGAAGGAGACTCTATGCATGTTATAAATTTCCTCAATAATTGGAAAACACCTCCTTGGAGGATTAAAACAATTTTTGAAGAGGCTAGGATCCTTTTCTAGGGAAGACAGGACAGAAAAGCCCAACATGTCTTTTGAAAAGCTAACAAAGTTATTAATAAGCTGGCCAATTTGGGTGTCGATGGTGATGGAATTTTCAAATGGGAACACGGTGTACCGAGAAAAGTAGAGGAGCTTATTCAAAAAGAATACCAATAATGATAATTGAATTTACCAACATGGAAGGCACTGTAAGTTTGAAGGCTATGAGTATTCCCATCTCTTTTTTGAAATGGAATCACAATAAAAATTATTTGAGCTATCATTCTTGGTGGATGCTGCTTGTAAATACCACAAAGACTAATGGGGATAGTCACATGTTAGATAACATGGCTCCTAGTCGTCTTAGTAATTTGAGGTTGGTTGATAATCATAGGGCAAGAAATAAATGACAATATAAGACTTTGAACCAGAGCCATGTGGACCACCAGATAGCCACCACCATAAATCTAGCCAATAGGTTCACTTCTCTAAGGTTGATTGGCCAAGACGGGATGTGGTCCCAAAGCATGTCATATAAAAAAGAAAACAATTATCAAATAATTATTAAGAGTAATTGTCAATACGGAGCTTGTGGGAGTTTTTTTTAGTACTCTGCTATGTATGTCTGCAGCTTTTTGTTTCTCCACTATTTCAAGGAAGGGATCTGTGTCTATTTATTTTTTTGTAATTATGATGCAGGTGTGTTTTCTCGGGGTATACCAAAAATTTTGTATGGGAATTTTATTTTTGATAACAGGCTATGTGCCTTAACGGATGTAATAGCTTTGGCAGCATGTAGATTTTACATATATAGGATCCTTAGTAAGGACATGTTCATCAACAACCCTAGGCTTATTTTTGTAAAAGTTTTTGGGTCAACTTGTAAAACCTAGTATTAATGCTATAGTATCTTATCTACCAAAAAATATATATCAAATATTAAAAAATAAATATTGAATGCTAAATATAATAAATCATAATTTGACAAGTATGGATGAGGATAACTTGAGATTAAATTAAATATAAAAATTGTTAATAGGTAATATGATGAGAAGTTGAAGGTGAATCCCCTAGAGGAAAATGTAGGATCATTGAACATAGTTAGGGAGCCCTGGTAGATTCTCCCTCAAATCCTAAGAAGATGAAGGTCAAAGGGACCCCTATTCAGTTGAAGGAAATAGAGTCCTTGAGTGGACCCTCAACTAGTGTTCAATAGAGGTGCATCTTTGATCCTATGGTTGGCCTGGAAATGATGTTTTCTTCTACGTCTAATGCTTCCAAGGCAACCTAAACCCTTATCCAACAAGCTACAAAGGTGGTGGAAGATATCAAGAATAAGAAAAAATGATACACCTAGGTTTTTGACATAGCACTCGACACCAATGATGAAGATCATGTGTCTGAGTAAGACACCTTCATTGTGCCTATTTCCTTTTGGCTGTGTTCCATAGGTTTTTCTTCATTTGGTTTTTGAGCTCTAATGGATTCTTCTGGTCCCTTTTCTAGCATCTCTTAGAGACTCCCTTCCCCTGATTGCTCTTATTTTTTGCTTCTTCGGGGTGATCTCTTAGGTACCTCAATTTTTTTGTGTTTCGATTATTTTTTGTCTCATGGAGACCATCTCATTTTTTGAATCCACTTTTGTAAAAATTTTTGGGGTCCCTTTCAAAAACCCCTCCTCCACTATATCAAAAAAACAAAAAAATATGATGATAAGTTGTTGACATAGATTAAATTAAAATACTATTATTTAATAATTTAATGTAAATAGACTCATTAGAAAAATTAATGTAAATAGTGTAGCACCCTAAAATTGGCGCAGTAAAATTGGAATAATTACATTCACCTTAGTAAATAAATTTAAATTCAAATTTAACCTCCCAAACCGCCCGTTAACCGTCGAGAAACCCGTTTCCTCCTTTTTCGTGCCATTTTTAGCAGTTGTTTTGACCGTTTGACGATATCGTCTCCGATCAGACGATATCGCCCCAGATTTGACGATTTCGTCTGGACTAGAACGTCCAGACGATTTCGTCGCAAAACTAAATTTGCATAGTTGGAATCCGTTCCAACGGGTCTCCAATCCGGGCAGAAGCGTGTCTGCGCCGTTGGGACCCTTCCCCCGTTGGAGATCTCCCAAATTGGGATGATCTCCAACCTCCCAACAACTATCCTATGCCTATTTAACTCTAAGACTTTTCCCTCCCCAACCCCTGGCTGAATTTTTATGCAAATTGAACCCTTATGCTCTAAAACATCGTAATTCATATTTTGCATTAGTCCTATAGTCATTTCATTGCAGGTACACCATTGGTTTTCAGTCGGAGCCAGCACCTATCGTGGCCAACGAACCTGTCAAGATCGGAGGCGATCTCGTCAAATTCGGGACGATCTCGTACTGATGCGAGACGATTTCGATCGAAGCACACATCGAGGCAATCGGTGCACGGGTTTGCTCTTATGTCTCTTTTTTCTGTAATTTCATGCTATAAATAAGATTGTTTATTCAGTTTTTATACTATATTGCATCTGGAGTTCACCCATTTTGTCTAGTTTGCATATTAAGATCATATTATGCTATCTAAACACAGTGATTTGCATTTACTTCTGTTCTTGTATATTGTTCAACACTCATATTATTGTTTCATATAGTTTGCCCCTGTTTGCAAAATAGAATTTCTTGTATTTCGCATCTGTTTGTTGTTTTGCAGGTCTCTGATGAATTCGTCTGACGAATTCGTCAGATTGCAGACGATCTTGTCAGTTTAGACGATTTTATCAAATTGAAGGCGATTCTGTTGAATTGCAGACGATCCAGACTGCTTCAAGCTTCAGAAACTCCATCAGACTTCCGGATCAGGTAATCTTCATTGGCCTCCTGCAAATTCTCTGTTTCTGTTTTCCTTTCTGTTTCTTGTATGCATTTAAATTGCATTTTCATGTAGTTTAAGTTAGAATCATTCGGCCAAACCTAGGATGAATGTTTAAAAATAAAACGAACTCATCAAAACTCATTCCCAAAACCTAGGCGTGGAAGCTGCCGTCAAATGTTTCTGGTGAACCCACCATCCGTCGAAAAATCACCAAAATGCACCTCCCTTGAGAGGCGGGACCTTCGCAAAGTCCTCTCGTCCGGGGTACCGCACCATCCTTTTCCCATCCTCCTTTCGGGCGCGGATCCAATAGCTTTGAAGGTAGGGGTGCGAAAAATTTGGAGCGATACATTTTGGTGAACCCGACGTGAATGCATCATAACCTTTTGAACAAAAAACAAACAAACAAAGACAAAAAAAAAAATTAGAACAACTAAAACTTAGATGCATTTTAAAACATTTAAGGTTCAAAATCATGTTTAGATGGTAGCTCCTAAAAAGAGGTTAGCAGTTACTATAAACGTAGTAAACCAATTAGCGGCCATAGAAGTTAATTTTGTCCTTAGTGTCCCTGAAGCAAGTAGAAATCAATCCTTGTGGGACGAGCTTATCGGGAGACTTAGTATCATTTCATCTAGGTCCACACAACTTAAGCAGTTAAGAGGCTAGTCTTGGATAGAATCCTGGATCCTCATCAATTAGTGTTCTATCATGAACTTGAGAGAGCTTGCCATAGGTGGTTAGCCTATAGGAGAGCTTTAGTATCTTCGAGTTGTTCGGCTTCGAGGAATACCTTGAGAATGCAGACATTGTACACCGATTCCTAGGCCTTGTAGAGGACCAAGAAGTTGTTCTCACAGATAGGGAAAGATGGAGTAGAGTTCCGCGAGTTGTGCTATATCGAGAGTATTGCCATGAGCTTTACTTTTATCAACCAGCATCTGAGACAGACAATATCACCATAGCCCTTTTCATCAAATTCTTAAAAGAAAACTTTCAATTTGAAGAAGAACATTTCATGACCCCTGAACAGCTTGAACCTATTAATGATATTCATAAATTATTCATAGAAGATTAGTTCATCTACTTTCAGCCTTATTATTATTGTGTGCATTTATTGTTTCATTTGCTGTCTTTATTATATTGTTTCAAAGAAAAACTAAAAAACTAAAAATCAAAATCAAAAAAAAAACATAGTAAAAAACTTAAACATTTCATTTACAATATTGCATTAGGTATATATAAATATATACCTTTTAATTTGTTGCATATATATATATATATATATATATATATATATATATATATATTTGCTGAAATCAAAACTTAGCACCATGACTAAACTTAGGAATGGTAAAGAAATTTTAGGAGAAGGAGAAGATTGGCTACAAAATACAACTGAAAACCCAAATGTCCTTCTTGGAGATACAAATCCGGAAGGTGAAACTCTAGGTCAATCGAGATGAAGACTTAGGTGAAGATAAGGAACAAGAAGGAAGTGTTAAAGAATCTTCGTCCCCTAGAATAGCTCCAAATGGAGGCATCACTTTTGACAACGGAGAACATTTTCAAAAATTTCTTAATCAACATATCGACGTCCTTAATGTGGCAGTCCGTATTGATAAAGGGGAAATTAGTGATGCTCAAGCGGCCTTAGAACGGGCGCTTGATATGCAAACTAATCCCTTGTCTTTCATTGATCAAGAAAGTGATAAGGGTGGACCATCTAATGCGAATATGGTCACTATAGCCCAAGCCATGACCAAACAAGAGGTCACCCAACCTCCTAAGCAATCTGTTACTCAACCTAAAATCACTCCCGCACAAAAGAAAATTCCCTTCACTACTTCCTTCCTCCAAACTATTGAGCAAAATGCTTTAAATAGACAAAAATCTAAAACAAAGCCAAATACAAACTTTCAACAATCTACAATACAACACAATCCAACTTCAAAACTCCTCCATAATATTTTTCCTACCAATGTTTTACACAATAGTAACATGGCATCTAATCTGCATGTTCCTCCAGCCTACGCCCATAACACTTATGTCAATGCCCCACCGAATCAATATGGGGGCCAAACTAGTAGTTTGGAAGCTATGGTGAAACAATTGGCTTCACGTATGGACCGAGATAGATCCCTACCAGTCCCTCGTATAATTATCGAGAGATTTGTAGCCAACCATTGGATCCCATAGTGGTAGCTCAACCATACCCTAAACATTTTCCCATGCCCGTCCTGCCTATCTATAAAGGAACCGAAGATCCCATAGAACATCTTCGCATGTTTAGGATAGCATGTCACGACATATCGCATAACGACTTGCTATTACTAAAAATGTTCCCCAAAAGTTTAGGTGGAATGGCGTTAGAGTGGTATTATCAATTGCCCACTCATTCCTTAAGAAACTTTGAAGAAGCAAGTTGAGTCATTTGTTCATCAATTTAGTGCCTACATCGAGAGGCATGTAACTATTAAAGACCTATACAATTTAAAACAAGATAAAGACGAATGTTTTGCTGATTTCTTAGCAAGATGGAGACAATTGACGGGAAAAGCGCACTTTGTGCTACCCTATAGGGAAATGTTAGACATTTTCATTAACAATTTACAAGAACAACTTTCTTATGAGCTATCAACGACTACTTTGACTACCTTCGATCAAGCTATAGACTTAGCTCGAAGAGTAGAAGATGCCCTCATTAGGAGAGGCCAACTTAGAAAGAAGGATGATGAGAAAACATCTAGAAATCAATATAAAAACAAACGAGGTTGTCGGTGATGGAGTCAGCGACAGAAGAAATGTTGCTAATGTCAATGCAACAAAAACAACAGAAAAATTCATCTTGAAACCTCCTGATAAGCCTCCTCGAGAGTTCACTAGATTAAACCAACCTTTATCAACTATTTTACCTCAACTTCTTGAAAGAGGTTTAATCCAACTACCAGCTATCCAGGAACTGACCCAAGCATACCCGGATATAGAGCTGATTTGCACTTGTGATTTTCATAGAGGTCCTGGACATTCTACCAACGCTTGTAAGAGATTGAAACATAAAATACAAGATTTGATTGACAATAATGAAATGGAAGTGCAAGCCTTCCAACCTAAACAAAACCCTCCTAATAATACCCAAAAGACTTGTTCCCCAAAATCAAAATCAGAATGCCAATCAAACTTTAGACATATTTCAACACCCTTTACCAAGACATGGTAAAGAGGTAGCCAATCAAATTGAACATCACAATGTTCCCCCTCCTACCCGATATGTAGGAACCATTAGCAGGCAATTACATATTCAGGACTCTCACACATTCGACACAACCTTATCCCTGGTTACAACCGAGGCCCTTACATAATTTTCAAACTTCTGATTCTAGCGATATAGAGTCGGATAGTGAGAGTGAAGTAGACACCATTCAATCGAATAGTTCTGAAAACGAATCAGATCCTATTCAACCTATCACGAGATGCTAATGTTCCGGAAGAACCATTTCCCGGAAGAGTCACTACTCGACCTTCTTCTAATGAAGTCCTTCCTTATGAACAAGCCATAAATTCTCAGCCGAGACCGTTTCAACGTCGTCACTATAACATTGTAGGTACCATCGGAGTCGTCACTCGACAACAAGCTCAAAATCCCCAACAAGAACCAAACCAGAATGATGGATCAGCTCCATTTGTTCTGAAAAATCCTAATAAAGGAAATCATGCTCCTATTGTTCAAACTAAACCCCCTTACGACATTAATGAGCAATTGTCTAATACCACCGCCAGAATCTCCCTTTTAGATTTATTAAGATCCTCCCCCACCCATAGGGATGAATTGATGCTTACTTTGAGCCGGATGATGGTACCTCAAAACATCCAACCTGAAGCTATGGCCAATACTATCATCACGCGAGAGATTGATTGTATTGACTTTCGGGATAAAGATATCCCACAACACGGTTTACACAAGGATAATCCCTTGTATATTACAGCTTTAATTGGGGATGTAGCTGTCAAGCGAGTCTTGATTGATAATGGCTCATCTCTAAACATCTGCACCTTTGACTTCTACCAACGATTTGGTTTTAGAAGTGATGAAATGAAGAAGGCTGATATGATTATCAAAGCCTTTAATGACGAAACACAAGAAACGTGTGGAGTCATTACCCTCCCATTGCAAGTTGGTCCTAGAACCCTTGAGACAACTGTGTTTATTGTACATTGCCTAGCATCGTACAATATACTTTTGGGTCGCCCTTGGATTAACGCCATGCGAGCGGTCCCATCAACTTTACACCAATGTGTTAAGTTTGAGTTTAAAAATTAGTTGGTCACTATTCATGGTGACCCTAGACCTTTGATATGTGTGCATTGGCGAGAACCGGTTGGAGTGCAATTTTGCCTGCTCTGTCATCCACATATCCTACTTCTTCTTCATCTAAAGCTGTGAAATATAAACCCATCACTTCATCTATTCCTCCTCCATTAACTTCATCTTCCCATATAGATCAACCACCTTCTAAACAAATTATTGTAGAACTTCAAAAAGCTCTTAAAACTACAACCAATTCTTCAAGTTCTAATCCCATAAATTCAAAACCTTCAGACACATCTATCATACCTTCCACATCTCAAGACATAGGTAATAAGCCTTCTACATCTTATGCCCTTTCCGATGATCTTTTACCAGATTTATCTACAACCTTAATATCAGAAAAAATGAATGCTTTCATGCAAGATTCAGACCTTTTAAATCAATTGCCGCCATCTCCTCGTACTTTGGGCCTCCCACAACCTATGGGAAGTACTTACCAAGTCGGGAGTTGCGCCTTCATGTACAAAGGATATGGCTAGGGAAGAATCCCTCAGAATATCAAAACCCATCATGATGGATATGCTCGGTGCTATTTTACCAACGATTATATTAAAGCTAAACCCATGATGCTTAAAATGGGATATAAAGGGAAAGGCTTAGGACCTTTCCAAAATGGCATGAAAGAACCTTTCGAGGTAGAACCATGGCATGCCCGATGTGGTGTGGGCCTATTACCTAGTAAGGGTCAACCCTTTCCTTTTGAGGATGATGATCATCTCATATGCTATCAAGACTATTTGGATAGACATGTTGATTTACCTCTTAAAAATCCGTCATTTTCATGCAACATGCTATCCATAGCATACCCTGAAATGATTCCTGACCCCGATGAAGAGTTGGAAGGAGATATCTTCCATGATGTCTCTGTTGAAGAGATGTTGTACAACGGGTTTTATTTTGATGGTTCTATACCAACCATAGCTCAACTTGAGGCCGTTGACCCTCAAAATGAATTATCTAAATTAACTTTACAAGAATTACAAGAGTTGGGCGTTTCACTGCCCCACCTAATTTTGAAAGAGATCTACACATGGAGGTAGAAAATGTCATTAAAATTAATATTGGAGCCGAGGACAACCCTCACATAATCAACATTGGAGCGAGAACTAAGTCAAGAAAAACAAGAACAATACATTGCATTTCTTAAAGAGTATGAAGATGTCTTCGCTTGGACATATGAAGATATGCCGAGGTCTAGACCCTTACGTAGTCATGCACCATCTAGTGGTCCATCCGGATGCTAAACCTGTTAAACAAAAACTTAGAAAAATGCATCCCAAAGTGCTCCTGCTAGTCAAAGGGGAGTTAGAAAAACTCCTGAATGTTATCTTCATACAAGCTATTGATTATCCTTGAATGGATCTCCAATGTAGTTCCAGTCACCAAGAAAGAAGCCACCAAAGTTAGGGTTTGCACAGATTTCAGAGATATTAACTGCTGCATGCCCTAAAGACGACTTTCCTCTTCCAAATATGGATCAAATTATTGATTTTATTTCCGAAAGTGGGATGATGTCCTTAATGGACGGATTCTCTGGCTATAATCAGATCAGGATAGCTCCTGAAGACCAGGCTAAAACAGCCTTCATTACCCCCTGGGGTACCTTTTGCTGGAAAGTGATGCCCTTTGGCCTAAAGAATGTCGGGGCAACTTATCAACGGGCTATGACCTACATCTTTCATGATATGATGCATGATATCCTACATGATTATGTAGATGATATTATAGCGCGCTCTCTTATTGAAGATCATCATTTAGACGATTTAAGAAAAGTTTTTAATCGATTACGAGAATATCTCATTCGATTAAATCCAGCAAAATGTATATTCGGAGTTAAATCCGGCAAGTTATTAGGGGTTTTAGTTTCTTTACGTGGTATCGAAATTGACCCTCTCAAAATTGCGGCTATCATTGATATGCCCGCACCCACTAATATATCCAAATTACGAAGTTTACAAGGTAAACTTCAAGCTATCCGTCGCTTCATTGATAAGCTGGCGGACAAAAGCTGGTCCCTTTCTTAAACTCCTTAAGAAGGACGTCCCCTTTAATTGGGACACGAGAATGTAGAGAAGCTTTTGAACTTCTCAAGCAATATCTCCTTAACCCTCCGGTGCTTTCATCGCCTAAATCTGATCGCCCATTTCTTCTATATATTTTTGCTTCAGATTACGCCTTAGGAGCTATGTTAGCTCAGCTTGATGATGAAAAATGAGAACGTGCTAATTATTACATTAGCCGCACCTTCATCGATTATGAAACCCGCTATACGAGCGTTAGAGAAGTTATGTCTAGCGATCGTGTTTGCTACGCAAAAATTACGACATTACATGCTTAGCCAAAAAACGTATGTCATTGCCAAATATGATCCTTTAAGATATCTCATGAGTCGACCTTATTTATCGGGTCGCACGGCCAAGTGGGTTCTTGCTCTAAGCGAGTTTGATCTCACCTTCATAGGACGAAAGTACGTTAAGGGTCAAATCATAGCGAGATCAATTAGGTTGCTGCACCCTTAGAGTCTACTCATCCCCTCATTATCGAGTTTCTGATGAATGCCTTCAATTAGAGGCGAGACCTTGTTGAACAATGGTCCTTATACTTTGATGGAGCCCGATGCATGAGTGGGGCTAGTGCGGGTATTATTTTAATATCTCCGCAAAAACATCTTATTCCTCTGTCCTTCAAACTAACCTTTGCTTGCACCAACAATACTGTTGAGTATGAAGCTCTAATCCTTGGATTACGAGCTGCTTTAGCACTTAAAATTAAAAACCTCTTAGTTTTTGGGGATTCCCAATTGGTTATAAACCAAATTAATGAAGTTTATCAGACCAGAGATGATAAACTTCGCCCATATAAGGCCTATGTTTTACAACTAATGGCCTTGTTTGATCAAGTTACCTTGGAAGCCATTCCTCGAACTAGCAACCGTGCAGTGGATGCCATGGCCGCCTGCTGCATCTCTCTTGCCCTTGGAGTTAGGCAGACGAATATGCTACTATCATCATTCGTCGACTCCGGGAACCCGCTTCACATAAGTCATGCTTAGAGCCTTTGGATGTGTTTCTAATCAAGGAAACTACTCCTGAACTACGAGTATCTCAGACATATTTGATTTCCTCCAAAATGGGACTTTCCCTGCTAATTCTAATCGCAACCAGCGTCGGTTATTACGTCGACGAGCAAGTCGATTTGTAATCATTGGCAATACTTTATATAGGAGATCTTTTGAAGGTATCCTATTAAGATGTCTAAATTTAGAAGAGTCTAAATCAGCTTTGAGTGAAGCCCACGATGGATCTTGTGGAGGACACTTTAGTGGTAGCGTCATTGCTAAAAAGCTCCTTCGGATAGGATACTTTTGGCCTACCATGGAAACGGATGCACATGAATATGTGCGCCATTGCGACAAGTGTCAAAAACATGCTGACCTTGTCCATGCGCCTGCACAAGAGCTGCGGGCTATTTCTTCTCCTTGGCCCTTTTCTAAATGGGGCTTGGATATTATTGGTAAAATTAATCCTGTGTCTTCTGATGGACATAAGTTCATCATAACCGCTCTGAGTATTTCACGAAGTGGGTTGAAGCTATGCCTTTAGCTTCCTGCACTGGTTCACAAGTCTCTAAATTCATTTTTAATCAAATCATCTGCAGGTTCGGAATTCTTGCAAATCTCATCTCTGACAATGGAACTCCATTCAAAAATAAAGATGTTAAAAAATTATGTCAAAAATATAAGATTCAACATCACTGGTCTACTCCCTATTATCCTCAGGGTAATGGTCAAGCGAAGCTTCTAACAAAACTCTAATCAAAATTCTCAAAAGACTAGTCAATAAAGCGGCCGTGACTGGCATATTCAATTATATCCAGCCCTGTGGGCTTATCGAACTAGTGTTCGAACCCCCACGGGCACTTCACCATTTGTTTTGGTATATGGTGCCGAAGCGGTTTTTCCATTTGAATTAGAAGTTCCTTCTTTGGCTCTGCTACTTCAAGACAACGAAGTAGGAGATGAATACCACGCTGGCAGACTCAGTCAGCTGGAACTCCTAGACGAAAAATGCATCAATGCTTTAGAGCATCTCCGTGCATACCAAAACAAGCTTAAAAGAGCATATAATAAGAAAGTTCGTCATCGATCCTTTGAGATTGGCGATCTTGTTCTAAAAGAAAATCAAAAGAATACGAATGCAACCAAAGACACTGAAAGGTAAATTTGAGCCCAACTGGCTTGGACCATACATCATTACTGCAAAATTTGAATCAGGAGCATATAAATTGTCTACCTTAGATGGTAAAGAACTTAAAGAACCCATGAATATTTTACATCTCAAACGTTATTATGCATAAATTTGATTATTTCATCCATGTATATATTTGTTCAAAATCATTATCTTGTATTTCTTTCAATTTATTCAAAAACCTCAAAAACATTCATAAAATCTTCAAAAATCTTCAAAAATATTTATTGCATTTATTTTGTAAAGTTCCTTTTGCTTTAAAACAAAAATCAACATAAAAATCCAAAAACAACTATATGCTTGACTCTTTCGAAACCAAAACAATATACAGAATAAAGAGAGAGTCAACATTCTCAAAACTTTCTCAAAATCATTATTTTCTTACAATTATTGCAATTATATGTTTCAACTTATTTTGGATAAAACTAGCATTTATTTGGCATCCCTCACTTGCACACTCACACAATAAATATCTTGATTTTATACGGCATGATTACTAATCTCTCTTATATCAAAGTTCACAAAATTCAATTAAATAAAGTTTGAGCATAGAGAATTGATCTTGGTATTTACTTAAACCAAGCACATCTTTTCACAATAAAATGATTATATTTGTAATTTCCATGTTTTGCTACATAGTAGAACTGATTTCTTGGGTGAAAAGTTTCCCCTGCTATCCTATCATGCACATGGTCTAGAATCTTTGAGAATTGGCAAAAGGACAAGCTCACCCCTACCCAGAATAAAAATCCCTTGCTCTACAGCTAATCCGAGCAAGTATCCCTAGCAAAGAAAAAGAAAAAGAAAAAGCAAAGAAAAATTCAAGAAAAAGAGAAAAGAAAAATGTTATGTCAACAATGTTCCAAGCATTATCAAGCAAAAGAAATACAAAAAAATAAGCAAAGTTCAAAAGAAAGCAAGAAAAGCAATAAAATCCCTTTCCCTACCCTTTGAAAAGAAAAGAAGGGTGAATGAGCTTGAATCCCTGGAATTCTCAATTATTCGAAAACTGTGAGGTAAGCCCCATAGCAAGTGGTTTGTGCCCAACTTAGCTTGGCCTTGGGTAACTCCTAGCGTGGCGATATATCCGTCACATTAGCGACCTTCTTTTGTACGAGACCTATGTCTGCTTATGGATTAGCTAGCTCTTGATAATCCGATCTACATAGTAGCCTAGTATGGTTATATGCATCTACATCATGGTTAATGAACACTTAGTTGGTTTATTCAAATCACTTGTATCATAGTATCTTGCTCAAAACTGGTATCTGAACCATACAATTGCACACACATTTGTATTTGAGAGATTTTGTCTATCATTATGATAAATCAAGATTGGCAATGAATTCACTTATGCACATGGGATTCCTTATAAATCTAATTTTTGTCTTCAAAATACTTTGAAATATTATTTTGCAACTTGTTTGGAATAATCAAGTACAATTATTTAACAACATATCATATATATCTTATCGACTTTACTTAGCGATGGTATAATTCCAAAACCAAAATTGGAATTTTATGCTTAGCGCAAGTCCTCATTTTCATCTTTTACTGTTCATAAAAAATCAATCATGTAATAAAACTATCTATTTTCTTTGATCTTCGCGATGATGGTATAAGTCTATACCTACATATTCTATGCCTAGCGCAAACCATTGTAACAATATTTTTTCCCAATTTATCAAAATTCATAAAAACCATATGACTTCATTTTATTACACAAATTATGCTTTTCAAAAGCAAACACATTTTTATTATTTCATATCATTATGTCAACCTTTGCATTTTGCAATGATGGTATAATTCTTAAGGAATTATTCAACAATTTTTATCACACTTAGGAATTTATGCCTAGCAAAAATCATTTTACAATATTTCATGCATAATATTTTCATGGAAATCTGAAAACAAACCATCATCATCATCATCATTTGCATCATCACAACAAAGTCTTAAGGCAGGTCTCTTAAGCACTCTTTTCTTTTAACAATATTTCTATCCTGGGACTAGCTTGACGACCAGAGTGAGCGACGACTCCATGAAATGGTCTATAATAGCGACAATGTCCTTTGAAATTATTGTTAGAAATCTCTTTTTATTTTTATCACATTTCATTACAACCAATCAATTTGTTACATCAGATTATTTCATTTAAAATATTTAAAGCATGACATCCAAGTTATAATTTTTTCCAAAACGACATAATTACATGACTCATCAATAAAATCATTACATCAATCAACTCAATCAATCAATCAAACATAAAAAGCATCATAAGCATCACATAAGACAAGTCATATGATCAAAAATATCTCATCTATATATATCAACAGAATATATACATCATCAAAACTAGATTGGTATGCCACAATTTGTACCTCGGCATACTCAATCCTCTATCAATACAAGTATAATACAATATCAGTGGCAGTATCCCGCCCTCTAGCCTCGAGAGCCTCTAGAGCTCTCGGCCTCATCTCCTCCCCCGCCCTACGGAGGACGAGGTGGTCCCATCGTAGTATGTGTGGTACTGCGAGTCCTCGTCATCGATCGGGATGAGCTCCTCGTCGACCCTGTCCTGATAGGATCTGCTATGGCAGGTGGCAGTTGTACCCTCTGGCCCTCTGGCACCACCTAGTAGTATAGCGCCTGATAGAATGCGGTCTGAGAAACCGACCACAGTAGCTCCTGAGTGCTTACCCCTCCGCCTCGTGCCCTGAGACGAGCATTCTCGTCTCGTAGCTGCGACACCTCAGCCTGGTGTTGTGCAGCTGCATCCTGTAACGTCTGCACCTGAGCTCGTGAGACGATCTCTCTCTGCCCGGAGAGTAGCCATCTCGCTACTCTCTCCAATGTCCACACCCTTGCCCTTATCAGGCGATGGTGGCCTCTGTGGAGATGGGGGTCTCGCCTCCCTCCTCTCCCTCTCCCTCCGTCGCGGCCTCTCTTGTGCCTGTGGCCTCCTCTGCTCTCCTCTGCCGTGACCCCGGGCTGCCTCTACCACCGCCTGGCGCCGCCTCCCTATCCGACGCACAACTGCGTGGATCGGTCCCTGAGCCCTCGTCATCCGAGGAGGGCGGATGCCTGCGTACCAGGCATCGTAGCCATCGGCTACCCCTACGTCGTCCCCATCCATTGGCTGAATGGGGGCATCGTCCGCGTCCTGACTCCAGAATCGTTGCATATCTGGAGCCCCGCTAACTGTGGTGTTATCCCGGACAGTCCGAGAAAACTCATAATCCTTGAGAGATGGGATCCCCTGCTGTAGACCGAACTATCGCAAAACTCGGTCATAGCGGTGGAGCTCCACCTCTCCCCTCTCCATCCGTAGCCGACGGACTCGCTTGATGCGAGCCGGCTCTGTCCGTCCTCTGCCCACCCTGGATGCTCTCTCCATGGCCTCCGGGTGATGCAGTGCAGGACCAAGTCATCCAGTAGTCTCCGGGACACCGGCGGGTCGATCCGTCGCTGTGCCCCTCTCCGGAGCCACCAGTAGAAGACTCGGGGCCTCTCCCCGTCAACCCTTGTCAGTGGAAGCCCTACCGGCCTCCGCACCGCAATGTGCTCCTAGCACCAAAACTGTAGGAGCGATGTCATGACCAGACATCGCCCGCCCTTGTACACGACCCCGTAAAGGATCCTATACAGTCGGCATAGAACAAAGCTGCCCCAAGAAAATCTGTAGCCATGGTCGCGCATGTCGCAGATCACATCTGCCAGCATCCATGGTACCCTGCATCCGCTACGGTGGCACAGCAGAAGTCCACCAACCACCCCAGCCAAAACTCGTGTCAGTGTAGATGCCCCAGGCATGCGGCGCGGTGCCTCGATGTTCACTCCGCCCTTCTCTGGGGCGAAGCTCGGGTCACCGCGAGTCGTCCCATCGCGTGGCCCCGATTGGCCGCGGGTGTGATCATCCTCCCTTGTATGGGGATTCTAAGAATCCTCCATACATCCTCTAGTGTGGGAGTCATCTCCCCTGTCGGTAACCGGAAGCATGAAGAGCCTGGGTACCACCTCTCTGCTAGGGCCGTCAGTAGCCCCATGTCAGTAGAAACTTGTGGCATCTCTGCCACATGTAGTAAGCCGGCCTGTGCCGGTGAGTCTCGCTCTCTGTGTCAGAGCGGCCAAGTCATCTCTTAATCCTCCATATTTCCACTCTCTGCTCTTTAGTAATCCTCTCTGCAAGCATAAACAACCAAAACAACAAACAATCATTAATAACAATTTTAGCAATCAATAATGCAACTTAAAGATCAAATTTTTGCAATTGATGATATCGCCCACTATTGGCCGATATCGTCCCTTTTTCGTCGATTTCGCCCTTAGGCGAAATTGACGAACTTGAGACGATTTCGTCGAACTAGGGACGATTTCGTCCGGACGACGTCGAGGGCCAAAAACGGCCGCGATGCTCAAAATTCATCTTAAAATCTATTTACCAAGCATGTAAATTCAAATTAAATCAATCTAAACTAAGTTTAAACCCTTACCCGTAGACCGCGGCGGACCTCTGTCGATCTGTGCGTGTCTCTACCATTTTTGCTCCAGAGCTCTAAAAACAGTAAAATGAACAGTAACAATGAATTAGGGTTTTACCCTATTTTTCTTAATTTTATTCAAAATAATTCAACAATAATTTTTGCTTTTCCGTGTTTTTACCTCAAACGTTCGATTTGGGTAAAAACACGGAGGGGGCACCATAGTAAGTTGTACGATTCGACCAAGAATCGTCGCCTAAAAATGGGAATAATTTTTTGCTTTCTCGTAGATCGAGAAGAACTCATCTTTAACGCATTTTCTTCGGAAAATTCGCTAAAGAGGGGGCAAAATGTAGCACCCTAAAATTGGCGCGATAAAATTGGAATAATTACATTCACCTTAGTAAATAAATTTAAATTCAAATTTAACCTCCCAAACCGCTCGATTAACAGTCGAGAAACCCGTTTCCTCCTTTTTCGTGCCATTTTTAGCGAGTTGTTTTGACCGTTTGACGATATCGTCTCCGATCGGACGATATCGCCCCAGTTTGACGATTTCGATCCGGACTAGAACGTCCAGGACGATTTCGTCATAAAGCTGAATTTGCATAGTTGGAATCCGTTCCAACGGGTCTCCAATCCGGGCAGAAGCGTGTCTGCGCCGTTGGGACCCTTCCCCAGTTGGAGATCTCCCAAATTGGGATGATCTCCAACCTCCCAACAACTATCCTATGCCTATTTAACTCTAAGACTTTTCCCTCCCCAACCCCTGGCTGAATTTTTATGCAAATTGAACCCTTATGCTCTAAAACATCGTAATTCATATTTTGCATTAGTCCTATAGTCATTTCATTGCAGGTACACCATTGGTTTTCAGCCGAAGCCAGCACCTATCGCAGCCGACGAACTTGTCAAGATCGGAGGCGATCTCGTCAAATTCGGGACGATCTCGTTCTGATGCGAGACGATTTCGACTACAGCACACATCGAGGCAATCGGTTGCACAGAGTTTGCTCTTCTGTCTCTTTTTTCTGTCATTTTATGCTATAAATTAGATTGTTTATTCGGTTTTTATACTATATTGCATCTGGAGTTCACCCATTTTGTCTAGTTTGCATATTAAGATCATATTACGCTATCTAAACACAGTGATTTGCATTTACTTCTGTTCTTGTATATTGTTCAACACTCATATTACTTGTTTCATATAGTTTGCCCCTGTTTGCAAAATAGAATTTCTTGTATTTCGCATCTGTTTGCTGTTTTGCAGGTCTCTGATGAATTCGTCTGACGAATTCGTCAGATTGCAGACGATCCTGTCAGTTTAGACGATTTTATCAAATTGAAGGCGATTCTGTTGAATTGCAGACGATCCAGACTGCTTCAAGCTTCAGAAACTCCATCAGACTTCCGGATCAGGTAATCTTCATTGGCCTCCGACAAATTCTCTGTTTCTGTTTTCCTTTCGTTTCTTTGTATGCATTTAAATTGCATTTTCATGTAGTTTAAGTTAGAATCATTCGGCCAAACCTAGGATGAATGTTTAAAAATAAAACGAACTCATCAAAACTCATTCCCAAAACCTAGGCGTGGAAGCTGCCGTCAAATGTTTCCTGGTGAACCCACCATCCGTCGAAAAATCACCAAAATGCACCTCCCTTGAGAGGCGGGACCTTCGCAAAGTCCTCTCGTCCGAGGTACCGCACCATCCTTTTCCCATCCTCCTTTCGGGCGCGGATCCAATAGCCTGAAGGTAGGGGTGCGAAAAATTTGGAGCGATACAAATAGATTCAAATATTGAAACAAACATTGAATTTACATTTATTTTTTAATTATTTATATGGGATTGAAACAGGATCCACCCATAATACATCATGACTGCATAATGGTATTAAAATATTTTTTCAATTATGTATGTATTACTTGGCAAAATTTGAACCTAGGTCTCCTCTTTGAAAGTTGAGGAATATAGTGCTAATGGAATTTTATTTTGATTTTATATTTATTGAATCAAAATTGATAAATAAATAAACATGCATAAATGAATTAGAAAATTGCTATTTAAAGTTAAAATTATGTAATAATAATATAACTAAAATAAAATGAGTTTACAAAAAAAATACTTACCTTTTGAATCAATAGAATTTGAAGGTAATTAAAGAACCAAAGTTGTTTTATATTCATTTCTAGTTGCTTTATATTTATTTCCATAAGGAAATGACTTAGGATGCTTGTGGTGATGGCAAAAAAGAGAATAAATATGATTTGTTTTGCCATAGCATTTACATGAATTCAACTTCTAACATATTTTCATTGCATGATTGTGTTAACTATAATAAGCATATTGAGATTTTTCTATTAAAAATTTGTAAATAGAAAGTCTCTTGGCTCCAAAACTACCCGAAGATATTTGAGTTTGATTTTTTTGTTCAAAATATTACTTATAGGTGAGTGCATACTAATAAGGCTTATTATTTAGGCCATTGATTTTTTTTTATATCAATTTAAGCATTTTTATATAAAATACACTTAAAATTTGACAAAGACATTAAAAAATGAATTATAACATTTTTAGTATAAATTGTTATTTTATATTTTATTTTTAATAAGATTATTTTTTGTTATATAATAATGGTTTTATATATAAGATATTCAAATGCATTTTAATATTGTGCATAGCCAATGTATGAACACATTATGAAAATGATGGAGACAATTTCAAATACTAAGCTTTTTCCTTTAATATGTACATAACCTTAAGGTGTGTTTTGAAAAAGAAAAAAACACTCTAATAAAAAAAAAATTGAAATATATACATAAACTATATAGTATTGAAAATTTAACCTTTGTGTATGTGGATAATTTTTTTAATATGAAAATTTAAGTTTTTGTATTTTTTATGTGGAATAATAAAACACACCATTCCTTATGCACCATGATTTTTATTTTATTTTTTGCTTGATATAATTAGTTTTATTTTAATTTTTAACGTGGGGTTTCATGAAGCTTATCAAAAAAACTTGAGGGTTTATGTTTGGAAAAAATAATAATATAAAAATATATTTTTTAAAAATGTTTTCAAATTTTAAATTATTAAAAAAATTAAATGTTTAAAATTTAGATTGCAAGATGTAACAATTCAAATAGCTATAACCTAAAAATATTATTTTTAATTTATTATAAAGAATCTCATGTAAAAAAATATTGAATTCTTATTTAAGAAATGAATTGAGGTGGATTGATTATGTCACATATGGTTGTTGGACCAAAAATGTTTAGTTGAATTAAGTACCTTATTTGGCCAAAGTACTCACTCCTCCAATCCTCCTAGTGGGCACTTGCTGACTTTTCCAATTACACTTATATCCTTGTATATTATTGAGGAATGAAATTTCCTTAATTGTACTATGTCCAAACCCCTTTTGTTTCACTACATATTTACCATTCCTTGATTTATGCATGTTATCAAAGGTGAAAAATTTCTTTAATTTAGTTTCGTCCAAACTACCCCTCCTCTACACTTTCCAATTTTCCAATCATGCTTATCTCCTTACATGGTGCCAAGGTTAAAATTTTTCTAAATTTTAGTTTGATTGAACCCCTCGATCAATTTAGAATCTAGCATCTTTATTATTCCTTGATTTTATGTACTTTTCCAAATATGGAAACTTTCCTTATTTTAGATTGTCCAAACCCTTTTATCACCAAATTAGAATCTACCATATTAATCATTCTCTGAGTGTATGCATCTTGTCAAGGTTTTCACCTTTCTTAATTTTATCAAGCACCACTTTTATATAAGGTGCTATGATATTTTATTTTGAAGATTGGAGATCATACAAAGTGATTGAGATTGTATTGTTTTTATGGTGATACAAAATTTGGAGGTGATATATAGGTGATTGAGATTGTATTATTTTTGTGGTGATAAAAAACTTGGACGTGATATATAGGTGATTAAGATTGTATTGTTGCTACATGCTATGATGGTGACAAATATTGCATTGTTGTTGCAGTGATACATAAAAGACTGATATGAATTTGTTATTTGGAAATTGGAATATACAAGTACTTTTCAATTAGGTGGAAATTTAAAATGTATATCAAAGTAAAATGAGAGATTAATTTATTTTTCATATAAAAAATCTCATATTGATCATTTTTTATTTTCAATTCTACTAAAAAATAAACAATTATATTATTTTGCTATAGGTGGATGACATAGACCATAAAATAATTTGTTAAAATGTATTTGACTTCTTTTAATGAAGAACAAACCTATGTCCATTATTTTCTTACTATTTAATAAAATTTCAATATGTATTTTTAATAAGCTATATGTAGCTTCTAAAATTTTAATTTCACTAAGACAAATATCAACATTGTGATTGGCTAAATTATCTACTACCTGATTTCCTTCTCTATATATATAATCACATTTATAAGATATTACCTCCAATAATAGATGATAAACATCAACAATAATATTATTTATCATTTTTGTTGATAGCATTAATGATAATTGGTGATTTACCCTCAATTGAAATGTATTCTCATCTTTTTTTAATTGTAATTTTAATCTGTTGTGGCTGATCCACAACACACCCCAAAATTGGGGACCCACCTTTTTTGCATGCTTTCAAAGAAAACTGCAGTAGCCCAGATGCTAAAAAATCAAGAAAAAGGCAAAAATTTCACTAAGGAGAAAAAGTGTCGCGATATCGCGACATGTCGCTCTGTCACGACTAAAAGTTGTCGCGATATCGCGACATGTCGCTCCATCGCTGCCGAAAAAGAAAAGTTGTCGCGATATCGCGACATGTCGCTCCGTCGCTGCCGAAATGAAAAAGTGTCGCGATATCGCGACATGTTGCTCCGTCGCTGGCAGAAATGAAAAAGTGTCGCGATATCGCGACATGTCGCGTTTTCGCGGCCCAGGCAAGCAGGAAGAGGCATTGATCGAAAATTGTCACGATTTCGCGACGTGTTGTGAAATCGCGGTCCAGAGAGGAGAGAGAAAGACAGAATGGAAAATTGTCGCGAAATCGCGACATGTCACAAAATCGCGGTCAAACCAGTCAAACGGGGCAAGGCACTAAAAGCGTCGCGATTTCGCGACAAGAAGCAGCAAAGGGGCACGAAGCGAAAAAGCGTCGCGATTTCGCGACAAAAAGCAGCGAAGTGGTACGAAAGGAAAATATGTCACGATTTTGTGACATGTCGGTGAAATGCGGCAAGACGCCAGAAAGAGAAAAACGTCGCGATTTCATGACAAAGCGAAGCAAGAGAAAAGCGTCGTGATTTGAGACCCAAGAGAAAAGCGTCACGATTTGAGAGGTTGCATCCATGCGGCCGAAGAAAAAAATGTCGCGATATCACGACATGTATCATTTTCGCGATGCATGAGGAGAAACAAAGCTGATAAGAAAAACGTCGCGATATCGCGACATGTCTCATTTTTGCTGTGCATGAAGGCGGACAAGGCTGTTGGCAGGAAAATGTCGCGATATCGCGACATGTCGCGTTTTCGCGGTGAAAGTAAAGGAGCAAAGCTACATGCTATTTTTGGTCACGATTTACATGGGGCCGTTACAGAACATGCAAAAAAGTGTGGAACACGTGGCGTACATGTGTAAGGGCTGCAGAGGCGTTACAGTTCACAGAGAAGATCTCGAGCATAAAATCAAAAGCAATGGAAAGGCGGGGAAGGTGAAACGAAGCAATCTGGAAGATGAAACGAACCGTCGTGGAAGGAGAAGCAGTTTGCTAGCAAGTATAAAATGTAGAGGCACAGATTGATACGGGGTCGAAAACCGCTGCGAGCGGGTTGCAGAGTTGATGGTGATTAGCCGTTCTGAGCCTGTTGTGGAGTGCTTTTCTTCCACTTTTGCTGGTTTTGAGAAAAACCAGAGATTCTGCTATTGTAACGGGACATATTTTTTAATGCAGAATTGTTCAGAAATTTGCATTTTATGGGCAAGAAAGGAT
The DNA here is from genome assembly GCA_028583015.1 of Wollemia nobilis. Lineage (NCBI taxonomy): Eukaryota > Viridiplantae > Streptophyta > Pinopsida > Araucariales > Araucariaceae > Wollemia > Wollemia nobilis. The sequence continues at coordinate 97,065 of JAQPPZ010000141.1, read as the reverse complement.
GAGAAATTTTTTGCATGCTTCATTTTAACTGTTCTATTTTTCTCCTTTCAGATTTCAGATTTATAAATGAAATTCATGCCATTGTTTTGGGTTATTTCATGTGAATGTCTGCAATCTGAAAATTATTTTAAACCCTAGGAGCTAGCACCTAGTTTACTTTGATTGTGTTTGTTTTGCAGGTCAAATAGGCTAGGTTGCATGTACGAAACTCTCACATATTCGGTTTTGTCGAAATAGGATAGCATCAGACTGAACGTGTTCAATTTTTAATTTTCTGCATTTCTTTTCATTTTATTTTATTTTTCAGAAGGTTCAACTTAGTTAAAATAAATACATAAAAATTACAAAATCTAAAAAAAATAAAATAATGAACAATCACTAAAGTTTCATGATGAAATAAACCAACATTGCCCCTTGTTTATAGTTACTTGCAATCACTAAGGTGTTCCAAGCATTTTAATTGAATATCTTTATTTGAGATTACTAATACACAGTTGCAAATGCTAATACAGCGGAGACCTTGGAGAAGTTGGTTGTTTAACTTCTTTGCAAGAGGGGATTTGGAACCCAAATCCTAAGGGAGAGTGTACTTTCACAAGTGTGTGAAAATACCACTCAACATTTTGGCGCTAGAAGGAGGGCTTGAACCGGTTTATTTTAGATTGATTTAAATGCTATAGGGATTTAAATTTTGAATATTTCATGCCCTATTGATTATTATCTTTAGCCCTCTTTTAATATTACAACTTTGTACTGTTAAAAGGAGGACATGAATTGCTATGCATTGGTCTAACGCTTTGATTGTTCATACAGGAATAATGTGATTTAATTTAATTTAAAAAAAATAAAAATAAATAAATAAATAATAAATAAATAAATAAATAAATTTTTTTGGGTATTAAAGTTATATTCTTTAAGATTCACTAATGGCTATGTTTTCACCGTGGATGACAGGTAGCCCATTGAACATACCGGGAGTTCAACATTATTTTCCCGTTGGTTTTGAGAGATGTCTTCCTCGATTTTTGTCTAACGGGACAAATACTGCAGGAGAACACATTCAAGCATTCAAATTTGTTGTGAATCACTTAACAATTTGGCATGATGATGTTGTTTGTAAAATGTTCCCTTACACCTTGGACAAAGTGGCATTTGATTGGTTTACAAGTCTGCCCTTAGGGTCTATCACTTCTTGGGCTCAACTAGAGGCAGCATTTCTTAATCAATTCAACAAAAAGCAAGTTGACCCAATCCGCATGTATGAGCAGTTTTTCACTATTAAAAAAGGACCAAGTGAAAATGTGAAGTCATTTTCTGAAAGGTTCTTTGGATTATATGCTCAATTAGTGACATTTTATGCTCTTCAAGAAGAAATGGCTCTCCAAATATATGTAAATGCTCTTGACCCACTCATTTCCACATATTTGCGAGGGATGCCTCAAATCACATCTTTGACACAAGCCTATACTCAAGCAATGGCAATTGAGCAACAATTGAGTTGTCAAAATTATGGTGGGGGTTTTGGATCGTATAATCTTCAATCATTTAATACATCCTTTACCCATCCAATGATTTATCCACCTCAACCAAATTCAAGTGTAAATCAATTTCAGAATCAACAATCATTCCCAAGCTTCAATCAATTTCAAAATCCTCAACCTACTATGCAAGATCAACCATCTTTCTTAAGTATGAATCAACTTCAAAATACTCATCTTGATTCAAAGGATATTTCTAAAATCAATTTTAATGATTTTCATAAGAATATGATTTTAGGCAAGGGAGGAGTACTAGATCCAACTAGTATTGAAACATGTGACAAATTGGAAACCCTTGACTCACCAAAAGATGAATTCTATGAGGATGAATCTGATTCGGATGATACTTTGGATGACATTGTTGAAAATGATGGCCAAGAAAATTCACACCTTCCAAATCATGTTAAACGTGAATCATGGGTTACACATGTGGATTATGATAGCCTTATCAATTTGAATACAAGCAATAACCCAATTTTGGAAGTAATTGAACCATCTAAGGAAGGTGAAGATAAATTTGATGAGAAACATGTTGATGAATTAAAAGATGAAGAAGAAATAGTTGAGCATCACAATTTGATTTTGAAAGATGATCATTATGATTCTTGGGAAGAGTATGCTCACTCCAAAGATGCTAATGAAATTTGTGTGCCTATTGATATGCCAGGATAATACAATTGCCCTTTCATATGAGGATATTACAAGTCCTGTACAATCTAAGAATGTTTTGGAAGAAGGGTTGGAATCTCATCAAAAGTTGGAGAAGGATAATGATTTTACTACCATGGATGAAGAAGGAGAATCAATTGTTTTTGTTCCCCTTGAGGGGCAAGAAATCAAAAATCTTGATCCACCTATTGTTTCTACAATGTCTATGCCATCTCAAAATGATGAAATTACAAAGCCTAAGTGGTGTGGGTTTGATACTATTGATGATCCTAATGAAAATATGGATTTTGAGGCAACTCAAGCCATTGATCATGGAAAGGTGTCACGTGACACATATCTTGAAAAATTAGGCTCTTGTTTTGAAAAATATGGACGCATGTTTGATTGGGTGCCTAACTTTGGTGTTTTTGAACAGGTGTTGGATGATGAAGAAGACAATGAAGAAAAAGAAAAAGCTACTAACACTCATCAAGTTGTGATAAATTCTAATCATGATGGGTTGAGTATGGGTGACAAGGTGAAATCTTTACCTTTGGTAGTAGCCACAAAAATTTTAAGTGATGGGTTACATGATGTCCCTTTGGATGCTAATGTCATTGATGATGAAATGTCAAATCTTGGTGATGTTTGTCAAGCTTTGATTGATTTTGATGGTTTTAAAATCTCGAAAAATAATTTGAATTTAAGACTTTTAGAAATAGGCTCTTGTTTGCAATATCTCACATTTGAAAAGGAAAGCCTACTTCTAAATCATGAATGGAATGATGAAACTTGCACTTTAAAGAATAGACAAAATAAAATTGAATACCAACCATTGTCTAATCAATTTGATTTGAATCTCACCTATGATGTTGCTAATAGAACTAAATCAAATTGGTATGGTGAGCATGGCAAGTTGAAATTTGTTGCATTGCTTGGTTTGATCTTATTGTTGTTGGATTCCTACAACATTTGGCATGTGTATTGTGACATATGTCTTTTGAAATGTTCTAATCATGTTTGGGATCCAGGGAAAGTAATAGTCCAAGCTTGGCATCATCTTGTACTATATTGTATATAAATTTTGGTTTTGGTTTGGGTTTGTGTTTTCAAGTTTCATTTTGGGATTGCTATTTGGATTAGGATTTAAGTTGTGTGTTTGATTTCATTTGACATGTTTAGTTTGTTTTGATAAAAAAAAAAAAAAAAAAAAAAAATTGAGATGTCAACTTATGCCTAAAATCAGGAGAATATGAAACATTGGAATTGTGTTGTAGAAAGCTCCACAAGTAACACAAACATTTAAATAATATCGTTTGAATCTTGTGATGCATGAAGTTGTCAGTTTTGCACATTATGGTAAAATAGATGATATATTCCAAAAGAAGCGGTGCATTCATATCTCATGTCATATTCCACATTGCATATACATGTCATCTCGAGTTACATTTTCATTCCATGGGCAATTATTGAGAAGGTGTTGAATCCTCTTAGGATTATTACATAACATATATTAAAAGGATCCTAAGGTTGGGAACTGCTGCCCAAGCTATCTTGAACCAAGCACATTCCATGCACATTAAAAAGAATCTTGAGCAAAATGGTCAAAACCATACTTGGATGAAAAGGTGAGGTGAAAAGAATATTTCATGTCTGTCCTATCATGCAACATAATCCTTAAAACAGTGGTTTTTACCATTTCCATCAAGCTTAAAGCCTAAAACCAGAGTAGTAAGGATAGGGTTAAATCCTCATCTCACTTAGGTTGAGGATCCAATTCCCCAAAGCTCTGATTTGACCTACATGGAGTAGTAAGGATAGGACTTAATTCTCATCTCGCTTAGGTTGAGAATCCGATTCCCCAAAGCTTCCATTTTTCCCATTTCATCATAAGGCTTGGATTGGAAGGATCGTACTACATGTCCTCTGCAAAGGATGGGTAGTCATCCCAAAGGTCCAAGCAATAAAAGTAAAACTAATTTTTTCCATTTCATCTCCATCTTGGATTGGAAGGATTGTACTACGTGTCCTCTGCAAAGGATGGGTAGTCATCCCAAAGGTCCAAGAAATAAAAAATTAATATTTCCCATTTCATAAATCTTGGATTGGAAGGATCGTACTACATGTCCCTAGCAAGGATGGGTAGTCATCCCAAAGGTCCAAGAAATAAAAGAAAAAGAATGAATGAAGCCAAGTCATGGATTATGGGGTTAAGTATGCTCATGCGTGGCAACATGTCTTGCCTAAAAGCAAGACCACTGATTGCTCATATGGATAGACTAGCCTGACCATTTCATCCATAACGAGGTTAAATTATTTTGTTCAAGATGAGGTAATGAACTCCAAATCAGAATAGTAAGGATAGGGTTAAATTCCCATCTCGCTTAGGTTGGGAATCCTATTCCCCAAAGTTCTGATTTCACTCACACTTGCACATGGGTTCAAGATGGTAGTGACACATGACCAACTTTGGGATCTAGTAAATTAATTCAGTATACATATATTTGGTCCTAAGAGGGTTTGACATTTTTAATATGTTTGTCCATGATATTAGAAGGTTTGAGCATTTATAAAGGAGGTTGTTACATCTCTAGCATCTTCATCATACATCAAATCCTGCACAAATCATTCATAGCCTTGCATACAAATCATAAGTGAAGCTGACAATGGAATGTTGAACAAGTTCAAATGATAGGGAATGAAACACATTGCACACACCGAGCTGATACTTAATGATTCTGATGTTTCATGTATTTCTGATCTATCGGTATTTGTTTATCTTCTATGTCTTGACGCGTATATCTAAGCTTGTATGTTTCAGGTTGGGTTCTCACCAAAATGCTCAAGAGCATTTGACAACAGTCACCATTTGTTGTGGCTGATCCACAACACACCCCAAAATTGGGGACCCACCTTTTTTGCATGCTTTCAAAGAAAACTGCAGTAGCCCAGATGCTAAAAAAATCAAGAAAAAAGCAAAAATTTCACTAAGGAGAAAAAGTGTCACGATATCGCGACATGTCGCTCTGTCGCGACCGAAAATAAAAAGTTGTCGCGATATCGCGACATGTCGCTCCATCATGGAAAAGAAAAAGTGTCACGATATCGCGACATGTTGCTCCGTCGCTGGCAGAAATGAAAAAGTGTCGCGATATCGCGACATGTCACGTTTTCGCGGCCCAGGCAAGCAGGAAGAGGCATTGATAAAAAATTGTCACGATTTCATGACGTGTTGTGAAATCACGGTCCAAAGAGGAGAGAGAAAGATAGAATGGAAAATTGTCGTGAAATCGTGACATGTCACAAAATCATGGTCAAACCAGTCAAACAGGGCAAGGCGCTAAAAGCGTCGTGATTTTGCGACAAAAAGCAACAAAGGGGCACGAAGAAAAAAGGTCACGGATTTCATGAAGAAAAGGAAAAAGCGTCGTGATTTCCATGACGGAAGCAAAAGTGGTACGAAATGAAAATATGTCACGATTTCGTGACATGTTTCGGCAAATGCGAAAAAAGAAAAAGTCACGATTTGTGAGAAAAGCGTCATGATTTGAAGAAGAGAAAAGCGTCATGATTTACGAAGGTTGCATCCAGGGCGAAGAAAAAAATGTCACGATATCGTGACATGTATCATTTGCGATGCATGATGAGAAACAAAGTGAGAAAAATGTCGCGATATCATGACATGTCTCATTTTGGCATGAAGGCGGACAAGGCTGGTGTGGGGGAAAATGTCGCGATATCGCGACATGTCACGTTTTGCATGGATGAAAGTAAAGGAGCAAAGCTACATGCTATTTTTGGTCACGATTTACATGGGGCCGTTACAGAACATGCAAAAAGTGTGGAACACGTGGCGTACATGTGTAAGGGCTACAGAGGCGTTACAGTTCACAGAGAAGATCTCGAGCACAAAATCAAAAGCAATGGAAAGGCGGGGAAGGTGAAACGAAGCAATCTGGAAGACGAAACGAACCATCGTGGAAGGAGAAGCAGTTTGCCAACAAGTATAAAACGTAGAGGCACAGATTGATACGGGGTCGAAAACCGCTACGAGCGGGTTGCAGAGTTGATGGTGATTAGCCGTTCTGAGCCTATTGTGGAGTGCTTTTCTTCCACCTTTTGTTGGTTTTGAGAAAAACCAGAGATTCTGCTATTGTAACAGGACATATTTTTTTAATGCAAAATTGTTCAAAAATTTGCATTTTATGGGCAAGAAAGGATGAGAAATTTTTTGCATGCTTCATTTTAACTGTTCTATTTTTCTCCTTTCGGATTTCAGATTTATAAATGAAATTCATGCCATTGTTTTGGGTTATTTCATGTGAATGTCTGCAATCTGAAAATTATTTTAAACCCTAGGAGCTAGCACCTAGTTTACTTTGATTGTGTTTGTTTTGCAGGTCAAATAGGCTAGGTTGCATGTACGAAACTCTCACGTATTCGGTTTTGTCGGAATAGGATAGCATCAGACTGAACGTGTTCAATTTTTAATTTTCTGCATTTCTTTTCATTTTATTTTATTTTTCCCGAAGGTTCAACTTAGTTAAAATAAATACATAAAAATTACAAAATCTAAAAAAAGTAAAATAATGAACAATCACTAAAATTTCATGGTGAAATAAACCAACATTGCCCCTTGTTTACAGTTACTTGCAATCACTAAGGTGTTCCAAGCATTTTAATTGAATATCTTTATTTGAGATTACTAATACACAGTTGCAAATGCTAATACAGCGGAGACCTTGGAGAAGTTGGTTGTTTAACTTCTTTGCAAGAGGGGATTTGGAACCCAAATCCTAAGGAAGAGTGTACTTTCACAAGTGTGTGAAAATACCACTCAAAAAATCCGTATAAGAAGTGCCTTAGCATTTGCATTGTTGTTAGTTGAAGTTTCATATGATTCTAAGTGAGGATAATTTTGAGAACTTATTTATTATAATAGTATTTATTGTATTTTCTATATGAATCTTGACTACATAAAATTTTTTGGATATATTTGTGCCTTAGTTGGCATTAGGATGCATTGCATGAACTACAGAACAAATGGTTTCCATTATTGGTAGATGATATCAAAATTTGGAGAGACAATCTAAGAGAACTCGAATAGGGGTTGCTAGGGTTTTTTAGTTGAGATTCAAAACTAAGTTGTTCAACTAAGCAACATGTGCATTGTGTGCTAGACTCATGGAGACTAAGGTTGATTATCATTTTTCTCTATGGTGTTATGGTGTGGTTGTGGTAGAAGACATCGTTCTTGATAATGCATTGATAAACGCATTATTTCTATTAGTTAGAATGGATTCTACACTAGAAATAAATTTCATACTACAAGAAATATGTGAAATGTAAAAACAAATGGGCATTTATATTCCATGCAGACCACTATTTTGTTGTCTGAGTTTTAGGATGGGGTTTATATGACCGTTGGTGTGAGGGTCCTGATTAAAAAATATTAGGGTTTGTTTGCTTGGATGAAAGTAGGGTTTATTTGATTTTGAATGGAGGGTTTCAACAAAGATGCATGCATTGAGCCAAAAAATAATTTTAAAGAAGCAATCCATGGAGGACCACCTCAAATAGGAGGGGAACACAATCAATGATTGCCAAGGAAACCATTGAGGATGCCAAATATTGATTTAAGGAAAATAGAGTTGGGTTGCATGAAAATAACTAATGGATCCCCAGTAGTGAAGTTGAAAATAATGAATTTCCAGGAAGGAATAGATGTAATAGAGAGACAAGACCTAATTTATCGATTCATGGGATTCCAACTGACTCTTGCTACCTTCAAGCAATGGGCTACCAAAAACTAGAGCACTAAAGGTAAGTTCTAAATTTTTACTTACCCTAATGGCTACTTTCTTATTTGTTTTGTTAATGAAGAAGATAGGGAGAAATTTTTTCAAGGGGGGCTATGGTTTTTTTAAAGGGTAGGGCTCTTCATGAAGCCCTGGCATACCAAGTTCAAAGTCAAGGAAGAAATACCATCAACTGCCCCTGTTTGGGTCTATTTATTTGGTCTTCCAATAGAATACTGGAATCCAAAGATATTTGCAACAATTAAAAATTCTTTAGGAGTTTACATGATGACTTCTGATAGCACCAAACACTTAGAGCATATGATTTATGCAAATATTTATGTTTTTATTGATTTTGACAAACCATTTTCAGAGAAGATTACTTTATAAGGGGAAGAAATATGGGAGCAAGTAGTAGATTATGAAAATATTCCATTTAGATGCATAATTTATCAAGAATATGGCCATCTAGCCAAGGATTGTCCACATAAGGTCCCTAACAAATATAAAGAGTATGGAGACTTGGCAGGGTTTCAAATCCCTAAACAAAAAACACAAAGAAAAAATAGCAACAAAAGAGAAAACAATAATTTCACCTAACACCTTTGAAATTCTCTCCATGAATGAGCAAGCAGATGATGAGGATGGTCAAATGGAAACAATTATTATGGAAACATAGTTTGATGAAGAGAGAGAATATGAAGGATTACATGATGAGAAATCACTAAAAGAGCTTGCCTTGATGCTAAGAAATAATAGTAAAGGAAAAAAATACAATATAGAAAACCAACTCAAGTGCAAAACAAAAGGACAGATTTAAACTACAAACAAAATGGATCCTCAAAAATACCATACAAATTCCAATAGTAGTGTTGTGGCTCCTAACCAACCTATATTCCCAACTAGAATGAAGCAAGATACAAAAAAAAGGATAAGGATGCCATAATCCTAAGTTTTATAGCCAGTATCTTTATGGCAATGTTGGAAGCTTTGGCTATTTTGCTAAGCAATTTTTGATATTGTTTGGTAATTTGTTAATCTTTGGTTTATTTTTAGTGTTACTATTTTTTGTTTGATTTATCATTAGCTCATTTGGCTTAGTTTTTGTTGTATTTTTTTTTTTGTTTGGGTTGTTTTTTATTCATTTCTTTGTTTCTATTTTGGATTTGTTTTGTTTTGTTGTATTTGTGGTTTTTTATGTGTTCATGTTATGTGGTTTTTTGTTTGTGGTGTATTTATTTGTTTTTGTTGTGGTAGTGTTTTGTTATCCTATGTTTGTGGTTTTTTTGTGTGTTTCTTGTTTTGGTGTTGTTGTTTTATTTTATTTTATTTTATTTTGTGTTTTTCTATGTTGTTTGTGTGTTTGTTCTGTGTGGTTCATGTTTTTTTTTGTATTATTTTTGTGCATGTGTTTGGTTGTGCTTGTTCTTGTTGATACACTCAAGGAGTATGCTTTTTTTGGTTTTAGATTTTGTGTGTTTGTGTTCATGTGTTCTTGTTTTGTATTGTTTTAGGTATGCTCCTTGCGTGTGTAAAATTTGGTAGGCCAGGTGCAAGCCCCAAGAATTTTTGGTGGAAGAGATACCCCTACCTCCTTGGGTCTTACCCAAAAGTGGCATCCCTTCTAGGATTTTTTCCACAAGCAAAAAAAAAGTAAGGAGAATTTTTCCTTCGTTACTTTGGAAAACACCACCTCCATCAACCTTTTTTGGATTTTCTTTGGAAGAACTGTCAATATTAATTTTTATAAACCTAATTTATGGCCATTTTTATTTTACCTTAGGTCAAAGCAAATCCTATGTTTTAATTCCATTGACACAAATGACTCTTCCATGTATAATCAAATCTTGTAACCAAGTATCTAGAACCTCTTTTTCTACACTTAATACTTCCCATGATGAGCACCATATCTGTAAAATATCTACAAGAGAGGCAATAGTAAAAATCCAAACCTAGGCATGATTTTGAGATTTAGTGTTAAAAATTTCTAATATTCCTTCAAGCCATAAATTCTAGCACAAGTTTTTTATAGAATACAATTTTTTTTAGCTTTGAAATAGTTAATCCAACATTTCATCAACTCTTTCATTGTTAAAGGAGCTATCCAATATATTCTTATATTTTAAAAAACTAACCCCAAATGGTGTTTTCAATGGATAACGAAGAAATAAATAGCCTAATATTTTTAAATCCTTCTCACACAAGGCACATTTGAAAATTACATGATATCCTCTTCTTTTTACACTTCATCCTATAAGATTTTTACTTTGAACTACTAATTAAAGGAATGTTGAGACCTTAGGGAGAGCCTCTAGTGATCAAACATTCTTCCAAGGGAAATCTTTGGGAGTCAAAATTTTTGATTGCTCTAAATCCTCATATCTCAACTTGATCAAGTATTCACTGTATTTTGATGAATTCTAGACCAACTCATTCTTTCATATATAAAGATAATTAAAACTTTTGAAACATATTTTGAAGCTCATCTACAACTTATTTGATTTCCTCTCTTTCAACTAGATTACTAGAAGAAATCCATCAACTAGAGGTGTTGCTCATACTACTATAATATTTAAACTTTAGACCTTTACAAGCTAGACATGTTAGAGCCAGTGGTTGTCATTTTGAATTAAAATAAGAGGATAAGGCTTCAACAATAATTAGACCAAAAATTTACATAATTATCCTCATTGACTAACCATATAATATGTTTCTTGATCAATTGCAACTATCTAATATGAAGTTCCATGTTGGTGATCCATTTGCAAGGGTTCTTTTCCAAAATTTAATTGCATGAAGATAACCTATATATTTTTTAAGTAATATTTATACCCAATTTCCTTGACCTCTAAATAATCTACACCTTACTTTTCCCCTAAGGCCAACCTCATGAGTGTCCAATTTTTCAAGCCTTCCCCTCCAATATTAATTTTTTTGCAAAATATATCCTAGTTACAAAGAGGAAACCCAATTTTTCCTTATTTCCTTTCCAAATAAATTCTATTTGAATTTTATCAAGTTATAATGCTATGCCAACTAGCAATATTGAAAGTGACATCATATAAATAAGGATGGATTGTAGTGTATTATTTATGAGTTCTACCCTTCCTACCATGGTTAAAAGAATACCTTTCCAACTTACCAAACAAGCTTTCATTCTATCCAAATAAGAGATCCAAAGCTCCTTTTTATTTTTTTTATGAAACAAAGGAATACCCAAGTAGGTTGATGGAAATTTTTAAATCTTAAACCCTAAAATATCCACAATAATTTATTTTAAATCTAGGGTAGCGTTAATGAAAAGTCCTCAATTTTGTAGTCTTAACCAATTTTCCACTAGCCTTCTCATAACATCATAAAATTTATTTAAAGTCCATGCAATCACTAAGGGATGGACCAACAAAACATTTATCAACAAAATGGAGATGATATTTGTAGGGACCATTCTTTGCAACCTAAATACCTTTTATTTTTCTTCTATTTTTACCTTTGAGAAAGCTCTCCCTAATGCCTCCTCAATAATAATAAATAGATGAGGAAATAGTGGGTCACCTTGACAAAGTCCACAATATGATTTAAAGTAACCAACAAGAGAATCATTGATCAAACTAGAATATTTTGGAGTGCTATAAAAATATTTAATCCATTCACACTAATCATATCCAAACCTTTTAAAAATTATATCAAAAACTTCAACAAACACTATCATATGATTTTTTCATATCTAATTGCATAAGCATACCTAGTTTTTCATAATATAAAAAGAATGTATAGCCTTTGGAGCAATGATTATACCATCAAAATTTATTTACTATGAACAAAACCATATTATTCCTATGAGATAACATAATATAGAATACTTTTCAACTTGTTTTCCATAAATTTTAAATGATCTTATAAATTACATTACAAAAGCTCATTGGATGAATATGATGTAAAACCATGGATTTTACCTATTTTATGATAAAAAGACAAGCAAGTTTGCATGGCAGCAAAGGTGTGCAAGCACGTGAATTCTTGACCACAATCCATTGATTTCCCCAAATCTGTCATGAATATGGCTAAGGTGACTCAAATATCATTTTATCCCATTGTCATCGAATTTTCTTTGTTAACCACACTACTAAGAGAAGTGCTAAAAAAACCAGAATTTGCTAAAAAGTGTGAATCCACTAAGAATGAGAAAAGTGAGCAAAGTTTTATTTTGGAGCATGGTTGCTAGTTCTTCTTTGTTAACAATGCAAAAATGAGAAAAGTGCTTGGAAGCATAAGCATGATGGTCGGAGTAGCACAAAGCCACTAATTAGTGCAAATCCATGTTAGAATTCATCAAAATAGGCTCAATTTCTAATTGAGGTATGATTGACAAAATATTTTTGTTAGCAACACGACCAGGAGAAAGGAGTAAGCATAAGCTCTAATCCGCTAATTTTCATGAAACCATAGATTTCCTCAAAGTCAGGGTTAAGTCATGCAAAAGGCTTTATATCCCACAATCGTGCACGACTACAAGGAAAGGTGAAAATGTGAATAAAGTTTCCCATGATTGTGGATTGAATAGAACAAAAGAAAGCAAGTCTCAAAACTATGATTTTTTGTATTTTTAGGCCCGAACCTATTAATTGCTACCAAAAGTGAGAATCATGCATGGTTTTGAGAAATGTAAATATCAAGCTATGGTTACGATCTAAGTCATGCATCAGTTGATCAGAGTCATCCATATTCAAATCAATGATGAACAAAGAAAATATGATGATAGTGGGACAAAATGGTCTTTGAGTCATGTTGCAGTCCAAAAGCTTCTAGAAATCATTGCTCAATTGACTCAGATGTAGATCTATGACCATGAATATATTGCAAGAACAAGGGATGACTAAGAGTGAGTATGTTTCATATTTATTGTAACTATTTCAATAAAATACATTTGGATGTTACCAATGATAAGCAAGTTGTAAGAAAATCAAGAAATTTGAAAATTCCTTGTAATGCTCAAAATATTAATATTGTAAATCTACAAATAGATGCCAAAACATTATTTTCAAGGGTTGCTTCTGAAGTATTTTCTTGCACTACTATTCGAAATTTCCTACAATTAATGAAAATAGCATTACTTGGTATGTTTACCTCAAACTTATGTCTACATGGTTTGCTTATTATTATCTTATGAAATTATTTTTGCAACTACTACTATGGTTAGTGTATTTTGTTAATTTGGATTGCTAACTTAGAGTAAATTAGAATGATTCATATTTGAATGTGTTCTTATGAGAAGTCATTTCTGTTAGTCAAGATGTTAGTCTAATTCTATTAATTTGGATTATTAATGTTTTAGATGTCTGGAATGATTCTTTAAGTATACAAAATCTCTCAATGTTAAATATTGCCAAGTTTTGAATGTTGTTAGTCCTAACATAATTTCTAGAAATTAATTTATTTGGGGATTCTCTATATATGCCTATGTTGTTATATTTATCTGTCCACCATAAATTCATTCATTTCTTAACCCTTTTATTCTTCTCCCTAATCTTTTATTATTTTGAGATAAAAGAGAGTCAACATTCAGTAAGTTGAAAAGGTATACCAATCTACTCTAGAGGTTGGGTTAAAGCATATTAAACCTTCCAATGTGTGGTTTTGGCTATTATTATCAGGTGCTCACCTTTCAAATCATTGCAGATAATAGTCATAATTCTAGTTCATCTTGATGTTAATTTAAGCCACAACAATTTTTAGCATGCTCGATGGGATAGATTACAAAATAGTTTTTTATTCCAAGATATAATCTTTCATTTTCCTAGAGGAATCAAAATTTAGTGAATTTTCGTGACCTCACTAAGCAATAAAAGAAAATTCATTTGGCAACTCCCTAGATAAAGAACCTAGAAAACCTTTTAGTAACTCATTTTTCATGTTTACTAGGTCATCTGCAAGGAATATACAAGAGCTCGTATCATTCTTTGAGTACAATACATACTATAATTTTATCTCTATATTCACATTTTGAAGAGGCTCCAATACCATCAGGTCATTGGGTTCTCCAGAACCAACTCCATTAAAAAATCTAGTAAAAATGGTTCATCAACAAAATTTAAATCAAAATTGACCTCCATAGAATTTCCCTAATTAGGTTACCTTTGGTCCTTTGGAACTCCCCCAGATGAATTATATCCTTTAGGCTAAATAAAAATCCATACTGACATATGATGGTTTATGTAATACTGCTTATGAGAATTGTCAAGATATATTAAATTTAACAGCTATTCATAATATAAAAAATGAAGATGTTATTGTCATACTTCTAGCACTATCCTTTAGAGGTAAAATCCTTCACTGGTTTAAAACCTTAGAGGACAATAGCATTTTTTCATGAGTTGGACTAGTTGGTCTTTTTGTGGAAGAGTTTTAATGAATCAATGGATCCTTTCTCACTTTTGAACCAATTCACCGCTATGTAAAAACATCTAAAAGAGTTAGTCTTTGACTTTAATTTGAGATTTAGTAGGACATGGAAAAGAAATCCTCTTGAATCTAGACCAGCTGCTCCCCTTACATTTATGTATTACATCAGATCCCTTAGATTATACCTAGGGTTACAAACTCAATAGTCACATATAAATATCTTTCCATAAGTTTACCATGCAACTATCCATGCAAAGAATGTTTTGATTATTGTAGGAAGGCTCCCATTAAAAGTGGTCATACCTTATTGCTCTAAAATTCCTCAGTTTACATGTCAACCTAGGACATCAACACCCTCATATATGGACCCTCCATCCCTATCATCACCACTTCTAAAAATGACTCCAATTCCTCCTCCTAAAACATCATTTGCCTCAATTCCTTTTCCTCCTCTCCCATATTAGAATCCCCAATAATCAACTATGTTGCTTGATATCCAAAATACCTTGAAGATAATTAATAACAAGGTGAAAATAATGGAAAAAAGAGAAATAAAAATGTATCAATAAAGAGTATTACCATATGTTAATAGAGATCAAAATCCTAGTACTAGTAGTAATACAAGGCCCAAAGTTAATGCAAATCATGAGGATCATGAATTAGTCTCTGAAACCAATTTGGTAAATGTTTGGTGTCTAGTCTACAATGACCCTCATGACTCTAACACTTGTGCAATGTACCAACATCATGTGCAACAAGCCATAGAGAAAGCTAAGAGAACCCAAAAGGGAAGAGTTAATATGTTATAGTAGCCTGAACAAGTTATGTTTGGAACAAACCCCCTCATAAGAAGAATTAGTTTTTATCCTAACTATATTTGGAAAAAAACATTGCATGTAGATTCATAAAAAATGGATCAATTTCAAGTTACTTATTAAAACAAAAAGGGAACAACCCCTACAAAATAATGATATATCTTTGGTTCCACAAGAAGCTAAGAAGAGTAATCCAATTCCCAGGGAATAAGAAAAAAGATAAAAACTCTCCGAAATAGGGAGAAAATAAGAAGAATAAAAAATAGTTAGGTTCTAAATAAGAGGCAAAGGATAAGTTGAAATTCCCTTCCATCACCAAGAGGCAAAGGATTGAAGCTACTCAGTAGTATAAGAGAAAATTTGGTGAAACTGAGAAAAAATATGAGAAGATCCCTTTATAAAAGTTTAATTTCAACATTGTGGAATAACTAAAGAGCATTCCTTCTAGAGAAATTCTTTATGACACTCTTTTCATCCTTGGTCAGGTTGATCTACTAAAGGCTTATTTGAACAAGAATACCCAAGAAAAGGAGATAAATATTGTGTTTAACATGTCCCATGACCTGGAAAATATAATTCCAATGACCCTAAAGAATAACCCCCACTCTTTTACATATCTCCAATAATGGAAGGGTGGAATGTTCATAATTGCATGATATATTTAGGGGCTTCAAAAATATGCATGCCTAAGGTAGTATGTGATGAAATGGGAATGGAGATACACATTCATGCCTAGGATTCTTGCAGCTAGATGGAACATTGATAAAGATGATAAGGGTTGTAAAAGATGTTTTTATGAAGTTACATAGGGCCCCAGAGGTCACTATAGTATAAGAGATTGTGGTAGTGGACCTAGAACCCTATTTTGATTTATGCCTTTCCAGAGAATTCACTATCAAACTAGGAGGTCATATGCATTTGGATTATTTCTGCATGATGATCCTTCATAAAGGAAAAAGGATCATAATAACTCTAGAAAAATTAGTAGCTTATCATATTGTGAAATTGAGGAAGACATCTATAATTAATCGATAATGGAAGAAAATGAACTAGTGGAGTTACTTGAGGATTTAGAAGTTGAGGATTAATTACCATTTAGGGAAGATCATAGTATACTTGAAACTAGAATGGGCACATACAATATTTCTTTCAAAATAGAGAAAAGGATGCCTACCATTTCCAATCAATCATTAAGAGAATCAAATATTTAGATAATACATTTTGATGGTGCAAGATGCAATAATGGAGTTGGGGTAGGAGTAGTTTTAAAATATCCTTCAGAAGGAGTTAATATTTTTTCCTATAGATTGAATTGGTCTTAAAAAAATAATACTACTAAATATGAAGCCTTGTTCTTAGGACTTATGCAAGCAAAAAATATGGGTATCAAGATACTGAATATATGATGATTCAAAATTAGTTTTGAATCAAGTTATGAAGAAATGTAATAGTAAGCATCATTATTTTAAGACTTATAGAATTAGAATCTAGGATCTAATGGAATCATTTGATGCTTTGAACCTACATGTTGTTCCAAGATAGCAGAACCTCTTAGTAGATGTCTTAGCTACCAAGAGTGCTAATTTTTCTCCATATTCATATTATAAATCAATTGAGAATAAGAAAGTGAAATTAGTATTTATACCTTCAATATCAGATAGAAAGATATTTTGGTAGTTTTTTTAAAATGATGATCAAATTGTTAATTTTTTTATCAGATAGGTTGCCTATATTAGTTCAAAAGGTGATACATTCCAATAAATTGAACAATATGAGATTATACAGTTAAATAATAAGCACATGCCCAAGGGGTTGATTACCTTAGAAATTCTTTTTGACAATGAGGATGGGAAAAGGGAAAAGTAAATGCAGATAGATGATAAGATCTATCAAGAAATAGAAATAGAAAATGGAAAAAGGCTTAAGGTTGGTATTCAATGCACTACAAAGGAAGTGGAAGAATTCAAAACCTTGTATCTTCAATATTAGGACATAATTTCCTGGACCTATGATGATTTGAAAGTTTATGATAAGAGCATTATTAAAAATACTATAGAGCTAGGTCCTAATACCAAGCCATTTAGACTATAAAAAAGGCCTATAAATCCAAATATTGAAGCAATTATGAGACAAGAACTGCTCAAGTTGTTGAAGGTAAAAATTATTTACCTTGTTAAGCATTATACATGGGTAGCCAGTTTGGTCCTAGTAAGCAAAAATAATGGCAATATTTACTTATGTGTAGATTTTAAAAATCTATATCGAGAATCCCTCAAAGATCATTATCCTTTACCATAGATTGATCAGATTTTTTTGATAGTAGTTGGGGCTAAAATGTTCTCTCTACTGGATGGCTTCTTTGGTTATAACCAAATTTGGATAAAGAACAAATACCAATATAAGACAACTTTCACTACCAAATGGGGTACCTTTGCTTACTAGAGAATGCCTTTTAGTTTGACCAATGCAAGTGCTACTTTCCAAATATTCATGGACTATGCTTTTGGATATATGATAAAAAAAATCATTCTTATCTATCTATATGATATAACTATTTTTCCTACAAGAAGTAGGTACACCTGAAGCACTTGGAACACATTTTTTAGAAGTGCAAGGAATTCAACATATCTTTGAATCCAAAGAAATCAATTTTTGTAGTCTATGAGGGCAAGTTATTAGGGCATGTGGTGTCTAAAGAGGGGATGTTAATTTATTCTAACAAAGTAAAATCTATATTGTATCTCCCCCTCCCCATGAATAAGAAGTCTTTGCAATATTTCTTTGGGCATATCAACTTTGTAAGGAATTTTATCTTTGATTTTTCTTAGATTGTTAAGCCCATTTTAGAGCTTCTAAAAACATGGATTTTAAATGGATTTACAAGAGAAAACAAGATTTCTAAGAAATCAAGAAAGCTATTCCCACTGCTCTTGTATTAGTCAATCCTAATTTTAACAAATATTTTATCTTAAATGCTTATGGAACTGATGAGAGTTATGTTGCAGTACTGACTTGGAAGGATGATACAGACAATGAACATCCAATATTATTTTGGATTTAGACTCTCCATGAATACCAATTAAAATACAACTTCATTGAGAGATAGGTTTTTGCAGTGAGAAAATCATTGAAAAAATTTAGGTAATATCTACCCCAAAGCAAAACTCTAGTATATGTGGTTCCCCTGATGTTAGAAGCTTTGTTCTACAAGGAGAGATAGATGAAAAGACAGTAGATTGGATCACAAATATTCAATAATTTTATGTATAAATTCATCACACCATATTAGTAAGTGGAAGAGCCCTATGTCAAGAGTTGACAGTAGCAGCAGTCTCAAATTAGATAATAGCTTATTAGTAATCAAAAATTGTATACGAGAAAGATAGTCTTTTAGAATATTCATATTGGGTTGATCAGCTCACAAGTTACTTTCAAAAAGGAGTATGTTCTCAAGGTCTAAATGCATCACAAATAAGAAGGTATAGGCTTCAGGTTTTAAAATATGTCCTCTTATCTGAAGGAATATATAGGAAAAATCTTGATGGAATCCTAAAATGTGTAAGAAATGATCAGAAACTAAAGATCCTAGATGAATTTCATGAAGGACTATCAGGGGGACATATTTAAGAAGAACAACTACATTAAATATAATCAGGGTTGGTTATTATTGGTGTACCATTTTCTCTGATACATTCAAAGTGGCTAAATCATGTGATAAATACCAAAGATATATGGGGAGAAACAAGAATGCATCAATACCACTTAAGTCTATTCAAGTAGAAGAACCATTCCAGTAGTGGGGGCTAGATTTTATTGGGGTGATATATCCAAAATCTTTAGCAGGGCATAAATATATCCTAACTGCTATTTATTATTTTACTCGATGGGTTGAGGTAATTCCAACTAAGAAAGTCGATCAAGATGTAGTAATTGAATTTATTGAAGGCTTAATCACAAGGTTTGGCATCCCTGCAACTCTGGTGAGTGAAAATGACCCATATTTTATAGGGATAAAGTGCATTTATTTTTCCAGTACATATAGTATATGCTTAAAAATTCTTCAAACTATTATCAACAAGGAAATGGCTTAGCAGAATCCACCAACAAGAATTTGCACAAAATGCTAAAGAGGTCCTTGGAAGATAAAAAAAAAGTTGGCATTTGCTTATGAATCAAGTTCTATGGGTAGATAGGATTATGATCAAATGATCAATAGGCACATCTCCTTATGCCTTAGTGTATGGAAAAGAAGCTATACTTCCTACACACTTGGAAATACCTACCCTAAAAATTGCAAACTAGAATGATCTACCAGATGAAGACCCTATCAAAGTAAGGCTAATACAATTATTAAAAATAGAAGAATAGAGGAATGAGATCTATCGACAATGTCAGAATTTTGGAATGAACTAAAGGGTGGTTTGATAAAAAGGCCACATTCAAAAATTTCAATGTTGGTGATTTAGTTTTAAGATGGAATGAGGAGAAATCCAAACCAGGAAACCATCAAAAGTTTGATTTTTTTTGGGAAGGGCCCTATAAGGTTGTTGAAGTCAAAAAGAATCTCTTTCCAATTACAAGACCAAGAAGGAAGAATCCTACCTATTCTAGTCAATGGGTATCACCTTAAGCTCTATTTTTAGTAAAATTTCTTCCTTTGTATTATATGTATCATATTTTGTAAATATTTTTATTTTGTACTTTGTTTAAAAAAAATTAACAGAATCTATGAGTTTTCTCTTGGTTGCGAGCTGATCCCAAGTTGTAGCTAAAGCAAATTCCAACATGTTCTTAAAGTTTTATGACTGCAAGAATCCTAAGAAGTCAACATATCGTGATGAGATTAGAAAAAGTGCACTCCAACAAAAAGGAGAAGTGCAGTTGTGCAACAATCAATATTCACTTAAAAGTACTTCCTAATCATGAGTTCACCACAAGCTAGCCTCGATGTGGGAAGAAGATGAATTTTTGAATTAAAAATCAATAGGCATACATTAGTAGAATACCTTGAGGTCATGTTTCCAACCATGAATTTAAGCCAATCATATATAGGAGAACTCGTTGTTATAGTACTAGTTGGATTTTGCATGCAAAAGGGATACTTCGACAAGATGTTTCATCCACTTCATTGACGACACATGATTTTGAAAAGCTATATGTTTAGGAAAAAAAACAATGATTATTTTACAAAGCATTCAGTATTCATAGCAAAGCAGTGCAGAATAGAAAGTAAATTTCAAAAGGTGGGTAAAATTTAGTATTTTTGGCAATTGCAAGAGAATATTTTGTTGAAGAAAAAATGGCCTCATCTTCCTCAGTCACTAGGATACCTACAAAAAATGAGAGTGATGGTGAAATTTACATCCAAGATGTAGCAATTACGATGAATGATACAATTATGACTTGGAAGGAGAAATAACAATTGAAAGTATACACATAAAAGAGGTTAGCCCAACACATATCACCGTCAAGCCCATGTGTTGTTGTGGTTATCTCTCTTATTTCATTATATTGATAATTTTGTACATCCTTACCCTGAGTTTATTTTTGCAATAGCAAAAAACTATGATTCCAATCAAAGAGTAGTGTAAAATGCTAAGAGTAAAACCCTAATGTGTCTGAATATTACTACTTTTAATAATGCTTTTTCCATTGGTGTACAACCAAATGGAAATCCCAAAGTGTTTACCCAAAAGGAATAGGCCAAGTATTACTCACTTTGTTGGAATTTTTCAATAATTATGTTCTCATTGATGTTAAGTGTTAAAATGCAAGCAAAGTTTATCTAAGTGCAAGGGAATTGATAAAAAGAGAGTTAAAATATTTATATTTTAAGACCAAGAGTTTTGGGACAAATTTTCACATGTCTAGGCTCAAAAAGGGAATAATATCATAATATTAAATTTGTAAAGTTAAGCCTAAGGTTCAATTATAAAATAATTATAATATTTATATTATAATATTTTATAACCCTTAGTGGGTTTGGTGCCACCATTTGCAAAACAATTTTAAGCACCACCAACGTCCTTAGCATGATGGTCGACTCATATTTATATGGTAATGTTTGGTGCCCTAAGGGTGTGGTTCGATGCACGATTTAAAGTGATTAATATGAATTTTTGGTGTGTGCAATCGTGAGTAAGGAGGACAAATTTTTATTTTTAAAAAGAAGAAAAGACCTTGGAAAGAGATAAGGATAAGGTCATGGAATCTTATCCCCAACCAGGCAGTTGGCCTAGCAGTAGACTGGATAGTGTTAAGATGCAAGGCAAATAGCAGGTTTTGATTTTGAATCTAGGCGGTGACATTTTATTCACTATTTTGATTGGCAAGTAATTTGAGTAGAGGTTAAATAGCGATCTGTGATGTTTCATACTTGTGTGGGTGGTTGGACCAGTGATGACTCAAAGAGCACTAGCATGCTGGTAGGTGGTAGGTGTTGTGGTCGAATCTCCCATGGTATATTTTTGGTAAAACTTAATTAAAGTTTTAAATTGCCTAAGGTTGAGAGTTAGGCGCATGTGGTATATTTTATTTTTTGAGTTTTGTGGACTTAGGATGTATAAAAGGAAATAATTTTTTAATTACTTCTTGCAATTTAATTTTGAGAAAAAATATTATGGAATGTATTTTTATTGAAAATTAATTTGGTGGAGTAATAAGAGTTTTTTATAGTTCTTTTGATGAATATTTTAGAAATAAGAGGGAGTTAAAAGGTGTATGAAGTATTTTTATTGCTTGTATTTTGCTTCATTTTGAAGGGCTTGGTGTTATGCTTTAATGCTCTAGTTTGAGAAACCAAGAGAGTTGGTTTGGAATTTAATTATGCACATTTGTTGAGAGAGGTCTCCAAATATATGAAAGGGTGTTGTGCTAAATTTTATAGCTGCAAAAGATACTGTGTGTGAGATAGATTTTTGAAGATATATCTTCATAAGAGCAAGCTAAAATGCATCGGCACAACATTTCTTATTTAAGGTGTTTTTATTGAGTGAATTTTTTTGAATATAAGGTGGAGTAAAAAGGATTGTTTGATAAGCATTGTTGGAAATAATTGAGTTAGGATTTATGCTTCATGGTTGAATGATTTTGGAATCATTTGAGATAGAGTTTGAGAATAAGATTTGGCTTGCATTATTGAAATAATTTGAGATATACATACTAGAGATTGTGAACTACTTGTGCTAGGACTGAGGACAAGTTTTGTATTTTTGAGAAATATTTTGAGCATGTATTATAAAATATTATGAGAATGTTTTGTAGAAACACACGAATCAACAACACCCTTTGCATTGAGATTGAATTAAATACATCAAGGTGGTTCCAAGGTTGGTTGAAGAACCACCAAACTGTTTTAATAACTACCCCAATATCTAAGAAGCGATTGATTAAAAAATGCTTGACAAAAAAATGTAATATGATAAGCTTGCAATATAACATATGCTAACATCCCCCCTAATTACATTATTGGTATATACAAAGAGCATTGTGAAAGAATTCAAATTTGACACGTGCAAGTGCCTTGGTGAAAATTTTTGCAACTTGCTCATTAGTGGGAATGTACTAGAGATGTATGTGATGCTTTGGAACTTCATCATTAATGAAATGACATCAAGTGTCGATGTGTTTGGTTCAATAATGAAATATTGGATTGTTGATGAGATTCAAAACACTTTGATTGTCACAAAACAAATGTAGTGGAAGATTCTTTGGAAGACCCATGTTTGTTAGAATGTGACGTAACTATATTATCTCACAGACTGCTCCACTTGTTGTATGATATTCTACCTCAATATATGATATAGCAACCACCTGTTGCTTCTTACTATACCATGAGATAGGACCAGATCCAAAATCAAAATGTATCTAGAAGTCGACTTGCGATCATTAATGGATCCGACATAATCTGAGTCCATGTATATATGTAAATAGAACTTGCTATTCTTATTGTGCTCTAAGAAAAAATCTATATTACCATGGACATAATTAAGAACTCTCTTTGTTGTTTTCCAATGACTCACCCTTGGTTCCTGCATGAACCTTTAAAGATAACCCACAACAAAACTGATATCTAGCTTGGTATTTGTTAGATATATGAGACTCCCAATAAATTGATGATAGAGAGTGCCATCTACCTATGGTGATTGATCATATCATGATATCTTGAGTCCAGGCTCCATTGGAGTTGCCTTAGACTTATAGTAAGTCATACGATATTTATAAATCAATGTCTTGGTATACTTCTTCTATTTTACTCAGATATGATGCTTGTTCTGAGTCACTTCCAAGCCAAGTCAATAGTGAAGAAGTCCTAGATATGGCATTTCAAAATATTGGTTCAAATCATCTTTTACTGCATCAATCATACTCTCAGAGCTCCCTATTATGATCATATCATCTAAATATAGCACCAAAATAACTATGTGAGAATCATTTTTCTTGATATAGAGATTTGCATCTTAAGGACTTATTTGAAAACCATGCTGCACTAGGTGACTATCTATTTTGATGTACCAATCTCATGGAGATTGTTTCAGCCCATATAAGGATTTGATCAACTTACAAACTTTTTGTTCTTGCCCTTCAACAACAAATCCTTCTTGTTGGGTCATGTACACTTCTTGTAGGTCACCATTCAAGAAATCACTTTTTACATCCATCCGATGTAACTTCCACCCAAATTGAGCTACCATGGCAAAAATTACTCGAATGGTAGTCATTTTAGCAGTAGGGGCAAAAGTATCTTCATAGTCTATGTCTTCTTTTTGGGTATAGATCTTTGCAACAAGATGGGATTTATGCTTATCAATAGTACCATATACCTTATACTTCACTTTGAACACCCATTTGTAGCCAATGGGCTTCTTTCTTGAAGGTAGATTTACTAGCTTCCATGTATGATTTTTCATGAGAGATGTATGTTATTCTTCCATAGCAACCTTCCACTGAGGCTCACTAAGTGCATCCTAAACTATTATGGATTCATTTTCATCCAATGCTATCATATAAACCCTCTCATCCTCCATATCTATTTCTCTATCTTCCTATGCATCTACAAATAGATCATAAAATCATTGTTAAAGCTCATTAACCTCTGAAGTTGATGCCTCTGCTCTCTTTTGCTGTCATACTGTGAGTACAATATTGATCTAGAGTTATATATAGAAGTGATGCGAACTTAAAATCTCTCAATGTATTGGTATACCATTTTGGAATATTGTTTTGAGGAGGTAGATTCTCTTTCTTAGGCTCATATTCCTCAAGGTATACAGCTATAGAAGTGTTATTTGATGTGAAAGATTCATAAAATACCACATCTCTACTCATATGTGTCTTCTTGGTCTTAGGATCTATCAATCGATATTCCTTTGAATGTTCATCATAACCATGCAAGATACATTTCAGGGTTTTCTTATCTAACTTCTTCCTTTTCTATTTTGGTATGTGCATGAACGCCTTACATCCAAAAACCCTTAGATGAGAAATGGAGGGTTTCTTACCACTCCATGCTTCTTGTGGAGTTTTACCCTGTAGAGCTCTTGTGGGTGCTCTATTCAGGAGGTATGATGTTGTGTTTACTGCTTCTTCCTAATACTCATGCTCAAGGTGTGCCCCTACAAGCATACATCTAACCATTTCCATAATGGAATGATTCCTCCTTTCAGAAACTCCATTTTGCTATGGAGTATAGGCTATAGTCAGCTATCTCTTAATCCCATGTTCATTCAAAAATGACAAAAAATTCCTTGGAGGTATATTCCTCGCTTGATCTGAGTAGAATATTTTGATGGAACATCCTGACTCCTTATCAACAAGCTTATTAAACTACTAAAAGTATAGAAATACCTCTGACTTCAATTGAAGAAAGAAAACCTACATCTTTCGAGAGTGATCATCTACAAACAATTGTAAATACCTCTTTCCACCATAGCTGGTTGACAAAGGATCACACATATCGATGTGTACCAACTCTAAATGGTTCTTAGCTCATGAAGAGCTAACCTCAAATGGTACCCGATGTTGATTCCCTACTAAGCAATCTAAGAAAACTAGCAATGTGGATGAAAGGATGGGAATTCCTCTCACCATCTCATATTTGCTTAATTCAAGTAAATAGCCTGAACTTAGATGCCCATATCTCTTATTCCATAGAGAAGTAGCCTCTTTTGTAGTTGCTTCCAAGGCAACATGAGGTGTGGAAATGGCATCCAAGATGAACAACCCATGTTTGTGGGATCCTGTGGCCACATGTTTTCCCTTTCTAGTAGAAAACATATTTTCTAGCCTTTCTCAACACTGAACATAACATCCATGTTTCAATCCAAGATCTAAGGGACTAACACTAGATTGTTAGCTAACCCAGGAACATAGAGGAACTTCTCAATCTAAAATTTTCCATAGGGAAGAGTGATAGAAACATTGCCTTCATCCTTCACTAGGTAGTTCTGATTATCAGCAATTGTTACTGGCTTAACTTCTTTTTCCTCAAATATCTCAAACCACAATCTATCACCAGTCATATGTTTAATGGCACCTAAATCAATATACCACATTGCATATTTTTGCTAAGATGAAATATGAGTTATGACCACCTTGTGTGCTTGCTCAGAATTAGAGTCTGATTCTGATTCGGCAATATTTGAGTCTGATTTTGATTTGGCATAAGCAACATTCCCCTTGGGTGGCTTATTATCCTTATGTGATTTGTATTTTACTTTGCCCTTATTCTTATGATCTTGGTCATTATGTTGTTTTTTCTTAAACCAAAACATGGTGTTATGGTTATTCATATCACAAATCTTGCAATATTATTTGTCTTTCTATTGATGTTGTTTCCCTTTTCCTTTTGAAGAGGATCCTTCCTTTTGAAATGGACCTTGTTTCTACCCCCCTTGTTTGGTGCAAAGGGCATTATCTAGCACTTCATCCTTATAAAATTGATTTAACTCTTCAATTTGAAGAAAATTTACTAATTCCACAAATGACACTTGTCTACTAGATACATTAAGATAGGTTATCAATATCTTATAGGATTATGGCAATGCTCTCAAGATGACAAATGTAAAGAGAGCATCGTCCACTAGTTGGCCCATAACATTCAATTTGGATTTCAATTCTGCCACTCTACATAGGAATAAGTCCACTATCTCATCAAATTTCATATTGGAGTGTATGTAGTTGATTTTTAAGGTGTAGAATAGTGGACTGATTTGTACCTTCATAAATAGTAATCAAAGCATCCCAAGATTTCTTACTAGTTTTATGAGGCTGGACCTCATATGTAGTAGCAAGTAGAATAAACATGAGATATATTGTTTCCTTCTTATCAAAAGAATCTTGATATGCTCCTACTATTCTAAGGTGTTTTGTAGTGCCAATCACTACATCCCACGAATATTCCTATAGCGACCCTGGGGCGCACACACCATTCTTAACTCTACTTGCGATGTTATTACTATATCAAAAATGAAGCTAAAAGGTTACAAGAAAACATATAACACAAAAATGACAAAGAATGGGTCTTTCATTAATATTGAACCCTAGTTACATGTTGGTCCCTCTTAGGGATACCCATATTGATACAATGATTTACAAGTGGATGAAGAGATGTCCCCTTTTGCAAAAAGGTGGTGCACTCTAAAATGCTTCCCGGTTCCACACACAAAAATGTTTGAGGGCTTACAGATGCCTCCTTATCCAGGTATGTCTCCCAAACAAATCCTCTTGCTATCGTATGTCATGGATTATGTCTCTTGAACCTGTGGACCTGTATGCAATTCAAACAACAATACATATTTTAGCTGTTCGATATTGCCTCCCCGGATAAGGTTGTTAGTAATAAAAGAATGTAACGAAACTATGATAAAACAATGCCATGAAATCATGTAAATCTAAGCTAATGATATAAGAAAACAAGATAAATTATGCTATGTCTATCTAAGCTAAGCCTATGGGCCACTGTCCAAGATAGTGATCGCTAAAGAAAACATTTCTCTCCTTACCCCAAAGCTATGGATCAAATACTATGATCTAATGTTGAAGAAAGTATGTGTTGTGCCCTTTGATTTGTCAAAGCTCTATCACACACATGATCCCAAAGATAACTCTCTCTGAAATGATCTCCTATATGTGATTCGGGTCTCTATATGTCATATATCGATCATGTGTCTCTCTTGGTGCTCTTAGGCTTGCACCTTTTATAGTGTGAAACCCTAGGTCTATGTCCAAGCCCTAGAAATGAATTTCTCATGTATAGCACAAGTTAGCATAAGAAGCCTTTGTCTATTGTCTATATTTGAAGGCCAGTTAACTAAAATCTAACTGCCCACTTGAGTCTTCTATGCGAACTGTTTGTTAGCATGAGAAGCTTTTGTCCTTTTTTTATGCTTGAAGGTTAGTTAACTTAAGTCTAAATGCAAACTCAAGTCTCCTATGTGAACTAGTCATGAAAAGGAATGCAAAGTCACTCTCGCTCACCTTTATTGCATATAGACTGCCACTTCCACACAAGATTGGGTTTGTTTGTCAACAAAATGCTTCTTATGGCTCAGCCACTATCATCTGCAGTGGCTATGATCTGGCCGTTGTCACTTGCAGTGGCTAAGGTTTGGCCGCTATAGGCTTGAGTGGCTAGAATCTGGTCTCTCTTGGCTTGAGCATCCAAGCTTGGATGGTTTGAAAAGGCCCCAAATGAGTGGTTAGAACTACTGTTGGTGCTTGGAAAGTCCAATATTATGTCTTATGATCTTATGAGTGTGTCTATGTAAGTAGCTCCCCTAAGCATGGTACAATTTAGGTGTCTACAGATGCCCTTTTTTGTGACATATTGTGTGGAAAACACAACGCTGAGCAAAAACGTATACTGATCCATTTGTAGGGTGTATGGTTATCACTGGTCTGATCAATGTCGGATGGTCCAATCATGCAAGATAGTGTGCATCCCTTGAATCATTTCCTCAACATTCATAGGACTTAGCACAGTGGATTTTGCATGTTAAATTGCACTCATTCCTCAAACTCAGTCAGGTAGCTTCAACTGCTACAACAATTCTGATTGGCAGGAGAGCTATAATTGAAAATGTCATGTCTACTTATGTTCCTAGCAAACAAGGGAAATTTGTGATTATTGTATGCAATTATTCAAAGGACAAACATGATTTTGCTATGATCAAGTGATATTTTGTTAATTTTTATTATGATTAAGTTGAAGTTTTGAAGTACTTCTTCACACAATGGATTGGTGAAGAAATAACAATGAATGAAGCGACACATCACTTGACCAATATGACTAATTTGGTTCCTTTCTACCATTTGTTGCTTTTAATGGGAAATCCCACATCCAAATGTGATTTCAATTGCTTATGATAATCATCCATCCCTATCCTGAGGAGTGGTCTGGCAATCAATAGCCTTCTTAGAGAATTAGGATGAGTGATTTTGTTTATGTTTAGATTGTATCACTTTGACTTAATGTTTTTGATGTCATAGGGGAATTGGAATGACCCCTTCGCACCCGTCGAGCAGTTCAACCATCTTGATCTTATTTGGGTTTGAAGGCTGACCTATCATAATTCTAAAATGAGTTGCTTTTTCCCCAAGTGGCCTTATGGTTGCCTACTCATCTCACCGAAATACATGGAGTGCAAATCATTGCAATCGTCGAGTGGATAGAGTAGGTAACTGGATACAAGGCCTACTTGAGATTGTGATTTTATGTGATTTTTTTTTGTTGTTATTTTGAAAATTCTGATGATCCTAAACTATCAAAGTGTGATTATTTGCTATTTTTTTTATTTCATCATTGAAGGAACTACTTAATTTTGATCTATGTACTTGGCCGCTGTCAGGTCTAGCGGCCTCTGATTTCTTGCCTGTGGCCACTGTTGCCTTGAGTGGCCAAGAAGCTTGGGACACTGACATCAACAATGGCCAAGGCATAATTAAGAAAATATAAAACTTGCAATTCTAGGGTTTTGACCTATCATTTTCACTATTGAATATTCTATTTTCAGAGCTCTAGTGTAGTGGTGATGCTTGTGACTTTGAAACTTTGTTGTTGCTGAAGACATGGCTACACGGGGCAAGACATTAGCTATTGGAGGAGCCAAAGCTTCTCAGGTATTTCTATTAAAAACCCTAGCTCTATTTTCTTTGCTTAAGTAAAATTGAACTTCACTAAGAAATGAGCAAAAAAAACATCACTAAACCTACTAGCAATGAACAAACTCCGTAATTAGGCTTAGGTTCCTTTTTTTTGTGGTGGGTTGGTCCCCAAATTTGCAATCTGTTAGTGGCTTTAGCCTAGGGTTCTTGAAAATTTTCCATTATTCCCTTGCTGCTGTCATTTTAGGCATTCTCAAACTTAGCTTAGTTTTGATGCTTGGGTAGGGGATTTTTTTCCCAATTTGTTTGCTTTCCCTCCCTTTTGTTGCTTTGCTTAAGTTATTTTGTCAATTGTAATAATAATTTTTTTGAGTTTCTGGCCAAGGGTTCATGGGTTTGTCGTGCCACCCCTTGGCCGTTGTCACTCAGAGTGGCCTGCTCTGAGTCACTATCACTCAGAGCGACCAAGCTTGAATCCCAACGGTAAAAAGTTTGACCATTGGGCCTTGGCCGCCGCTGCCTCTAGCAACTACGTTTCAGCCACTGTAGGCAATAGCGGCTAAAGCTTTAGCCTTGTTTTTGCATTTTATGTATTGATTTTATGATTTTTTTGACTTTTGAATTTTTGCTTTGCTTAGGTGCAATTTATTATTTTCTTGCTTATATTTAGAGTAACTCATACTCTTTTGCATCATTTTCATGTTTATTGTGAATTATGCCTTAGATGCATTGTAGTTATGTTTTGTTTTTCTTCTGCTTTGTTTATATCCTCACTGCTCGGGCTCGGGACCCAAAGCTCCTATTGGACTTTCTTCCTAGATTTGATGACACTGATTGGGAGTGGTTTAAGGCCCGTGGGATACAGTATGTTATTAGGTTGCCCCAAATTATGGCCGACCAAGTTTATCTTATGGCTTTAGCCCACCGTTGGGACCCACAGACAAACACCTTCCACCTTCCACCCAACGATATGACTATCACATTGAAGTATGTGTACATGATCTTTTAGATCCCATTTGATGGGGTGCCCATTGTTTTTTTGACCACTAATGATCAAGTGGCCATCTATGATAGGGTTTTTGGGGCACGTTCTACATATGCTATTTGAGATACTGGGTCTGGGGGAGTATCTATCAAGACTTGGTATGATGCTCGTGTTTTCACAGTGAGGCATGTTGTGTTGTTGATGGTGATCAACAAAGTTCTTATCCTAAACTGCTCGAGTTTGAGGTTCCCTTGGAACCTCTTGGCATTGGTGCAAGACCTATAGGATATCAAGGAGCCTATCATCTATGCATGGGGTAGATCACTATTAGCTCAATGCTATGATGAGTTGTACCACATCCATCGATGGGGATGTGTCAACATTGCTTGTAGTTTGCTCTTACAGGTTTGGGGATGGGAGCACATTAAGGTAGATTGCCCTAAGGGGATCCCAGCTGAGATTACATATATTGAGGCTTGAACATAGTGTTATGCTACCAGATGGGCTCGGGAGCATGAGGAGTGTAATAGCCACACTTTTGTAAGGGAGTTGTCCCACTACAATAATGCTTTCACTAAATTGTTGGTCGAAGATGTCGTGTGGTAATTGTACTATGAGTGTCTAGTTTAGGATGATCCAACTAGTTTTATTGCTAGGACACAGCATGAGTGATGGCTCGTTGGTTTTAATATTACCATTCAAGAGTATTTCTTCTACTCTCGGGTTCTTCATCAGTACAGATTGCAACAAGATGTGCCCTTGGTACCATTCTTGTATAGGTGCCTCATATTAGAGAGGGACCTACCTCCACAATAGGTCATAGAGCTTATAGATGAGGAGGATGCCCCAACCGAGGAGTTATAGAGGCCTACTCTTAGTGGTTGGGTGATAGGATGTGGCATGGCATTGGTAGCCTAGGGTGCAAGGATGATGGCGGGGGTGATGGTGTAGATCTAGCAGGGCATATCCAGGATCGAGGTATGGGGCCAACCGATAGAGCATATGGTAGTAGAGGATCCTGATGTTCCTGAGGAGGAGGAATTAGATCCTAAGTAGAGAGACTCTCCTCTAAGAGTATAGTTGCATGAGTTCAAGGCTAAGCTCCAGGATACTAAGATCTAGGTACATTGATGATATGCTACTATTGAGCAGATCACAACATAGATATAGGCTCTACAGGCTACTATCAGGGGTGGTGATGTCAGGATGTAGTTTGTTGTTTCCACTTCTACATCATAAGATGTTCTAGTAGTAGGCTTAGGGATAGAGGTGGGACAACTTCATTCCTTGTTGGATGAGCATGAGGCTTGAATCCAGGGTCTTATGGATCATTTTACCCTCCTTCAAATGCAGCTTAGGAGGTATAGTATTATCCCTAAGGATCCAGAAGATGCAAGTGGTTTGTAGGTAAGTGGGTGCTCTACCTCAGGGTAGTCTTCTGCTCGTCCTATCCAATGAACCCATACTCGGACAGAGAGAACTACAGGATCACATCCCTCGACTCGCAACACCACCATAGGGGAAGGTGGCATTAGAGGAGGTGATGCAGGGGGCTCAGACCTGACACTAGATTGATGTTCTACTTGGTTCTTGATCCATTTTTGAGGTTGAATAACCTACATGACTATAGCCCATGGGCATTTTTTTATATCCATTGGACTTGACACACATATTTTTATTATAGATTTGCCTTTTGTGACTCATTATGTGTATCGTTTATTGCTTATTTTTTTGTTGTTATTTTATTTTATGATATGATGCAATGATGATATTATGATGATTTTATGGATATGTTAGATGATAGATGATATTTGAAGATGCTTAGATGGATGTGTAGATGCTTATATGATTTGATGATATGATGTAATTTATTTTGATGATGAATGATGAATTTATGATATGCAAATGGATATTGTGTGTATGTTTTATAATGTGGTTTATGGATGATTAATGACTTGTTTTTGTGGATGCAAATGTTATTTTTAAATGCATGTTCAATTTTTTCTTTAATTATATGCACCTAACTTATGTTATGGAATGGTATAAATGAACTTGTATGCTCTAATCACTTAAAACATACGGAATGCATATGACATTGACAATCTTAATGGGTGATACCACAAAAAGTTTAAAAATAATCATGAATTTAAATAATCACTTCTATCATAAGAATTGATTAAGTATTCATATATGAGATGTAATGGTGTGTAATGTATCTTCTTAATAAGTTTCTGTAAATTAAAATATATAAAGTAGTTAGTGGCTTTCTATATACTATTTCTAATATATATGTGGTATTTGTCCTACTATGTTGATACCCCCTAATTTATAGAATATTATAAGGAATATGATGGTGTGATTGATGTTATTATTTGTTGCTATGTAAAAAATTTTTGGGGCTTTTCGGAGATTCAAACACTCTAGTTACCCTATCAATAGTTGTCTACTTACCACTTAGACTTTTGAAAAGTTATGCTTTTACCATGGACCTAGTTTTTCATGATCTCTGTGTGTGCATGTGATTGTATATTTTGAGGTAGAACTCAAGCATTTCCTCTGATGTCAGGCATGATTATTTCAGCCCATTGCTAAGATCAAGGATCCTCAAGTGTTCATCTCATCCTTATGTTGGACTTAGTTGGAATATACTACTAGGAAATATTTGATTACCTAAGATAGCTCATCCACATTCAAACATTGGTCTACACAAATGCATGAAGAAATTGTAATAGACATATCATCATGCATAAGGATTTCTCCTTCTAGTTTTGTACAATGCTGAGAATTCTAAGGATTCAAGCTTTATTCCCTTCTTTTTGGCTTCTTTTTGGCTTTGGATATTTTCTCATATGTAGTGATGAAAATCACTGTTTATTTTGATTTTGATTTTTTCTTTGAGCGGGGATTTTTTTGTAGTGATGATAATCACTGTTTATTTTGCTCATTCTTAGTGATGAAAATCACTGTTTATTTTTTATTTTTTCTTGAGCTTGATTTTTTTGTATTTTGAATATATGATTTGTGTATCGGATTTTTGCTTTTGAAATTTGGACTATATGCTTGGCCTTTTGAATTTGTACTTTTGCTTTGGAATTTTTCTTATTTTGACTAAAGCAAGGGATTTTGATAGGGTAAAGCTTGTCCTTTTACCAATTATCAGTACCTTTTAAACTGGTTGCACAGGGGGATAAGCAAGGATAATACTTTTCACTTAAGGCAACCTAGACCGCTTTGCAACTTTCATATTTTCCTTGTACCAACTAGGATTTTAGTGTTTCAATTAGTGACGAGATCTTGAATATCCAAGGCTTTATCATAGATAGGCATTATTTTCTACTAATCAAAGTTGTTTTCCTCAAAAGTTGATAAGATTACTAGATTTGGTTGACTAAAAAAAAAGCATTAGTAATTATGTATAGCAACAAATGATGGTTGTGATGAAAAAACAATTACACACATGTGGATGGAGGTATGGATATGAATGACTTGTGTGAAAAATTGTGGTATCTATAGCACCCTAAAATTGGTGTAGTTAAACCCTTAGTAAAAAGATAAAAATTTGAATTTTAACCCCGAAACCGCCCGTTAACCACTCCCCCCATTTTTCATGCCATTTTTAGGAGTTGTTTTGACCATTGGACGATATCGTCGTCGATCAGACGAAATCGTCCCAGATTGGACGAATTCATCTGGAACAGAACGTCCGGACGATTTCTTCCCAAAAATAAATTTTCATAATTAGATTTTGTTTCAATAACCTCTCCAACTTGGTCACAAGCATTTCTGTGCAGTTGAAGATTCCTCTATTGGAGATCTCCCAGATTGGGATGATCCCCAACCTCCTAACCTCCCCCTAATTCTATATAAACTGGGATTTTCTTAGTTTATCCCCATGGCTTTCCTCCTGAATCCCTCCCTGGTTTATTTTCATTTCCATTTAGCTTTTTTTTGTTAAGACGTCCTATCTACCATTGTTTGCACTCGTAGTTTTAAGTTTTCATTGCAGGTTTTCATTGTGCTTCAGTTGGAGGAAGCTCGGATCGTCGCAGGCGATTCCACATGATTTCGAACAATCCTATCAAATATCGGTGATTATCTCATATTATTGGAGGTGATCTTGACTGTAGTTCATATTGGGGGTAATCATAGCCCTGAGTTTGCATTTCTCATCTTCCTTCATCATTTTATTATGCATTAGCTTGATTATTTTCATTCTGCATCCTGGAGTTCACCTCATTTAGCATAAATGCATGATAAAGTTAAAATAAGTTATTAAAACAATGCATTTACTTTAATCTGCTATCTATATTTATCATTTAAGCATTTATAATATCATTTCTATCAT
This sequence comes from Wollemia nobilis, assembly GCA_028583015.1. Taxonomy (NCBI): domain Eukaryota; kingdom Viridiplantae; phylum Streptophyta; class Pinopsida; order Araucariales; family Araucariaceae; genus Wollemia; species Wollemia nobilis. The sequence continues at coordinate 62,434 of JAQPPZ010000141.1, read as the reverse complement.
TTTGCATTATTCTTGCAGTTGCATTTTTAGTTTTTGGTGTCTGTTTTTGTGATTGCAGGTTTCTGATGAATTTTTCTGATGAATTCATTAGATCAAAGACAATCTTGTCTAATTTTAGATGATCATCTATGATCTAGGATGATTCTATATAATTTCAAATGATCCTGTCATATTCGAGACGATCTAGACTCCTACAAGCTTCATAATATTCATCAGACATCTAGAATCAGGTGCATTCTTTCTCATTTAACATATTCCTGGTATTTAGGATTCATTCATGCTTTCTGTATTCATATAAATCAGCATCTTCATATAGAATAGCTTAGATTCATTTTGGCCAACCTAGGAATATGAATGATTGAGTATAAAATGAACACATCAAACCCATTCTCAACCTAGGCATGGAAAATGCCACTCAAAGTTTCCTGGTGAACCCCACCATCCGTAAAAAATTCACCCTTATACCCCTCCCTCGAGATGCGTGACCTTCAAAGGGCCTCTCAGTCCGAGGTATTGTCCCATCCTTCTCACACCCCCCTTTCGTGCATGGATACTTTAGCCTGAAGGTAAGGGCACAAAAAAATTGGGTCAGTACATTTTGGTGAACCCGATGTGAAACTAAAAAACCTTTTGAAAACAATCCAAAAAAAATATATATTATTAACATCTAGAATCATTAGAAAAACAATTAAATTTGCATGTCATATTTAGATGGTAGATTATAATAGAAGACGAGATGTCATCATAAATGTTGAAAATCAATTAACGGCCATAGATATTACTTATGTACTTAGAGTACCTCAAACAAATAGGGTCCAACCTTTGTGGGACGAACTTGATAGGAGATTGGGTATCATTGAATCCAGATCTGCAGAACTTAGGAAAATTAAGAGGTTTGTCCTAGATAGAATCTTGGATCCTGATCAGGTAACCTTGTATCATGAACTTCAGAGAGCTTGCCATAGGTGGTTAGCAGATAAAAGAGCACTTGTGTCTTCAGAATTGTACACCTTTGAGGAATACCTTGAGAAAGCAGTTGTAGTACATAAGTTTCTATCTTGTATAGAGGATCAAGAAGTCATTCTTATGGATAGAAAAATATGGAATAGAGTTCCTAGAGTTGTGTTGTATCGAGAGTATTGCCATGAACTTTATTTTTACAGGTCAGAGTCCGAAATAGATCATATTACCATAGCACACTTTGTCAAGTTCTTGAAAAACCATTTCCAATTTGAAGAGGAGAATTTCATGACTCCTGATGAACTTGATCCTATTAATGATATCCATAAACTATTTATAGAAAACTAAGTCATTCTTTTTACTATTGTTATTTTTTTGCAACAAGAATGCTATTTGTTATCTTTATAATAATATTATAAAACACAAAAAAAAAAAAACAAAAAACATTTCCTTTTTATAGTAGGTATATAATTAAAATATATACCTCTCAAACCTATCACATATATATATATATATATATATATATATATAAGTATATATATTTGCTGAAATCTAAGTTTAAGCATAATGCCTAGACTTAGGAATGGAAAACAGACTGAAGAAGAAGAAGATTGGTTAGGAAAACCATTAAATAATCCAGATGTCCTTCCTGAAGATCAAGTTTTGGAAGAAGGAACCCTAGACCAGCAAGAAGAAGATCTTGTTGTAGGAAATGAACATGAAGAAATTATTAGAGAGGAAGGATCCTCATCCCCTAAAATATCTTCGGGAGGAGCTGTCACTTTTGAAAACATGGAACAATTTTGGAAGTTCATTAATACTAATATTGGTGTTCTTAATAGAGCAGTCCATATGGACAAGGATCAAATTAGTGACACTCAAGAAACCCTAGAAGAAGTATTTCACACATGCACTAATCCCTTGTCCTTTGTTGATCAAGAAAGTGATCAAGATGGACCATCCAATTTGGATATGGCCACTATAATCTAGAACATGCAACAACAATAGGTTACCCAACCATCTAAAGTGCCTATTAGCAAGCCTAGGGTTATTCCCGCACAAAATAAACCATCATTTATTGCTCTATTTCGCCAAGCTATTGATCAACATACTTCAAATCAACAAAATCCCAAAACAAAACCAAACACCAATTACCAACAATCTAGGATACAACATAATACTACTACAAATCTCCTTCATAATACTCTTCCTACCAACACTTTACATAATAGCAATATAGCATCTAATCCTTATGTCACACCGTCATACACTCACAAATCCCATACTTATGTACCACCGAACCAATATGGTGGACAAACTAGTAATCTTGAAGCCATGGTGAAATAGTTAGTTTCCCACATGGATCAGATAGATCCCTACCATCCCTCGTATAATTATCGAGAGATGTGTAGTCAGCCTTTAGATCCTATAGTCGTAGCACAACCATATCCTAAACATTTTCCTATGCCTGTCCTACCCATATATAAAGGAACCGAAGATCCCATAGAGCATCTTCGTATGTTTAGGATAGCATGTCATGATATATCACATGATGACTTGTTATTACTAAAAATGTTCCCGAAAATATTGGGAGGAATGGCATTAGAGTGGTATTATCAATTACCCACTAATTCTTTGAGGAATTTCGAAGAAACAACCGAGTCTTTTGTTCATCAATTTAGTGCCTACATTGAAAGGCATGTGACCATTAAAGACTTGTACAACTTAAAACAAGACAAAGATGAATGTTTTGCTGATTTCCTAGCTAGGTGGAGATAGTTGATAGGAAAATTGCACTTTGTGTTACCTTATAGGGAGATGTTGGACATCTTTATTAATAATTTGCAAGAGCAACTATCTTATGAATTATCAACTGCTACCTTGACCACCTTCGATCAGGCTATAGACTTAGCCCGAAGAGTGGAAGATGCTCTCATTAGGAGAGGACAACTTAAAAAGAAAGACGATGAGAAAACATCCAGAAATCAATATAAGAATAAACAAGTTGTGGGTGATGGAGTCATCGATAGCAAAAATATCGCTAATGTTAATGTTGCGAAGACAACGGAGAAGTTTATACTAAAACCTCCTGATAAACCTCCTCGAGAATTTACTAGGTTAAATCAACCTTTATCAACTATTCTCCCGCAATTATTAGAACAAGGCTTGATTCAATTACCAAATATTCGGGAACCTGATCCAACTATACTTGGATACAGAGCTGATTTACACTGTGACTTCCATAGAGGACCTGGACACACTACCAACTCTTGTAAAATATTAAAACATAAAATACAGGACTTGATTGATAACAATGAGATGGAGGTACAAGCCTTTCAACCTAAGCAAAATCCTCCTAATAATGCTCAAAAGAACATCCCACAAAACCAGAATCAGAATGCCAACCAGTCATTGGACATATTTCAACATCCTTTACCAAAACATGGTAAGGAGGTGGCTAATAAAATTGAACATCATAATGTTCCCCCTCCTACCCGATATGTAGGGACTATTAGTGGGCATTTACCTATTCATGATCTGGAAATATTTGACACAACTTTATCCATGGTTACGACTAGGCCTCTACATAATATTTGGACACTTGATCTTAGTGATACAGAATATGAGACTAAGAGTGATATGGAAATCACATCAAATCAATCGAATAGTTCTGAAGATGAATCAGATACTATTCACCCTATCACAAGTTCTATGGTTCCGGAAGAACCATTTCCAAGAAGAGTCACTACTAGACCATCCTCTCACCAATTACTTTCTAATGAGCAAGCCATAAATGCTAGACCAAGACCCATTCATCATCCATAGAATAATATTGTGGGTACCATCGGAGTTGTTACTAGACAACAGGCTCAAAACTCTCAACAAGATCAAATGCAGAATGATGGATCAACTCCATTTGTTTTGAAAGTTCCTAATAAAGGGAATCAGGCACCTAATGTTCAACCTAAACCTCCTTATAATATTAATGAACAATTATCAAATATTACAGCTAGAATTTCTCTTTTGGACCTTTTAAGATCTTCTCCTACACATAGAGATGAATTAATGCTCACATTAAGCCAGATGATGGTACCACAAGATATTCAACCTGAAGCCATGGCTAATACTATAATAACTCGTGAAGTTGATTGTATTGACTTCCGGGATAGAGACATACCGCAACATAGTTTACATAAGGATAACCCCTTATATATTACTACCTTAATTGGAGATGTAGTAGTTAAATGAGTCTTGATTGATAATGGTTCATCTTTAAACATCTGCACTTTTGACTTCTACCAAATATTTGGGTTTAGAAGTGATGAAATGAAAAGAACTGATATGATTATAAAAGCTTTCAATGACGAAACACAAGAAACGTGTGGAGTTATTACCATTCCATTGCAGGTTGGTCCAAGAACCTTGGATACGACTGTGTTTATTGTACATTGCCCTGCATCATACAATATACTCTTGGGTCACCCTTGGATCAATGCAATGCGAGTTGTTCCCTCAACTTTACATCAATGTGTTAAATTCGAATTTAAGAATCAGTTGGTTACCATTCATGGTGATCCTAGACCCTTTGATATGTGTGCTTTGGCAGAACCTGTTGGAGTTCAATTTTGCCCTACTCTATCATCCACACATCCTAATTCTCATTACCCATCTAAATGTGTGAAACACACACCCACAATGTCATCTACTTCTTCTCCATCAGTTCTACCTCTACATATAGCTCAACCATCTTCTGAACAAACCGCATTAGGACCTAAGAAAGATCCTAATCCCACAACCAATGTCTCTTGTTCTACTCCTATAACTTCTATACCTATAATAGACCCATCCATCGACATCTCTACAACATCTACATCCACCAAAGGCATAGTTTCCGCATTAGAAGATGTAGGAAATGTTCCTTCTACCTCTTATGCTCTTACTGATGAGCTCTTACCCAATTTATCTAAAATTCTTATATCAGAGAAAACAAATGCTTCTATGCAAGATTCCCTTGTTTTAAATAATTTGCCACCATCTCCTCATACCTTGGGCCTCCCACAGCCTATGGGAAGTACTTACCAAGTCGGGAGCTATGCTTTTATCTATAAGGGATATGACTGGGTAGAATACCCAAAAACATCAAGACTCATTATGATGGATATGCTCGATGTTATTTTACTAATGAGTATATTAAAGCCAAATCTATAATGCTTAAATTGGGATATAAAGGGAAAGGTTTGGGACCTTTCCAGAATGGTATGAAAGAACCTTTTGAGGTAGAACCGTGGCCTGCCCGATGTGGTGTGGGCCTATTTCCTAGTAAGGGTCAGCCCTTCCCATTTGAGGATGATGACCATCTCATATGTTATCAAGATTATTTGGATGAGCGTGATGTTTTACGTTTAACGAATAAGCCATTTACATGTAATATGCTATCTATAGCTTACCCTGAGATGATCGTTGAATCCGACGATGAGTTGGAGGGAGATATCTTCCATGATGTCTCCGTTGAGGAATTATTACATAATGAATTTTATTTTGATGGCTCTATACCTAGTATAGCCCAGCTTGAGGCCACGACTCCTCAAGACGAATTATCCAAGCTAACCTTGGCAGAATTACAAGAATTGGGCGTTTCACCCACCCCACCTAATTTTGAGAAATATCTACACATGGAAGTAGAAAATGTCATAAAAATTAACATTGGAACTAAGGATAATCCTCACATAATCAACATTGGATCAGAATTGAGTCAAGAAAAATAGGATAAATACATTGCATTTCTTAAAGAATATGAAGATGTCTTTGCTTGGACATATGAAGATATGCCAGGTTTAGACCCTTCTGTAGTTATGCATCACCTAGTAGTCCATCCGGATGCTAAACCTGTTAAACAAAAACTTAGAAAAATGCATCCTAAAGTGGCCTTACTAGTCAAAGGGGAGTTAGAAAAACTCCTGAATGTTATTTTTATACAAGCCATTGATTATGTTGAATGGATCTCGAATGTAGTTCCAGTAACTAAGAAAGAAGCTACTAAAGTTAGGGTTTGCATAGACTTTAGAGATATTAATGTTGCATGCCCTAAAGATGATTTTCCTCTTCCCAATATGGATCAGATCATTGATTTTACTACTGGGAGTGGAATGATATCCTTAATGGATGGATTTTCTGGTTATAATCAGATTAGGATAGCTCCTGAAGATCAGGCTAAAATAGCCTTTATTACCCCTTAGGGGACCTTTTGTTGGAAAGTGATGCCATTCGGCTTAAAGAATGCAGGTGCAACCTATCAACGAGCCATGACTTATATCTTTCATGATATGATGCATGATATACTACACGATTATGTAGATGACATTATAGCTCGTTCTACTAAAGAAGATGACCATCTAGATGACTTGAGAAAAGTATTTAATCGGTTAAGGGAATATCTTATCCGATTGAATCCAGCTAAATGTATATTCGGAGTTAAGTCCAGTAAATTATTGGGGGTTATAGTTTCTTTACGTGGCATCAAAATTGACCCTCTCAAGATTGTAGCTATCACTGATATGCCCGCACCCACAAATATATCTGAATTATGGAGTCTACAAGGTAAGCTTCAAGCCATCCGTCGCTTCATCGATAAGTTGGCAGATAAAACTAGACCCTTTCTTAAGCTTCTTAAGAAGGATGTCTCTTTCCATTGGGAAAATGAATGTCAGGAAGCATTTGAACTCCTCAAACAATATCTTCTTAACCCACCTGTGCTTTTGCCGCCTAGACCTGATTGCCCATTTATCTTGTATATTTTTGCTTCTGATTTTGCTTTAGGAGCTATGTTAGCTCAACTTGATGATGAGAATAGAGAGCGCGCTAATTATTACATTAGCAAAACATTAATTAGTTATGAAACCCACTACACAACATTAGAGAAGTTATGTCTAGCAGTCATATTTTCTACACAGAAACTACGCCATTATATGCTCAGTCAGAAAACTTATGTTATTGCTAAATCCGATCCCTTGCGGTATCTCATGAGTCGACCTTATTTATCTGGTCACACAACAAAGTGGGTTCTTGCTCTAAGTGAGTTTGAACTCACGTTTATAGGACAAAAGTCTGTTAAGGGTCAAATCATAGCAGATCAATTAGTTGTTGCACCCTTAGAGTCTACCCATCCCCTCATCATTGAGTTTCCTGATGAATGCCTTAAACTAGAGGTAGACCATCCAGAGCAATGGTCCCTATACTTTGACGGAGCCCGATGCATGAGTGGGGCTGGTGTAGGTATTATTCTAATATCTCCATAGAAACATCTTATACCTCTATCCTTTAAATTAATGTTTGCTTGTACTAATAACACTACTGAATATGAGGCTCTAATCCTTGGATTACGAGCTGCCTTGGCACTAAAAATTAAAAATCTATTAGTTTTCAGTGATTCTCAACTTGTTATAAATCAAATTAATGATGTTTATCAGACCAAAGATGATAAATTGCACCCATATAAAGCATATGTATTACAATTAATATCTTTATTTGATCAAGTTACCTTGGAATCTATTCCTAGAACTAATAATCGTGCGGCTGATGCTATGGCTGTAGCTGCATCTCTTTTACCCTTGGAGTTAGATGACGAATATGCTACCATCATTATTCGTCGACTCTAGGAACCCGCTTCAAATAAATCATGCTTAGAACCTTTGGATGTGTTTCTAATCAACGAAACTACTCCTAAACTTTGGTACACTGATATATTCAATTTTCTTCAAAATGGGACCTTCCCTAAAGGTTTTAATAGAAACCAGCACCGGTTATTATGTAGACGAGCAAGTCGCTTCGTAATAATTGGCAATATGTTATATAGGAGATCTTTTGAAGGTATCCTACTGAGATGTTTGAATCTAGAAGAATCTAGATCAGCTTTGAGTGAAGCCCACGATGGATCTTGTGGGGGACACTTTAGTGGTAGCGCCATTGCTAAGAAGCTCCTTAGGATAGGATATTTTTGGCCTACCATGGAGAATGATGCACATGATTACGTGCACCATTGTGACAAGTGCCAGAAACACGCTGACCTTGTCCATGCGCCTGCACAAGAACTGCAGGCTATTTCATCTCCTTGGCCCTTTTCAAAATGGGGCTTAGACATCATTGGAAAAATCAATCTTGTGTCATCTGATGGACACAAATTCATCATAACCACCATCGAGTATTTCACGAAGTGGGTTGAAGCTATGCCCTTAGCTTCTTGCACTGGAACCCAAGTTTCCAAATTTATTTTTAATCAAATTATTTGTAGGTTTGGAATTCCTGCAAATCTCATCTCGGATAATGGAACTTGTTTCAAAAATAAAGATGTCAAGAAATTATGTCAAAAATATAAAATTCAACATCGTTGGTCCACTCCCTATTATCCTCAAGGTAATGGCCAAGCATAAGCATCTAATAAAACATTAATTAAAATCCTCAAAATACTGGTCAATAAATCTGGCCGAGATTGGCACATTCAATTATATCCTACTTTGTGGGCTTATCGAACTAGCGTTCATACTCCCACGGGCACTTCACCTTTTGTTTTGGTTTATGGCGCTGAAGCAGTTTTTCCCTTTGAATTAGAAGTTCCTTCTTTGGCTCTACTACTTCAATATACTAAAGTAGGAGATGAATATCGTGCTGGCAGATTTAGTCAGCTGGAACTCCTAGATGAGAAGCACATCAATGCTTTGGAACATCTTCGAGCCTACCAGAACAAGCTTAAACGAGCATACCTCAAGAAAGTTCATCATCGATCCTTTGAGATCGGCGACCTTGTCTTAAAATAAAATAAAATAAATACTAATGCAACTAAAGATCTTAAAGGTAAATTCGAGCCCAACTGGCTTGGACCATATATTATCACTGCTAAATTTGGCTCGGGAGCATACAGATTAGCTACCTTAGATGGTAAATATCTTAAAGAACCTATGAACATTATGCATCTTAAACGCTATTATGCATAAATATGGTCATTTCATCATTGTGTATATTGTTATTTTGCATATTGTTTCATTTTAGTAATTCATATAAAAATTTCAAAAACAGTAATATTATTTATTCTTTCAATTCATAAATTAAAACCAAAATATAAAAAAACATCAAAATCTTCAAAAACATTTTATATTTTTTGCACCTGTCAATTCTTGAAGTATTGCAGTCATATTTTCAATTATTTTGGATAAATTAGCATTTATTTGGAATCCCGCACTTTCACACTCACATGAATAAATATCTTGATTTTATTTGGTATGATTATTAATCTCTCTTATATCAAAGTCCACAGTTGAATTAAATAAAGTTTTGAGCATAGAGAACTGATCTTGTTATTTACTTGAACCAAGTATACCTTTTCACATTAAAATGATTTCATTGCAAATTCATAACGATGCTACATAGTAGAAGTGGTTTCTTGAGCAAAAAGTTTCCCCTGCTATCCTATCATGCACATGGTCTAGAATATTTGAGAATTGACAAAAGGACAAGCTCACCCCTGCCCATAATAAAAATCCCTTGCTCTACAGCCAATCCGAGCAAGTATCCCTAGTATAGGAAGAAAAAGAAAAAGAAAATCAAGAAAAAAAATAAGCATTATTTCAGTAGCATTTTGTACCATCTCAACAATATTTCAGCATTATCTCAGTATCAAGCAAAAATACAAAAAAAAAAGAGAGAAAAGAAAAGAAAAAGCAAAAAGCAATAAAATCCCTTCCCTTACCCTTTGAAAAGAAAAGAAGGGTGAATGATCTTGAATCCTTGGAATTCTCAATTATTCGAAAAATGTGAGGTAAGCCCCATAACAGGTGGTTTGTGCCCAACCCGCTTGGCCTTGGGTAACTCCTAGCGTGGTGATATGTCTGTTACATTAGCGACCTTATTTTGTACAGACCTATGTCTACTTATGGATCATCTAGTTCTTGATGACCCGACTTACATAGTAGTCTGGTACGGTTACATGCATATAAATCATGGTCAACGAACACTTATTTGGTTAATTCAAATTACTTGTATCAAATTATCTTGCTCAAAATTGGTAAATGAACAATACAATTGCACACACATTTGTATTTGAGAGATTTTGTATCATTATGATAAATCAAGATCGACAATAAACTCACATATGCACATGAGGGTTCCTTATAAATCTACATTTTGTCTTTGAGATAATTTAAAATATTTATGCAAATATTTTGGAATAATTTCATCTTCTTATTTGAGAACATCTGTTTAGTATAAAAACAATTACATACATTTTTTTTCAATAATCCAATTTTTTTTCAAACCATACAATAAAGTCATGTTTATATATACTTTCGACTTTCGCAATGATGGTATAGTTCCTAAAACCTAAATTGGAATTTTATGCCTAGCGCAAGTCCTCATCTTATATATTTTCTGTTTATCTCAAAATCAAAAATCAATTATGCAATAAAATTATTTTTGGATTTCGCGATGATGGTATAAGTCTATACCTAACAATTCTATGCCTAGCGCAAACCATCGTTTTAATTTTATTTCCCATTTTTTATCCATAAAAGCATATGGCTTAAATCATTATGTTACACAATTATGCTTTAAAAAGAACGAAAACTTTTCTATTTCATTTCATTATGTCAACATTCAATTTGTTTGCGACGATGGTATAATTCCTAGGAAATTGTTCAAATTTCTATCACACTTAGGAATTTTATGCCTAGCAAAAATCATATTTTTTAATATTTCATGCATAATATTTTCATGGAAATCTGAAAACAAATCCTCATCACCATCCTTTTTCATCATCACAACACAAAGTCTTAAGACAGTCTCTTAAGCACTCTTTTACTTTTAGCAATATTTCTATACTGGGATTAGCTTGACGACCTAGCGAGCGATGACTCCATGAAATGGTCATATAACAACGACAATGTCCTTTGAAATTATTGTTAGAAGTCCCTTTATTTTTCATCAAATCATACCACAACCACCAATTTGTTTACATCAGATTATTTCATTTAAATTTCACAGCATGACATAAAATTATACTATTGCCAACGACATAATTACATGAATAATCAATCAACAATTCAAAATTTAAAGCATCATAAAACATATGGACAAGTCATATCACAAAAATATCATATATATATATATATATATCAAAATTATGTACATCATATCAAAACTGGATCGGTATGCCACAATCTATACCCTGGCATACTCAATCCTCTCAAAAATATATAGTATATAGCAATGCAAAAATATATAGTCTATAGTCAATGTGTAGCTAGTCTCGAGAAGCCCTCAAGCTCTCAGCCTCATCTCCTCTCCCACCTTGAGGTGGAGGAGGTGGCCCCATCAGATTCTATGCTATGTCTCGGGTCCTCGACATCGATCATGAGGATGTCCTCGATGACCCCATCATGATCGGCTCCGTAATGCTAGCTGGCAGCGGTATCCTCTGCCCCTCTGGAACCACATGATAGTACAATCCCTGGTAGAATGTGGTCTAAGCAATAGCCCATGCCAGATCCTGAGTGCTCACCCCTCCGCTTCGAGACCTGAGTCGTGTAGCCTCATCCTACAGTGTCTGCACCTAAGCCCAAAGACAGACATTCTTTTCCTAGAGAGCCACCACCTTGCTACTCTCCCCCACCTCGACACCCTTGCCCTTATCGGGTGATGGTGGCCTATCCCTATGTTGAGAAGGGAGTCCCTCCTCTCTCCTCTCTGGCTGTTGTGGTCTCTTCGGAGCCTGTGGTGCTCTCCAGCATCTCTCCTGAGGAGACCATCGTTGCTCCCTCCCTTCGTGACTCCTCGCTGCATCGATGGCAATCCTGGCACCACCTCCCCATCCGTCACACCATAGCATGCATCGGACCCTATGCCCTCATCATCCGAGGAGGGTGAATGCCTATGTACCAGGCATCATACCCATCTGTGACCCCAGCATCGTCCCCATCCATTGGTTAAATGGGGGCATCATCAACGTCCTGACTCTAGAATCACTGCATATCTAGATCCCTTCTCAGTGTAGTATTATCCTAAACAGTCCAGGAGTACTCGTAGTCTCTAAGAGAAGGGATCCCCTGCTATAGACCAAACTACCTCAAAACTCGATCATAGCGATGGAGCTCTACCTCTCCCTGCTCCATCCTCAGCCAGAAGACTCGCTTGATGTGAGCCAACTCTTGTCCATCCTCTCCCCACCCTGGATGCTCTCTCCATGGCCTCCAGGTGATCTGGTTAGGGATGAGGTCATCTAGCAACCTCCGGGACATCGATAGATCTAGCAATGATTTCAATACCATACATCGACCTCCCTTGTATATGACCCCGTAGAGGATCCTATACAAGTGGCATAGTATAAAATTGCCCCAAGAAAACCTATAACCATGGTATCTCATGTCGTAGACCACATCTGAGAGGAGCCACGGTAACCTACATCCACTCTGGTGGCATAGCAGTAGGCCACCCACTACCCCTGCCAAAACCTGAGTCAATCAAGATGCCCCAGGCATCTGCCTCAATATCTCGATGTTCACTCCACCCTTCTCTAGGGTGAAGATAGGGTCTTCGCACAGTTGCATCATGGCATGGCCCTGATTGGCCATAGGAGTCATCAACCGCCCATGTATGGGGATCCTCAAGATCCTCCATACATCCTCTAGAGTGGGAGCCATCTCCCCTGTTGGTAGCCGAAAGTAGGATGACCCCGGATACCACCTCTCTGCTAGGGTTGTCAGTAGCCCCATGTCTGTAGGTATTTGTGGCATCTCTGCCACATGCTGTAGCCCAACCTCCGATAGTCGGTCTCGCTCTGCCTGATCGAGCGTGGCTACATCATCTCTTAGACCCCCATATTTCCACTCCTAACTTTTTAGTAATCCCCTCTGCAAAATAAACAATAAAACAACAAAAATCATTAATAGATAATCATTAAAATTAGTTAAATCAATTTCATCTTATAAAAAAAAATGATATCATCCATTATTGGATGATATCGTACTAAATTAAGTCAAATCTTCCTTGGTAGGATGAAATCATCTTTGATTTCTCAGCTTGGGGATCGCTCCTATTTCGGCGATTTCACCCCTAGACGAAATCGGTGATCTAAGGACGATTTCATCCCGACGTCGTCGACGGCCTAAAAATGACCGTGATGCCCAAAAACAATTAAAATTCAACTAAAAAATTAAACAAATCAAGTTAAAAACATAATAAACTAAGTTTAGATCCTTACCCGCAACCCGCGTCGGACCTCTGTCGATCTGTGTGCTATTTCCACCATTTTGCCTGCAGAGCTCTAAAACAACAAAAGTGAATAGTAACAATGAATTAGGGTTTTACCCTATTTTTTGTAATTTTATTTTAAAACAACTTTTTTAAATTTTGCTTTTTCATGCTTTTACCTCAAATGTTCGATTTGGGTAAAAACATGGAGGGGGCACCATAGTAAGCAGTTGTACGATTCGACCTAGAATCGTCGTCTAAAAAATGGAATAAATTTTTGCTTTCTCGTAAAGCAAGAAGAACTCGTCTTTAACGCATTTTCTTTGAAAAATTCACTAAAGAGGGGGCAAAATGTAGCACCCTAAAATTGGCATAGTTAAACCCTTAGTAAAAAGATAAAAATTTGAATTTTAACCCTGAAACCGCCCGTTAACCGCTCCCCCCATTTTTTGCGCCATTTTTAGGAGTTGTTTTGACCGTTGGACGATATCGTCGCCGATCAGACGAAATCGTCCTAGATCGGACGAATTCATCTGGAATAGAACGTCCAGACGATTTTGTCCCAAAATCAAATTTTCATAATTAGCTTCTATTTCAACATCCTCTCCAACTTGGGCAGAAGCATGTCTGCGCAATTGGAGATTCCTCCGTTGGAGATCTCCCAGATTGGGATGATCCCCAACCTCCTAACCTCCCCCTAATTCTATAAAAATTGGGATTTTCTCAGTTTATCCCCCTGGATCTCCTCCTGACTCTCTCCCTAGTTGATTTTCCTTACCATTTAGCTTTGTTGTGTTAAGACGTCCTATCTACCATTGTTTGCACTCGTAGTTTTAAGTTTTCATTATAGGTTTTCACTATGCTTCAGTTGGAGGAAGCTCGAATCGTCGCAGGTGATTCCACATGATTTTGGATGATCCTGTCAAATATCGGCGATGATCTCGTACGATTGGAGGCGATCTCGACTGCAGTTCATATTGGGGGCAATCAGAGCCCTGAGTTTGCATTTCTCATCTTCCTTCCTCATTTTATTATGCATTAGCTTGATTATTTTCATTCTGCATCCTGGAGTTCACCTCATTTAGCATAAATGCATGATAAAGTTAAAATAAGTTATTAAAACAATGCATTTCCTTTAATATGCTATCTAGATTTATCATTTAAGCATTTATACTATCATTTCTATCATTTTGCATTATTCTTGTAGTTGCATTTTCGGTTTTTGGTGTCTATTTTTGTGATTGCAGGTTTTTGATGAATTCATCAGATCGACGATGATCTTGTCTGATTTTAGATGATCGCCTATGATATGGGATGATTTTGTACAATTGTAGATGATCCTATCATATTCGGGATGATCTGGACTCCTACAAGCTTCAAAATCTTCATCAGACATCCGAAATTAGGTGCATTCTTTCTCATTTAACATATTCTTGGTATTTAGGATTCATTCATGCTTTTTGTATTCATATAAATCGGCATCTTCATATAGAATAGCTTAGATTCATTTTGGCCAACCTAGGAATATGAATGATTGAGTATAAAATGAACACATCAAACCCATTCTCAACCTAGGCGTGGAAACTGCCACTCAAAGTTTCCTAGTGAACCCCACCATCCGTCAAAAATTCACCCTTATACCCCTCCCCCGGGAGGCATGACCTTCAAAGGGCCTCTCAGTCCGAGGTATTGTCCCATCCTTCTTGCATCCCCTTTCGGGCATGGATCCTTTAGCCTGAAGGTAAGGGTGCAAAAAATTTGGGTCGATACAGTATCACTTTTAAGACTCTCATGACATATCTTGTAATGTATGTGAAAATGCAATGCAATGATGTGGATGCAAAATGTGAAGTGCAATTTTTTTTGTATTTTTGATTTTATGTTGTTTTTGTATTTTTGATTATTTTGACCAAAGGGCTTATTATACCTTTGGGTTTTTTGTTATTGTGTTTGACCAAGTGGTTTGAATTACCCTTGGAGCCTTTTTGATTTGATTTTTGACCAAGTGGTGTGAATTACCCTTGGAGCCTTTGATTTGATTTTGGTTTTGACCAAGCGGTTTGAATTACCCTTGGAGCCTTTGATTTGATTTTTGACCAAGCGGTATGAATTACCCTTGGAGCCTTTGATTTGATTTTTGACCAAGTGGCTTGAATTACCCTTGGAGCCTTTGATTTGAATTTTTGAATTTTATGTTTTTATGATTTGTTTTTATTTTTGACATATTTGAATGTTTTTTATTTTTGACATATTTGAATTTTTTTTTATTTTTGACATATTTGAATGTTTTTTATTTTTGACATATTTGAATGTTTTTGATTTTTGACATATTTGAATGTTTTTTTATTTTTGACATATTTGAATGTTTTTTATGTTTTATGAAATATTTGAATGTTTTTGTGTTTTTATGTGTAGAATGCCTTTAAGTGAATGATATTGAGAGGTTCAGGCTCTTCAACACCATCTAATGATATAAGGCGATATGCTCCAGGCCCAACTCTCTATGAAATCATGTATGGACCTATCCATTTTGTCATAAACTTATCTCACAAATGCATCGACATATTTGAATTCTGTTGGTTTTCTTTGAGCACTAGATCTCCAACCTTGAATTCCCTTAGGTGGACTTTACTATTGTAAGCTCACGCAAGGTGACCTGATAAACATGGAGATGCTCTAAAGAATTGACTTAGCATTCATCAAGAAGCATCAATTGATCAAGATGGCCTTGCCATGCAGCTTCATCATCTATGAAGTCTTTTAGTGCTATGCATAGAGTCAAGATTTCCAACTCTAGAGGCATGATGGCTTCAGTGCCATATACTAGTGAAAACGATGTTGCCCCAGTGGGCATCCGTATACTAGTCCTGTATGCCCATAGCGCAAGAGGTGATTGCATGTGCCAATCCTTGTGATTTTCTTGCAATATCTTCCTCAAAATGGAGACTATTGTTTTGTTTGAGGATTTTACTTGCCCGTTTTCTTGTGGATAATAAGGCGTTGAAAAACTATGTTGAATATGATATTTGTTCATTAAAGCCCACACATTATTGTTCTTAAAATATGACCCATTATCCGATATTATCTTAGAAGGGACCCCAAAACAACTTATGATATTATGGAGTATAAACTCCGTAATCCTTGGTCCAATTGTTGATGTTAAGGGGATCGCTTCTACCCATTTAGTGAAGTATTCTGTGGCCATTATGATGAATGTATGTTGGTATGAGGATGGGGGTGAGATATTCCCAATCAAGTCTAGTCCCCATTGTGAGAATGGCCATGCTGCCTGGATGGGTTGTAAAGCTTGCGATGGTAAGTGTGTTAGGTTTGCATGATGCTGGCACTTACTACATTTCTTGACATACTCATAGTAGTCCTTTTCCATTGTGGGCCAATAGTAACCCATTCTCAAGATGCGCTTAATGATGGCCATGCCACTAAAATGGCCTCCACATGTTCCATCGTGAGCTTGTGAAACTACCCAAGTTGTTTCCTGGGGCTCAAGACAACGGAGCAATACTCCATCATATCCTCGTCTGTAGAGGATTTCTCCTAGAAAAATGTATCTTGTTGCTCTCTGTTTAAATGTTCACCTTTCTATATGTGAAAAACCTTGAGGTATTATTTTGAGCTTCAAGAAGTCCCACATTTGGGAAAGCCAATCCTGATAGGCCATAACTTCTATAGAATAGATAGCTTGCTCTTCCTGCATTTTCGAGGTAGTGAACACGGATTGAGGAACAACTCTATGGTATATGGTCGCACCACACTCTATGGGTCCTTGGGAGATCAACGACCCCCAAGGTGTTGTTTGCAAGAAACTTTTGGCTACGAAGGACCAATCCTGATTTGGTTCGATGTTGATCATGTTGACTAATTCTTGATTGTCAAAAGCTTCATAGCGTATTGCTAAGTGCGAAAGCACTTTCACATGAACGGTTGTAAAATCAGTAGATAGATTCTGAGGGATTAAGGATCCCAAAGAGGCCATAGTGTCTACAAATCTATTCAATGTATGAGGGATTGTCTTGATGTCATACCATTCCAGTTGGGCTAAGTAATTATCAACAAGTTTCTTGTAAGTCTTCATGAGTGGGTACTTGCATTGGAAGAGTCCTTTGACCTGTTTTACTTTAATGCCCATCACTATGGCTTTTTGGAGTCCCAGGATCAATGCTTCATATTATGTATTGTTGTTTGTGCATGGGAAGTCTAGTTTGAATGATAAGGGCAATGGAGTATTCTACGATGTGATAAAGACAATTCCTACTCTGCCTCCTTGTTCACGCTTTGAATCGTCGAAGAACAATGACATATATTTTTCTTTCTTAGGTTATTAGAGCTCTAGCAGATATGATAATGCAAAGACCGCATCATCAGGCAACTCTATGATGAGAGGCTTGTTATCCTGAAGAGGTGCCTCTGCTAATTGATCTTCTATGACTTGTCCCTTGATGGAATTTTGGCTTATGAACTCTAGATCAAATTCTATCAATAGCATGATCCACTTTGTGATACGTGTATTGTGATATGTCTTTTTCATCATGTACTACAAAGGATTTTGTTTTGATATGACGTAGGTCGTATGGCTCAACATGTAGTGCCACAACTTTCGAGTTGCAAAGACCACTACTAAACACAATTTTTGACATACACATATCCTAGCTCATAGCTCACCAAGGTGCGACTAATGTAATATATGGCTTACTCTTTTTCTTGTGTATTATTTTGGGCTAACATGGTGCCTAATGCAAAATCAGTAGCCGATATATATAGTAAAAATGGTATGTCTAGCCTTGGTGGAGCCAATACTAGCGATGTTGCCAAATAAGTCTTGATCTTTGCAAAGGCTTGATGGCATTCTTCGTCCCAATGAAAGGGGACTTCCTTGCATAGCAACCTATTCATAGGTCTGTATTTATCTGATAATTGCATGATGAATATTTTTATGGATGCTATCTTGCCTTGTAGGCTCCTCAACTCCCTAATGTTGGTAGGGGCGGCCATTTCTAGTATAGCTTTTACCTTTGCAGGATCAACTTCGATGCCTCTCTTGGATACGATGAATCCTAAAAGCTTTCTAGAAGTTACGTTGAATACACACTTCTTAGGATTCAATCAGACATTGTGTTCTATGAGGTGATCAAAGACTTGTATAAGGACTTTGACATGCTCTTGCCACAATAGGGACTTGGCTAGTAAGTCATCCATGTAATCTTCCAAGATCTTATGCATATAGTCATAGAATATGTATGTCATGGCCAACTGATATGTGGCACCACTATTTTTGAGACTGAATGACATCACTTTGTAACAGAATGTTCCCCATGGAATAATGAAAGTAGTTTTATGTTGATATTCGAGCTTAATCCAGATTTGGTTGTATCCAAAAAACCCATCCATGAGGGAGAGCATTTCATGATCTACGGTTGCATCTACAAGAACATCTATGTTTGGCAATGAGAATGAATCTTTTGGTGTTTCCCTATTAAAATATCTGAAATCCATGTAGATATGGACTCTTCCATCAGGTTTCCCTATGGGTACCATGTTTGACACCCACTCAAGGTAGTCGATAGGAACTATGAATACTGCATCTAGTAGTTTTTACAATTCATTCTTTACCATCAAAGCGATGGTTGGATGCATTTTCCTTAGTTTTTGTTTGACTGTCTTCTTCATGGGATCCAATGAAAGGTTGTGAATGACTAACTTTCGATCTATCCCTGGCATGTCTTTGTAAGTCCAAGCAAAAATATTTGGTCTCTCCTTGAGGAGAGGAATCAAGATGGCTTGTTCCTATGGAGATATAATTTCTTCAAACTTGACTTTCCTTGGTTGGGTAGGATCATCACTTATGTCCACCTCGAAAGTTACTTCTATAGCCATATGTGACCCATCCTCTAGTTGATCAGGCGTGGGTATCAAATGAATGTCATTAGCGGGATTCACAGGATCTATTGACTCAGGTTCTAAACCAACATGGAAGACATCATACGCACAACCTGATGCAAAATGGAATGGTTGTAACATATCTTCATTGGGGAAGAGGTCTTCTAGATCTATGGGTGAACTAGCATGATCCCAATCAATAGCGTCTATATCAAGATGCAATGATTTGGTAGGATCTGCTTGATTATGAAGTGGAGTGGTCAAATCGATGGAGATCATGTTGATGGATGGGATGAAATCTCTAGGACCACATGGGTGCAATCTTGTCTTAGGGGTTTCTCTTCCATACTCATGATGATATTTTGGAGGAATGGGAATTTTTGGATCTGGCCCATGAGTAGGGTGGACAATAGGATCATTGGGCTCTAACTGCTCTTTGAATGTAGGTGAATGGGGATTAACCATCCGATGAATGGCAGCTAGGTCAATAGGTCTCCCCAAAAATTAGAGTTGAGGGTCTATGGCATGAAGTGTCACCTCTCTCTCTACTAGCTCGTTGACTTATCACAAGTGGTGAGGTCCAAGATAAGCCATCTCGATCTCATCCTCAAAGTCATCATCACTTATCCAAAAACTATTAGCATTGGTATGCGGCCCTAAGACAAAGGGCTCATGTCTTGGCCCTAAGTAGGCCATCTCTATTTCATCTTCATATTCTTCGTCACTTATGAAGAATCCATTTACATTTGTCTCTCGCCCCAAAGTTAGGGGTTGATGGCTTAAGCCTAAGTAATCTCTTTCTTTTGAGTCTTCTAATTCATAGTCACTTTCATCTAATGTATATTCAATCTCATCATGGATGGACCATGTGAACCTTTGTAAATAACGAGGCCCTTGATAGGCTAAGCCAAGTTGTGCCTCATCATCACTTGCTTCATATCCATTCTCCTCATCCCATGAGTTGTACCCTATTAGGGTGGAATCAATTGAGGTGTTTGGATGATAAGTTTTTGGAGGTGGTATGTTTACCGTGGCTACTTGTTTATTGCTCAAATTTTCTATTCTCAAGGGGTGATAAGGAATGAAATAAATGTCTTCTCCCAACCCTATGCTTAATATTTCCAATGCTACTGCAAGTGAGTCATATCGACCTTCGCTATAATATCCTAAGCCAAATATGTCAAAAGGAAGCTGATATAGTGGCTCATAAGGCCTCTTGTGCCCCTGCTCATATATGCTAATGCCATAGCCATGCCAATGGCAATGCTCAAAGTAGCTTAGAGAAAACTCGGGATTAGAGAGGTAATGAATATTGATTGTGAATAATTCATCATCTCCTTCTATATTTTAAGACTTATGAGCGCAGTACAAGCCGACATAGACAAAATTGGTTTGGTTGGGAGGGATTCCCAGTGGAACCACTATTCTTACTAGCGACCTCAAGTCTTTAGGCCTCCCTATATCCTATGCAGACTCATGACATGAGTAAAGGTGATGTTCTACACAAGGTATTCCCCTATGCCTATACTTGCCAAGTGTATTGATGCATACGACGTGGATGACCCCACGGATGATATTGGTGAAGCAGGGTGATAATCACTATCTTCATATTGATCTTGAGGATCTTCCTCTTCCATAGGACTTGGCATTTCATAAATGGCTATAGTTTGGCACTTCTTTGGGCCTCTCTTCCTTAACTAAGGGGGCCTTTAGCTTCTTGATTGTCTTTTGGTTTTGATGTTGATGGTACTTTAGAAGCATTGACTATCTTGAGTGCACCAGGAGGTGTTGATGTGCCTGGGTATTTTCTTACCCATTTGTCTTTGTTATCAACTTGTGTGGTTGGGGATGAAGGTGCCACATATAGGTGAGTAGAAGGGATCACAAATTCTCCCAGAATATCCACCTGATTAACATATTTAAAAGTCTCTTCATCATCCAGAACCACATAGACTTTGCTTTCGTGCACATACTTGACACACTGGTGCAAGATCAAAGGCACACACTTCATGGCCCTTATCCAAGGGTGCCCTAAGAGGATGTTGTACTACATAGAACCTTCCAAGACATGACACATCATGGGGATGGTCTTGTGCCCCACCTTGATGGGTAGGACTATCGTTCCCATAGTATTGCATAAAGCATCATTAAAAGCTCTCAATGTGTAAATTCTTCGAACGATATTGGTCTTTGGTATCTTGAGGTGCTCTATTGCAATTGTTGTGATGATGTTTATCGATGAACTTGTATCGACCAAAACCATCTTGAAAGGTAAGTCATTGATGGTCGCTAGAATGTTTAGCAAAGGGTCTAGTAAGGCAACATAAACTATCTTAATCTCATGATCATATAATTGGATTACAGGTTCATGGTATTCTTGCACTTGTCTCACAAAGTGAGTGAATGCATTCGCATATTGTAGTTGAAGCTCAATTGTTCTTAAAATCTCCATTAGAGTCTCCTTATGCTTTTGGGACTATTGTATGAGCTCATAGATGGATAACTTAGCTAGAGTCATCTATAGGTTTTGCTCCAATATACTCCGAATAGTTACCACAGGTCTCATTGGTGGACCTGGAAGGTTGTCTTGCCTTTGCCTAGGAGTGGCTAGGATGTTCATGGGAGCTACAAGTGGTTGTGGTTGACCATACTGCCTAGTACTTGTTTCTATGTTAATGATCTCAACCATCCCAATGCATCCATGGGTAGGTATGTCAGCTCGAACCTGATTGACTTGGGCCCCTTGCTCTCGAGGGGCTTCATGATTGGGCAATGGGTTTTTGTATATGCCCATATCTCTATTATCGGGAGCTAGTGGGTTGTCAACTTTGAGCTCTCCCGCCTCAATCATATTTTGCACTTGATATTTAAACCCGATGCAAGCCTCAATGTCATGCCCCGATATCCTGTGATAAGAAAAATATTGATCTTCCCTATATCCTTTTGGCTTAGGATGGTTGGGATCTATAAGAGGTATATTAGGAAATTTGATCCTCCTGGACTCGCTCAACTGATTAAATATTGATTGCATTGATTCTGTCAGATGCATGAAATAGTGAGGTAGCTTCCATTCTCGATTTCTTCCTTGATTGTTCTTTTGGTCATAGTTGGCTGGTGGGGGATGTGCTTGATAGTTCTATGGTTGTTGTGCACCCCCATACTTGGGTGTAGCCAATACGACTTGATTGACTGGAGTAGGGTTACTCTACTTCTATTTGTACTTGTCATTCTTACCATTCTTGTTCCACTCCTTTTTTTTTCGAAGCTTAATGGTTCCCTCATCTACTTTTATTTCTTCTATGAGCTTGGCCTATGCCAAAGCTTATTCAAATGAAGGATACTGTTGGAGTTGTAGAAAGAGGGAGATATGTTTAGAACAAATTTTGGTAAACATATGAATGATCTCTTCTATGGGAACAAAGAATGATAATTTTGCCATGATTTTTCTCCACCTATTCCCATAATCCATTATTGGCTCATCATCATACTATTTCAGGTTCACCAGGTCTGAAAGGTTCACCTTCTTCTTAGCACCAAAGGAGAAACGCTTCAAGAACACATTTACTAGTTGTTCAAAGTTGGTTATGCTATGCTTAGGTAGTTGGTTGAACCATTGAGTGGCAACACCTAAAAATGTCATTATGAATGTTCTTAGCATAAGAGTGTCATTGTATTCAAGATGAAAACAAGCATTGATAAAATTGGTGACATGCTCTTGTGCATCCTATTCACCTTTAAACTTCTCTAACCTAGGCATATCAAAGTGCTTAGGATATGGAGGGCTAGGGATTGATGGGCACAATGGTTGATTGTGTATCTTGCTCAATGTTGGTGAGTTCCCAACTGCCTCTTGTTTCTCAAAGGTTTTTATCTTTTTAGCAAAGGTCTTGAAATGCCTTTGATGCATGGATTTCCTCTTCGTGTAAGCCTATTCACATTGGCAATGGAGGTAAATTTCTATTCATTTGAATTTTTCCATTTTCCTCCCTCCTATGAGAGGAATCAGGATTGTGATCTTGATTTGTTATGTTTTCCCTCCATCCATTAGTTGTATTTTGTTCATGATTTGGTGGGGGGTTTCATTTTGGGATATCTTGTTTGGTGTGCCTTTCCTTAGGTGAGTCAATGTGTCTTGTTATTTGGTGGTCACCACCATTTATCTATAAATTGTAAAGATCTAACTACTCAAATTGCTCTCTTAAACGCTGCTCATGTTGGTGCAAGAGTCTTTCTCTTTGTTTCTCTTGTTAGAGAGCTTCCACTAACTCTCGCTCTTTACATAATGCATTTTCTAATCGTCTCATTCGACTAGTTTGTGCTATTGTAGAAGACTCACATTTATATGACTTTATTCTTGTAGTCTTGACTCGTAGATTCCTTGAGGGGGTTTCTGTTGTATCTGTACTCTTGCTAGTTAATGTGACTTGTTCAGTGTAGTGTTGAATATCCCTATGATCAGACTCCACATGTCTTCTACGGGGTTGCTCTAAGGTACCCCTAGACTGGGAGGTATGTTTAGAAGTCATATTTTATGAGCTTCCAGATGTAGAGTTCTCAGTAGCTACAATTCTTTGGGTTGGTTGAGTAAGAAATTGATCCAACCTATCTAGTTGTCTTGTTCTCCATGGATGATCTCATGGGGTGCCATTTACTTCTATGAGATCATATTCTATGGGAATATTTCTCTTTGTGTGAAGGGTTTCTTCTATATGATTCCCATGACTAGATGTAGCTCTAGTTTCCTACCCTTCAGTGGGCAGACCTGTTTCATATGTTTCTTGTGAGTCTTGAGGTGTTGTAATTCTTATTTGCCTTCTTGATGAAGAGGGCTTGGTGGTGACATGTTTTCTCCATGTGGATGGATATGTGGCAGTCTCGTCATCCCTATGTGAAGAATGAGTCTTAAAACCTTGTTTATGTCTATGTGAGGAGGAATCCCTTGAATTTTCCTTGTCTTTGAGATGTTTCTATGTGTTTAGAGGAGGACCTTGAGGTCTACTCATGTCTCCTTAATGGGGATGGTTGTGAAGCCTCTTTTTGTTTATGTGACTTTGTTCCATGATGTGGTTCCTTTCTTGGGGTTTCTTGAGGAGATCCCCCAAGGGTTGAATTATCACCCCTTAGGCTCATGGAGCTACATCTCATGGTCTTACGGGTAGGTCATTCAACATTACTATGACTCTACCTATGGGTATGAATTGCTTTTGTCTCTCCCTCAAAATCAGACCAAGGGTGTTTACTTCTTGTTTTGACCATGTTGTTTTATGACTTGATATTTTGAGTTTGCTATTTAGGAATGACCATATAATTCCAAACAAATATTTATCTTGATTACCAATTTGAGTGTGCCCTAAACTATTTGATGTGTTTTGATGTGTTGTTCTCTTGATTTCTTTGCTCTTGTTCTTGGATTAAGAATGAAAAGACTCATCCATAGTGACAATCAAGTACACTCATGCCAAACATGATTTTCTCAAAATAAGCTAGGGTACACTACTAAAGACCCAATGGGGGGTTCGCCTAGCTCCTCCACTCTAAACCAATGATTGTTCCAATAGTGGGAGACAGTTTGAACACAAGTAACTTAGTGTCACTATACATAAGTTTCCCAATTCATTTCTAGGAAGCTTTAGGGGACAAAATAGTGGAAGGAGATGAATTCCAATGTCACTGGATTGAATTGAAGGTTGGTGATGAAATCCAAATCTCCAATGTTTAAATAAGACATGTGTGTGTGGTGTTCATTTTAAGCTTGCATAACATAAAGTGCATCATATAGTAGCAATGAGTCTTTCCTATATTCCTAAGTGTAAAAATACATTTCAATATTCAGAAAGATGCATGAACTACTATGATTTGTATGAGCGCACTTTATCTCATGAAACTATGGCCTCTAGCAGGGCCTCCAAGCAAGCAAAAAACATACAATGTCTAGCATGTTTGATTATAGGATGAACATTTTAGGCATAAGCCGTTGTTCCTAGCAACGCCTAGTGGAAAATTTAAAATAAGATCTAAGATATGTGAAATGCTTAATTATTTCTTCTTTATTCTTCCAATTTCTAAACATAAATGTGCTTTAAGTTCTCTAATTTGAACACACAAAAGTAGACAAAAAGATGTAAAATATCAGAAAAGCTATACCAACCTTTGATCCAGCTTAGAGAGTCAATGTTTTGACCTTTTCTGCACTCTAGTCTTGGCTATTGTTGACCAGAGTGGCTGGTTCTTGGCCGTTATAGCTCAAAGCGGCTAGTTTTTGGCCACTATAGATTAGAGCAACTAGTTTCTAGCTACTATAGCCTAGAGTAGGTAGACCTGCACATAATATTAAGTTAGTTTTCTGATAGAAAATGAAAAATTAGTGGTCGTACCATCGTGATCGCCATCTATAGTGACCTTGGGGCGCACGCACCATTCTTAACTCTACTTGCAATGTTATTACTATACCAAAAATGAAGCTAAAAGGTTAGGAGAAAACATATAATATAGAAATGACAAAGAATGGATCTTTCATTAATATTGAATCCCGATTACATGTCGGTCCCTCTTAGGGATACCCATCTTGATACAATGATTTACAAGTGGATGAAGAGATGTCCCCTTTTGAAAAATGGTGGTGTGCTCTAAAATACTTCTTGGTTTTGCACACATAAATGTTTGAGGGCTTATAAATGCCTCCTTCTCTAGGTATGTCTCCTAGATGGATCCTATTGCTCTCGTATGTCATGGATTATGTCTCGTGAACCTGTGGCCATGTATGGAATTCAAACAACAATACATGTTTTAGATTTCTGAGATTGCCTCCCTAGATAAGGTTGTTAGTAATCAAAGAATGTAACGGAACTATGATAAAACAATGCCATGAAATCATGTAAATCTAAGCTAATGATATAAGAAAACAAGATAAAATATGCTATGTCTATCTAAGCTAAGCCTATGGGCCACTATCCAAGACAACGATCACTAAATAAAACCTTGCTCTCCTTGCCCCAAAGCTATGGGTCAAAGACTATGATCTGATGTTGAAGAAAGTAGGTGTTGTACCCTTTGATTTTTCAAAGCTTCATCACACACGTGATCCCAAAGATAACTCTCTCTCTAAAATGATCTCTTGTATGTGATTTGGGTCTCTATATGTCATATATCAATCATGTGTCTCTCTTGGTGCTCTTAGGCTTGCACCTTTTATAGTGTGAAACCCTAGGTCTATGTCCAAGCCCTAGAAATGAATTTCTCATACATAGTGCAAGTTAGCATGAGAAGCCTTTGTCTATTGTCTATATTTTAAGGCTAGTTAACTAAAATCTAACTGCCCACTTGAGTCTTCTATGAATTTTTTTCTTTAGCATGAGAATATTTTGTCCTTTTTTTATGCTTGAAGGTCAGTTAACTTAATTCTAAATGCAAACTCAAGTCTTCTATGTGAACTGGTCATGAAAATGAATGCAAAGTCACTCCCACTCACCTTTATTGCATGCAGACTACCACTTTCACTTGAGATTGGGCCTATTTGTTGGCAAACCGCTTCTTATGGCTCAATCGTTATCATCTGTAGTGACTATGATCTGGCTGCTATCACCTATAGTGACTAAGGTTTAGCTTCTCTAGGCTTGAGCGGCTAGAATCTGGTCGCTCTTGGCTTGAGTGGCCAAGATTGGATGGCTTGAAAAGGCCCCCAATGAGTGGTTAGAACCACTTTTGGTGCTTGGAAAGTCCAATATTATGTCTTATGATCTTATGAGTGTGTCTATGTAAGTAGCTCCCCTAGGCATGACATGATTTAGGTGTCTAAAATTCCACTTGAATAATAGCACACATTTTTTCCTTCCATGGTGCGAAGTTAGAACCTTTCAACAACTGTGAATCTGAGAGATATTTATAAATAGTGGTCATTATGAAGGTTCCTTATAACACCAAATGGTCCCCATTTTTTTATAGCTGCTAGGCATTTATACCGAACTTCTCTATATATACCCACCCTAACATGAGGGAGACTATAAGTATATACGAGCATAATGATATGTGGAACTTAGGCAATACTAAAAGAGAATTCAATCATATTTATGAAACCTACCTCAAAATCCTCAAGAAAAGGATAATGAGTTGGAGGAGTTTAAGCCAAACAATAAGAAATAATTAGGGTATAAAATGAAGTGAATATCAAAACTAGTTTGCCTTATTTCTCCTTGATGATTGATAGATAAAAATAGCTCAGACATCATTGTTGTAGCTATATTAGGCGTTAGATACAATAGTTCATGCATGACAACATCACTTGTAAGTGTGGACCAGAGGTATCATAGATACCAGACACTGCTATACAAGAATATTCACAAATAGGTGTAAAAAAATTTGAGGTCCTTTCTTTGCTTTGTATATTTTAATTTATGATTGAAAATACAAGAAAACAAGAAATTTAAATGCAAAAATAATCACAAGTGCCCACAAAATTTTAAACACTCTAGGTGTCAATTTCTATCAAAAATGCACCTATTACAATGTCAGTTTTACAATGAAGATATTCACTTCCACAAATGCTTTTTAATTCAACAATTTTTCTTCCCCCCCTTTGTTTTAGAATTTTGGAAAAAATAATGCTTTGGATCCCCCCTTTTTGTTGCAAAATAAAAAAGGAAGAAAAAATTACATTCTAAACCTTTCAAAATTCCAAAAAAAAACTTCTCTCAAAAATTATTTGAAAGGAAAAAATAAAGTATTGTCGAAAAATATCACAAAAAAATCCTCTTTGCGTGCTTTGATAGAAAAAAAATGCCCTTGGTGGCCCTCCGTGGTAAAAAAAATGATCCTGTGTGGGCAAATGATGTTGACAAAAAAACTTGTCAAGAAAATTTGGCAACAAAAAAATTGTCAATCTTCTTGTTTGACAAAAAAAAATTTGCTATAGCAAAACAATTTTGTAATAGAAGTCGATGGGGTTGGAACCCCCGACCTTGGATACCCAAGTTCCTAATGGAGTTCTACCTAACCAACACAAAGAAGCCCCCGGATGAGAACAACAAGTTAGGTTAGGCTATTAATCATCTTCCTCCTTGGAAAATAGCAAAAAAAAATTGGATCGGGTGCACTAGAGGAGAATCGAACCCTCGACCACATAGGAGACAATGCCTTAGAAAATTTCTACCAACCAATCCTTCTATAGGGTGGATGAAAACAAAGGATATAATATCCTTGTTAAAGCTTCCCCACCATCCGATGAAGAAAAAAAATGTGTGGGACTATTTAGTCCCACACGTAATATGTTGTGGTGACATACAACATATTTTAACAAAGAAGCTCAGAAGAGCTTTTGATTACCTTTGGGCAATCAAGCCTGTGAACGAACCTTTTGCTGACTGCTTGCCACTTCACACGAGTAACACTTTCAGCCAATCAATTTTCACCATGTCATCAGCCAATCGAATCACTGTGCGCCACATCAATGCTCTCAACCAATATTTTTGCACCACATCAACAATTCCTCCACTTGGTCATGATTCTCAATCTTTGTCCAGTCTATCAGGGTCCTCAGTCTGCATGTCTATCAGGTTCCATGACCTGCATGTCTACCTAGTATGTCACCTATAAATAAATAATGTCTCACCTTAGGAAGCACACCCAACTGGTAATATCCTCCTTAAGAAGTGTGCTTGCTCTTCTCCCACCTATTCTCAGTATACCTCATGCATCACCTGCATTCCTTGCTCTAGTACCATGTAGAAACACGTGAATCAATAGCACCCTTTGCATTGAGATTGAATTAAATACATCAAGGTGGTTCCAAGGTTGGTTGAAGAACCACCAAACTATTTTAATAACTACCCCAATCTCTAAGAAGCACTTGATTAAAAAATTCTTGACAAAATAATGTAATATCATATGCATTGCAATATAACATATGCTAACATGTTTTAGAGAAAAATTGTGCAGAGATTGTGAGTAGTTTAAAGGAAGACTTGTGATCAGATTTGAGGTAGAATGTGAGCAGGTTAGTGGCAGACTTATGATTAGTTTTGAGGTATATTGTGATCAGGTTAGAGGTAGACTTGTGAGCAAGTTTGAGATAGATTGTGAGCAGGTTAGAGAAAAATTTGTGATAAGGTTTGAGATAGATTCTGAGCAGGTTAGAGGTAGACTTGTGATCAGGTTTGAGATAGATTGTGAGCAAGTTAGAGGTAGATTTATGAGAATATTTGATAATATTAAAGTATATTAGAGGGGATAGAATTCTCCTATGAAGATATATCCACAAACCAAAGTAGAGGGTAAAGAGTTCTCCTATGGAGCTATATCCACGAACCAGAGCAGAGGGGATAGATTTCTCCTATGGAGTAAGATCTGTGAACTAGCTAGGGAGATAGATTTCTTCTATGGAGAGATATCCATGAACTAGTTGTGGTGATAGAGTTCTCTTGGATCAAGTTCCACAAACTAGAGCATAAGGGGATTGGTGTCTCCTTTGTGCAGAGGTCCATAAACATTGTAATAGGGATTGGATTCCCAAAATATTCATTGAGAAAATTTATAAGAAATATTTTCTCCATGGAGTAGCCCACATTGGGTGAACCATGTTAAATCATGTCTCTCATGTGTGTGATGATGTGTGCACTATTTACTATTTTGATATTATTATTGTTATCATTTGGATTGAAAAGTAAAATTTGTTATCTTATACTATTCAACCCCATCTAAGTATAACCTTATGTTCTTCAATTGGTATCAGAGTGGGTTCCTTCATGAAAAGCTTAACAACTTTAAGGAATATCCCACAAGAACATACATGACCTCAAAAAATGGAGAAGAGGCCATGATCGACATAAAAGAGGAATTTTTTGCTGCTCTTAGAAACTTGGAAAAGGTTAGAAGGAAGAATTCAAGTTTGAAGGATCAAATCCAAGAGGATGAGGAAGAAAATATGGAACTTCTACAAAATCTCATAGAGCTCAAGGTAAAAGTTGAAGAGGGAAAGAAAATTGAGTAGGATATGGAAAAATAGTTAAAGGGAAAAGAGTTGGAATGTGAAAGATTAGAATCAGAAATTGTCTTTCTAAGAAAGGAAGTTGAAAAGACTAAGGGTAAGTTATAGCAAGACATAAAGTTAGGGAAAAAGAAAGAGGAGTCAAGCTCCCAAGGAACAAAGATATCAACATAAGAAGAGCCCATGACCTATGCTAATGCATTGAAAGGTAAAATCATCAAGAAGAAATAAGGCAAAGATGTTCCATGGATAAAAGTCAATTACAGGAACAAATGACCATATTATTCTCAGCACTCCAACAGGTTATAAAATATTTTCCATGGCTATTATTTTTCATGTAACAAATATGGTCATAGATTTGTACATTGCACTGGTTATGTGAAAGATAATGTTGATAGAAATTTCAATTCTTTTGCACCTCTCATGAATGAAAATATCATATGTTACAAATGCTATAACTTTAGGCACAAAGCCAAATGGTGTAAAATGGTATTTCCTAAATTAAGAAAAAATAATGCAACTTCAACAATTAGGAGAGAGAAAAAAGAGCAAGAGAAAGTGAAGTCAATGTTGGTACAAATAGCTCTTCATGTACAAGATAAGATAAAATAGTGGTTTCTTGATAGTGGTTGTTCAAGTCATATGATAGGGGACAAGAATAAATTTCTTGAACTTAAATAAATCAATGGAGGATTAGTAAATTCGGTGACAATGGTTCAACAAAAATCTATGGGAAAGGAACTTTGAGTTTAGATAATGGAAAAACAAAGATAGAGAATGTATTGTATGTCAAGGTATTAAGGCACAATTTACTAAGTGTAAGTCAACTTTGTGATCAGGGGCACATGGTAACTTTTCATCCAAATAAATGTGAAATTAGAAAATCTAAAACTAGAAATCTCATTGTGGATGCCAATAGAACTACAAACAATCTCTACATGCTAAGTGATATTAAGGGAGAAAAATGTTTTCTATAACAAGAAGATGAGATTTGGTTATGGCATAGAAGAATGGGTCATCTGAACTTTGACAACATAGTGAAAATAAGCAACAAGCAGGTAGTCAAAGATTTACCCAAGATAAAAAGGCCACAAAACATAATTTGTGCACAATGTTAGCATGGAAAGCAAACAAGAACAAGTTTCAAGTCTAAATAATTTACATCGTCTGAACCATTGAAACTAGTTCACACTGACCTATGTGGTCCTACAAGGACAAAGAGTCTACTAGGTGAAAGTTACTTCATGTTATTTATAGATGACTTCTCCAGAATGACTTGGGTAGCCTTCTTAAAAGAAAAATTAAAAGCCTTTGAGAAGTTCAAGGCATTCAAAGAATTAGTAGAAAATGAAATAGGTAGAAGGATTAAGTGTTTAAGATCATATAGAGGAGGAGAATTTACTTCAGGTGAATTCATAGATTTTTGTGAATGACATGGGATCAAAAGAGAATATTTAGCAGC
The DNA here is from genome assembly GCA_028583015.1 of Wollemia nobilis. Taxonomy (NCBI): domain Eukaryota; kingdom Viridiplantae; phylum Streptophyta; class Pinopsida; order Araucariales; family Araucariaceae; genus Wollemia; species Wollemia nobilis. Next base: position 30,905 of record JAQPPZ010000141.1, on the reverse strand, counting down.
AAGAAATCCCCAACAAAATGGAGTAGTGAAAGGAAAAATAGGACTTTTGAAAACATGGCCAGATCTATGTTGAATGAGTCTAATATTTTAGATGGTTTTTGGAGATATGTAGTTTATACAGTAGTATATATCATCAATAGAGCTCAAGTAAGAGTAAATCATCATAAAACCCCATATGAGCTCTGGAAAGGGAGACCAACTACTGTAAAATATTTCAAAAATTTGGAAGCAAATGCTACATAAGACGGGAAGAGAAAAATTTGGGTAAGTTTGATTCAAGATGTGATGAGGGTATTTTCCTTGGCTATTCCACTAAAAGCAAATCCTATAGGTGCTATAATAAGAGGACACATACAATTGTGGAAAGTATAAATATGATAGTTGATGAACAAATAGGGTCAAAAGAACCAACTCAAGAAATTGAAGAATAAAGTTGCCAAGAAGAATTAGGTGAAGAATCAGATGAAGAAGAAACACAAAGAAAACTACCTAAGACTCCATCCAGGTATGTGCAAAAAAATCATCCAAGAGATCTAATTATTAGAAATACATATGAAATACAGACAAGGAGAAAGGTAATAGGAACAAGTGAGCATGCAAAATTTTCCTTGTTATCTAAAATTGAGCCAAATGATTTCAATGAGGCAAGAGAAGATAAGTTTTGGGTCAAGGCAATAGATGAGGAATTGGATCAAGTAGAAAAAATTAAGACTTGGGAACTTGTTCCATGACCAAAATATAAGAATGTAATTGGCACTAAATGGGTTTTCAGAAACAAGTTAAATGAATATGGTCAGGTAGTCATAAATAAAGCAATATTGGTATGCAAAGGTTATGCACAAGTTGAAGGGATTGATTTTGATGAAACATTTGCTCCTATTGCATGACTTGAGGCCATAAGGATGTTTTTAGCTTTCTCAAGTTTCAAAAACTTCAAAGTATATCAAATGGATTTTAAATCATATTTTCTCAATGGTGTCTTGGAAGAAGAGGTCTACATTGAGCAACCTGAGGGGTTTAGCTTAACTGATAAGCCATATTATATATGCAGATTAAAGAAGGCTCTTTATGGACTAAAGAAAGATCCTAGAGCTTGGTATTCAAGGTTAGATAAGTATCTTCAAGAACATGGATTTAGGAAAGGAATAGTGGGCAATAACTTATATATCAAAAATGAAGGAAATGACTTACTAATTGTGGTTACTTATGTGGATGATATCATTTTTGGAGGCAATAATGATAGAATGTGTTAGAAATTTGTAAAGAGCATGAAAAATGAATTTTAAATGTTAATTCTTGGTTAGTTATCCTTATTTCTTAGACTACAGATTTCACAATCATAAAAGGGTGTATTTCTCTCATAAACCAAGTATATAAAGAAGATTCTAAAAAAAATCAAGTTAGAAGGCTGCAAACAAGTAAGTATCCCCATGGTTACAGGATGCAAGTTGAGTAAATATGATGAATTTCCTGATGCAAATCAGATATTGTATAGATCTATGATTGGAAACCTACTATATGTTACAACCACAAGACTAGATATAATGCAAGTAGTGGGACTAGTGGCAATATTTCAAGTAGCACCAAAGGAAACACATGTAATGGTAGTAAAGAGGATCCTCAGGTATTTAAAAGGGACTATGGATTTTGGACTATGGTACCCCAAAAGTGATAATTTCACTCTCATAGCATATACAAATGCAGATTGGGCAGGTAGTATTGATGATAGAAAAAGCACAAGTGGAGGAGCGTTATTTCTTGGAGATTGTTTAGTCTCTTGGCTAAGCAAGAAACATGCATCAATATCCTTATCCATAGTAGAGGTAGAGTACATTGCAGTAGTTGCTTTTTGTACATAGGTGTTATGGATGAAGTAAACTCTAAAAGACTTCAAGATAGAGCATGATCATCCTATCTCCATACTATGTGATAATACAAGTGCTATAAACATTTTAAAGAATCCAGTGATGCACTCCAGGACCAAGCACATTCTGATCAAATACCATTTTATAAGAGAATAGGTGATGGATAAGCAAGTAAAATTAGAATATGTTACTACAAAGGAATAAATTGTGGACATTTTCACTAAGCCACTTCCAAAGGAAACTTTTGAGTATCTTAGAGGAAAATTGGGAGTAGTTTTACTCCCATCCCAAAATTAATCACCTCAAGGAGAGGAGGTGGGGAGGGGGCTGAGCTAAGAGTATTATATTTAGTCCCAAAGGAGTCCTTTTGCCATTGATTTCAAAGGGGGAGATTTTTGAGTAAAGGGGAGAGCATTCAGTCAGGAGGAGCAGTTTATCAAGGGGAACAAATTTGGAAAAAGTTTTAGAAAAGGGTTGCCATCAATGACAAAGGGGGAGATTGTTGGAATTTTTGAGTAATTGTGTTTTCATTGATGTCAAGTGTTAATTGCAAGTAAATTTTATCTCAATGCAAGGGAATTGATAAAAAAGAGGGTTAAAATATTTATAATTTAAGACCAAGAGTTTTGGGACAAATTTTCACATGTCTAGGCTCAAAAATAGAATAATATTATAATATTAAATATTTAAATATTAAAGTTGTAAATTTAAGCCTAAGGTTCAATTATAAAATAATTATAATATTTATATTATAATATTTTGTAACCCTAAGTGGGTTTGGCACCAACCTTTGCAAAAGAATTTTTAAATTCTTAAGCACTACCGATGTCCTTAGCATGATGGTCAATTCATATTTATATGGTAATGTTTGGTACCCTAAGTGTGTGGTTCGATGCATGATTTAAAGTGATTAATACGAATTTTTGACATGCACAATCATGAGTAAGGAGGATGAATTTTTATTTTAAAAAGAAGAAAATACCTTGGATGGAGATAAGGATAAGGTCATGGAATCTTATCTCCGACTATGTGGTTGGCCTAGCGGCATACTAGGTAGTGTTAAAACATAGGGTAAATGGCAGGTTCTGAGTTCAAATCTAGGCGATGATATTTTGTTCACTTTTTTGATTGGAAAGGAATTTGAGTAGATTTTAAATAGTGATTCATGCTATTTTGTCCTTGTGTGGATGGTTTGCATAACGATGGCTTGAAGAGGGCTAGCATGCTAGTAGGTGGTAGGTGTTATGTTTGAATCTCCCATGATAGATTTTTGGTAAGGATTAATTAAATTTTTAAATTGCTTAAGGTTTAGAGTTAGGCGCATGTGGTATATTTTATTGTTTGAGCACTGTGGACTTAGGAGGTATAAAGGGAAATATTTTTTTTAATTCTTTCTTACAATTTCATTTTGAGAAAAATATTATGGAATGTCTTTTTATTGAAAAGTAATTTGGTGGAGTAATAAGGGTTTTTGATATTTCTTTTGATGAATGTTTTAGAAATAAGAGGGAGTTAAAAGGTGTATGAAGTAATTTTATTCCCTGTATATTGCTTCATTTTGAAGAGCTTGGTGTTAGGCTTTAATGCTCTAGTTTGATAAACCAAGAGAGCTTGTTTGGGATTTTATTATGCACATTTGTTGAAAGAGGTCTCCAAATATATGAAAGGGTGTTGTGCTAACTTTTATAGTTGCAAAAGATATTGTGTGTGAGATATATTTTTGAAGATATATCTCCATAAGAGCAAGCTAAAAGGTATGGGCACATCATTTCTTATTTAAGGTGTTTTGTTGAGTGAATGTTTTTGAATATAAGGTGGAGTGAAAAGGATTGTTTGATAAGCATTGTTGGAAATAATTGAGTTAGGATTTATGCTTCATGGTTGAATGATTTTGGAATCATTTGAGATAGAGTTTGAGAATAATATTTTGCTTGCATTGTTGAAATAATTTGAGATATTCATACTAGATATTGTGAACTACTTGTGCTAAGATTGAGGACAAGTTTTGTATTTTTGAGAAATATTTTGAGCATGTGTTATAAACTATTATGAGCTTGTTTTAGAGAAGAATTGAGTAGATATTGTGAGCAGGTTAGAGGCATACTTGGAAGCATATTTGAGGTAGATTATGAGTAGGTTAGTGGCAGACTTGTGAGTAGGTTTAAGGCAAATTATGAGCAGGTTAAAGGTAGACTTATGAGCAGGTTTGAGATAGATTGTGAGAAGGTTAGAGGCAGACTTATGAGTAGGTTTGATATAGATTGTGATAAGGTTAGAGGTGGATTTTTGAGTAGGTTTGATATAGATTTTTAGTATGGTTGAGATATATTGTGAGCAGGTTAGAGGCAGATTTGTGAGTAGATTTGATCGGAGTTGAGAAGAGTAGAGGGGATTGAGTTATCCTATGGAGAGATATCGATAAACTAGAGTAGAGGGGAAATATTTCTTCTATGGAGAGATATTCATGAACCAGAGAAAAGAGGATAGAGTTCTCATATGGAGTAAGATACATGAACCATTTGGGGAGATAGATTTCTTCTATGGAGAGAGATCCATGAACTAGTTGAGGAGATAGAGTTCTCTTGGATCAAGTTCCACAAACCAGAGTATAAGGGGATTGGTGTCTCCTTTGGATAGAGGTCCATAAACATTGTAATAGGGATTGGATTCCCAAAATATTTATTGAGAAAATTTATAAGAAATATTTTCTCCGTGGAGTAGCCCACATTGGGTGAACCACGTTAAATCATGTCTCTCATGTGTATGATGATGTGTGTACTATTTACTACTTTGATATTATTGTTGTTAGCATTTGGATTGAAAAGTAAAAAAAATTATCTTATAATGTTCACCCCCCCTTAGTATAATATTATGTTCTTCAAACTTAATATTTATTTAGATGGGGGAGTTCATTTTTTGAATTGGTTATCAAGTCAACTAAAAATAAAATTGAGTTGTAAAACCTTACCATAAATCCCTATCAAGCTCAAATAATTTGTGAATCCCAATATTTATTCAATTTTGGTTGTAATAGGAGGCTTACCCACTGATAATAATGTCTATAATTGGAAAATAGCTACTACCTATTGCATTTCAAACCCAAAGAACTATGATCCAATTTTGATGAAAAATCACATTATATTTTTTTATTGAGCAAATATCTAAGAAATATGGTTCATGAACACCTAAAAAAACTATATAAGGATGAATATAAAGTATCCTTTAGGCATTGCTCCCATCTGGTTTGGCTTTTCTTCTATTTTTTTCAACCCAATATACCATGGATAGTAGTTAACACAAAGGATCAAGATGGAAGTCCTACCCCTATCTATGCATGGACCAACATGCTTAGTAAATTTGAGTCCTATTATGATTTTAATAGAGAATTTTTAGGCCTACTCTAAAAATCATCAATGATTGAATTCCTAGATTGCCCTCCCTAGTAACAAAAACACTATAGATATAAAAGGGATAAAATAAGGGGATTGGTATATCTTAACTGAGAGAATAATGATATGTTTGTATGGTTTTACAGGAAAGTCATTTTTATTACCATATTTTGTCATAGATAGGCTATTCACCCTAGAGTTTTATCATCAAAAAAATTACATCAATGTCATTTGTAGCATAGGATAGGGTAGGAAGGGCACTTGCATTTACCCCTTTAACAAGGATGAAATTACTATGACCAAAAAGGGTCAGTATAAGAGCATTACTATGTTCATGAAAAAATTGGGATTAATAGAGATCCCTGAAATATGGAGGTATGATATTGACTGTAAATTCATAGATATATTAAATCAACTCAATAAAGGGAAGTACCCAAAATTTGAAGGAACTCTCAGGCCTCATATTGAATATTTTAAAAATAACCAAGAGGGTTCAGAGTTAGAACGGAATATTCAGCAAATGGAGGCTTTGCCTCCCTAGAGAGATTTTTATGGCTACATCATAAATTATGATCCCAAGAATAATAAATAGCATATCTTCTATGAGTCAAAATCCCAAATTCCAAATTTTTATAAAGAAATAGAAATGGAAATTCGAATGGTGGAGAATGAGAGTTGAAACAAACACCATCAAGTCAAAATATGGTACTAAAATAGACAAGCAATTTTTTTATAAATATGACCAATCCTATGAAACATGGAAGGAAGATTTCTTACCCTAAGTTTTAGAAGTCCTACTACTCAAGGAGAAGCTTCAAGTGGCAAATAAGTGGAAAAAGGAGTCAAGGTAGGAAAACAAAAGGGAATATGGATTGGTATCCCTCCTCCATATCCTCCAGCTCAAAGGCAAGGTACTATAGAGGCAATCCCCTCTTCCAAAGGTAAATAGGTAGAATATTTATTTCAACCAATGACCGAACAACTCCAAACATATGGAGTAGGTGCTCAAATGATGCAAAAACTAGGTTATGAGGGAGGAGGACTGGAAAAATGTGAACTAGGTCAAATTGAGATAATTCAAGTACCTAAAAGGCCTGATAATCTAGATATAGGGGTACACACCATAGATAAAGAGGAAATTATATGTGGAATGATACTTATTACTGGTGCTCATCTAGTCAAATTTACAAAACCTATTCCTCTAGAACAATAATATCTACCATAAAATGTAGTGGTAGAGCATCAATAATAGCAATTAGAGATAGTTACTGAGTAAAGTCCTTCCCCCATTGTTGGTAAGAAAAAATCTATAGATACACTAGAGGAAAATGATAAGTGAACAAAAAGAAGAAAATGGATCAGGTATCTCAAACAGTTGAACAACCATAGCTTCCACAAGAAAAGAAACCCAATCCAAAACAAATGATGCAATAATCTCCACCAAAGGACTCAAGTAAGGTTTTTATTCTTTCTTATCATACTCATTCTACCCGAATGTCCTTAAAAAGTCTCCCTTCTATTTCTAAAGAGCATGTTGAAATATCCCCTCTCCTCAATTTAATATGTCTCCTTAAATATTATCCACACCACCCCCATCAAAAGCTCCTTCCCCTCCACTATTTTCCATAGAAACTCAAGTCTCATATTATCCATATCAATCCCTACCCCTTACATTAGTAACATCTTTGTTGGCCTTGGTAAGACAATAATTATCTTCCTCTCTTCCATCATATTCCAATCTAGAAGTAATAATATCAACTCCTTTATCTCTATAATCCATTGTATTAGTCATTGTTCATACTCCCCTTCCACTAGTATCATCATTAATAACCTCCCCCATTGCTCTTGCTATAGCCACCTACTAGAAATTCAAAGAGAATTCACTTAGTGTAAGATATTGGTGGAATACCCAACTTGTAAAGCCATATAAGAAGGTTGCTCGCAAGAGGAATATTGTTGTAGTGGATCCAATTTCTTAGAAAAGAACAAAGTGGACCATCACTCATAAGGTAAACAAGCCTAAAAATAAAATGACTCTGGATGACTATTAGTTGAAAGAGAAGATAATGTATATTATGCAATTACCTATGGAGGATGAGCTTATAGTTGTCAAGGCTCACATGGACACTATCTATTTGCAAGGTGATGTCTATAAGAAAGTATGTCAAAATCTAGAGGAAAAAGTGGAAGAATTAGAAGCTTCACTCAGGGAGTAGAAGAATATAGAAAAGTCCCTCAAGAATAAAGTGAAGAAATGGTACGACAAGTTTCAAGAGATGGTCAGTTATAAGGAATAAGCTAAAAGTTCTCAAGCATAAAATAAGACCTTGGTTGGACAAAATAGTCAATTGCAATAATAGTTACAATTATAAAAGGTAAAATATTTAGGATTTTCTAAGGAAAAAGTGAAGCAGATAAGGAGGAATATTTGGTTTGATATACAACAAAAGGGTTTAGAAGCTAAGCCTATCTTCATTTTCCTAGATGATGCTAGTGAAGTGGTTGTAAATGCTAAAAAGGCTCTTAAGACTGCTCAAGGAGAGATTCAGCATAAGATAACTACAACAAAAAAATTTATAATTTGGCAAAAGTAAGGTTTAGGGCTACAACAAGAGTCATTCCAAGTAGACAATGGTGTTCTACTAGAAACATTGCCAAAGATATCCTAAGTAAGAATAGATTATTGACAAAAGGATGGAAACTAGTGGATAAGTTGGAGACTAAGATGAATAAAATTTTGCAATCCTTTAATCAGATTAAGTGGTATGGTTTCCATATTTTTGGGATAATATCATCAATTCATTGGAGAAGAAAAATTAAAAACCAACTTTACCTTGATTTTAGAAGACGAATCTAAGATTGATGGATGGCCTGAAATGATTTAGCAAGATCAGGTAATTTAGTTAATCAAAGACTTAACAAAGGTTAAGGATGTGATAACTAAAATTACTAACTGTGGTTCTAAACCATCCTATGAAAAGGTTACCAAGTTACATCATGCTCATAAGAAAATATTAACAATACCTAAAACTCCATAGAAAGTTTAGGATGAGGCCTCTAACGCTCTTGAAGATATTGTTCAACTTTTGAGTGAGGAAGATATAAGTGAATAAGAGGTAGAAGAAGATGAAACTAATCAAGAAGTCCAATCAAAAGAGGAATATGTGCAAGAAGAACAAGTGTAGGAATAAGAACAAGAAAAACTTACAACCAAGGAAGTGATAGATGTTGAAGAGGGAGATACAAACAAATAAGTCTTGGAGGAAGAAGATGACAAAGCTAAAAATGAAGAAGAGGGTCAACAAGAAGAGTAGGATGGTGCTTTTGGCATGACTCTGGTTTTGACAAGTTCCTATAAGAGCAAAAAACACATGATCTTGCAGAAGCATGATAAATTCATGATCTTTTCTATTATATAAGCAAGAGTTGAGCCCCTCATGGAACAAAAGAGATATCTTGATTCCTATCTTACTTCCATATGAATTGTTATCCTTTACAAAATAAAATGATGAATTTTGGAAAAGGGTAGTTGTTCTATGGAAGCGATATTGGAAACAATCAGTGAATGCATTTCTTCCTTTTTTCTTTCCATATTTTCCATTTTATAACTTGTTTCCTACACTTGTTCATTCATATGTATTTTCCATATCATTTTCATACTCTCTTTCATTTTTCCTCCATCTATGTTATTTCATTTTTCATTTCTCATTTGAGACTCCATAAACCCAATAGATAAGGCTTTGAGTTATTTAACCTTGCAAGCAATTTTCCCTATGAGGCACAAACAATGTAGGTCAAAATGGCTACATCACATAAAAACATTCAATATTTTCATAAAAAAGGCTAAGTGTTTAAAGCATGATGCAAAACCATGATTTTTCCCTATTGTAAAAAGACAAGCAATTTCACTTGATAGTAAAGATACATGACCATGTGAATTATTGACCACAAATATGCTAATTTCCCCAAATCTATGATGAATATGGCTAAGGTGACTCAAAGACCATTTTTCCCCACAACCATAAAATTTCATTTGTTAACTAGACAGCTAAGAGAAATCTCAAAACTGTGATTTTATCCATTTTTATGCCCAGATCTTTCAATTACTACCAAAAGTGAGAATCGTATGTGATTTACAAAACTGTAATGGTTGAGTCATAGATGCAAGATAAGTCATGCATCAGTTGATCATAGCCATCCATATTCAAATCAACTTTGAACATAAATATTACTCTAAACCTCAAATTCTTAATGTGATTCTCATGTGGTTGTGTGATAAAGTAAGTTGAAGGGATCAAACTAGATGCCATGGAAGCTAAACCATCATGAAGATGAAATGTTGCAATATGGAAGCTTCTAGAACTCACTTCTCAATTGACTCAGTTGTAGATCTATGACCATGAATATATTGAAATAACAAGGGATGGATGAGAGTGAGTCTATTTCAAATGTATTGTAACTGTTTCAAGAAAACATAGTTGGATGTCACCAATGATAAGAAAGTTGGAAGAAAATAAAGAACTCTAAAAATTCTTTGTAATGCTCAAAATGTAAATATTGTAAATATATAAATAGAGGTCAAACCCTTATTTTTAAGGGTCAGCTCTGAAGTGTTTGCTTGCGCTACTGTTGTATATTTCATACAATTAATGAAAATATCATTACTTGGGATGTTTTCCTCAAACTTGCATCTACATGGTTTGTTGATTATTATCTTATGAAGTCATTTCTACTACTATTGCTATGGTTAGTGTATTATGTTAATTTGGATTGCTAACTTAAAGCAAATGTCTAAATGTGTGCTTATGAGAAGTCATTTTTGTTATTCAAGGTGTTAATATAATTCTATTAACTTGGATTATTGATGCTTTAGATGTTTGGAATGGTTCTTCAAGTATACAAAAGCTCTCAATGTTAAATATTACCAAGTTTCAAATATTATTAGTCCTGAGCATCATTTCTAGAAATTAATTTGTTATGGAATTCTCTGTAGATGCCTATGCTATTAGCTTTATCCATCCACCATCAATTCATTCATTTATTAACCATTTTATTCTTCTCCTTAATATTTTATTGTTCTGAGCTAAAAGAGAGTCAAAATTTAGTAAGTTCACAAGGTATATCAACCTAATTTGGAGGTTGGGTTAAAGCATTTTAACCTTTACAATGTGTGGTTTCGGTTGTGATTAGCAAGTGCACACCTTTCAAATCATTGTAGATAATAGTCATAGTTCAAGTTCAAAGAGGGGGTAAAATGTAGACATAAAAATTTGACCCACCCAAATGAGTCATTTTTTCTTAGGTTCCTTTGGGAGGCTCTCAAACTTCCTAGGAGCAATTTTGGCCCCTTTTTCTTGTTATTTTACTTTATTTTATTAAACTTGACTGAATTTGTGCCTGATAAATTACAATGCATAGATTCGATAAATTTATGGTTTTCTTGAAAAACCTAAATTTTAAGCCAACCCTTTTTGGGCATAACTTAATCAAGGTTAACTTTCATTTTCTTGACTTTTAGCCCTCCAAACCCTCTATAAATAAAGGTATTAGATCCCCTTTTTCTCCCCAGTTAATCATGAAATTGATCTAAGAAAGTTCATGAAAAATTAAGAGTCTTTTGGCTTCTTGTGCAATATTTTGGTGCTCTTGGTGCTTTGGTGTTCTATTTTTGGTGTGTTCCTTGTGATATGCAAATGGGAAAAGCCTTAATGACAACTTGTCTTCTTGAAGGAGGAGAGGTCTTCCACCTTTTCTCTTGCTTCTTCCACAAGATCACCAGGTTATATATTTTCATTTATTAGTTCATGTGTTCATATTATTCTGTATTTTGTTGTATTATCGATCTCTATTTTGGGTTTTAGAACCCTCTGTGCAAATTTGTGCCCCTTTTGCTACAAGGTGCAGATTTGGTGAAAACCCTATTTTTGCCTATTAGGTGTTCTACATCCATTTTTCTCTCTATTATTGAATTCGTGCTCAATAATTTATAGGGTTTGGATTCAGTGTAGTTGGATTTAAGAGCAGTTATTCATCCCCAAATCCTAGGGTTTTGGTTTGTGTATTCTTTGCATGCTTTTTCATCTCTATTTGCAACATATTCTAATAGTTATCTTTTTTTACTTACATTTCATATTATGTTAGCTTGGGGGTAATTACTTATTCCCAAAAACCTAGGTTTTAAAGTTGCATTCTTGTTCAAGCATTGTACCCATTCTATTTGCATTTCATTTATTGCTCCATGGTATAAATTTTTTTTGTATTTTTTCCAAAGGGTAAAGGTCATTTTATTTTGAAAATTTAGCTAAAAGGACCTAGGTATCTTGACTATTGTGCCTCCAAGCTCAGTCTTATAGCAACCTAAGTAGGGCCCCAAATGTTGACCATATTTTCTAGGGTTTTTTATGAAGCGAGTTTGTATATTTGAAGCTATTGGATATTTTGGATACAAGATAAAGCTTGGATAAAAAATTGGATCATATAAGTTTCCTAAGTAAATATTTTAGGTTTTGTGTTGTTTGCTTTTGTTATTCCTGTTCAAAACCTAAGTTATAAGTAAAGGGGAAAAATATTTTATTGATTTCAAGGAATTTAAAAGAAAAAGTCATATAGTTTTGCATCTAGGGTTTAGTCTTATTTGTGCATTCCCTTGGTCCCTTGCTCAAAAAAAAATATTTTATTTCTTGCACCCTAAGGTTAGATATCATTGAAGAAAAGAAATATATTAGGATTAGTCATTGTCTTCTTGCATCTTATATGTTTTGTATTTGTTCTTTCATTTCCATAGTTTAGTTAGAAAGGCTAAACATAGGTTTTTGCTTTAGTCACACATTAAACATTTCCACCCTATACTTAGAACGAGTATTAAAACTAATCCTAGTAAACCCTTTACTTATTCTAAGTGTAGAGAATATAACACACCCCAATGATCTCCTTGGCTCCCAACATATCTAGTTGATAATTGTATGTGGTAGGACAATTTCTCCCTCTACATATTTGGTGAGCCCAACATGAACACACATCTTAGTGGCCAATATAGGAAGCCTATTGTTTTTCTTTTATCTTGAAAATTAAAAAAAAAAATCACTAATTTTATTTTCTTAGAAGTAGAAAACATATTAATAATATTCTTGTGTGTCCTTCCCTAGTTTTCTCCTCTCTCATTTCATTTATCCTAATGTATTTTTTCCTTAGGATTCAATGAAGACATCTTATATCTTATTAGATTATTTGAGAAAATGATTAGATTGATAGGAAGCATCCTAATATTGATGTAAAAGAGCAAGAACATATGTAAATTGATACTAACTATGATCCCTATGAGGGGCCTAATGGTGGCTTCACTTTACATCATTTGAACATGTTTGGGGTTTCATGAAATTCCATAAGGCAACTTTGGTCAAATCTATGGAAGAGGAAGCTTAGATAAAAATAGGTGATACTTCTTCTCCTCAAGCCATATATCCTAGAATGGTTCATGATAACCGTATTTTTGAATATTCACATCATGGGAATCCATTACATAAACCAATATATGCTACTACTATGATCACCAACATTGGAAGAATTTTGCAAGTTCCTACAACTAGTAGTGCATATCAATATTATGCTCAATTTCCTCCTCATTTTGCTTATCTCAATTTTCATGCTTCATTTCCACCAAATATTAGTTATCCTTCACAACAAGATACCATATATCATAACCTGTAGCATAACATTATTAATATCTCCAACATTGGCCAAGTTCCCTTTCAATAGCCTACCTATACCCCTCCCTTAGAGGACCTAAGGGAATTACATAGCAACAATATTGATATGCAAAGTTTAACAAATATGGTGAAATAATTGGTTTCAAGAGTAGATACGATTTAGCCTCCTAGTTTCACCTATAACTATAGAGAAATGTGAAATCAGCCCTTAAACCCTATTATTGTCTTTAGGCCCTATCTTAAGCATTTTCCAATGTCGATTTTTCCTATCTATAAGGGAACAAAATATCCAATTGAGAATTTAAGAATGTTTAGGAAAACATGCCATGATATCATATATGATGACATGTTGTTGCTAAATATATTTCTTAAAAGCCTTGGTGGTGTGGCATTATAGTGGTATTATCAATTACCTAATCATTTTTTGAGGAATTTTTAAGAGATAGTTGAAGTATTTGTTCAAAACTTCAGAGATTATGTTGAAAAGAATGTGACTATGAAATATGTTTATATGTTAAAACAAGGTAAACATGAATTTTTTTTAGAGTTTGTCTTGTTGGAGGATTTTAGTTGGATGGTTAAGATATACCTTACCTCCTTGAGACATGCTTGAGATATTTATTGGGAATTTACAAGAGCAAATATCTTATGAATTGGAAACAATAACTATCACATATTTTGATCAAGCAATAGATCTAGAAAGAAGGGTAGAGCAAGCCCTTATTCAAAGAGGTTAGCTTAAGATAAAATAATATAGGACCACAAAAGCATAGTATAAGAACAAGCATGTAGTTAGTGATGGGGTAAAGAATAATAGGCCTATTAAAAATGTTGTTAACAACCTACAAAATATGGTGCTTGGAAAACCTCAAAAACCCCCACTAATTAATTTCAAAATACTCAACCAATCCCTTTCATTAGTCCTCAAGTAGCTTTTGGAAAATCATACGATTGAGTTGCCTCGCATAAGGCAACAAGATACTGTAACTGAATGGTATAAGCTTGGTCAATATTGTGAATATCATAGAGTCGAGGGGCACATGAAAAATATATTTAAGAGGGTGAAACATGTGGTTAAATAATTTATTTATTAAGGTCACCTTGTTATAGAAGTTTCTCAAACCAATCCTCCAACAAACAATCAACCTCCTAATCAACAAGAACCCATAACTAATCAAGATATGGAAATATTCCAAGACCTCTAACCCAAGCATGGGTAGGATATAGCTAATCAATTTTCATATTATAATATGCCACCTCCCTATGATAATATTGTTTGTATGATCATAATAACTATAAGGCAACAAGCTTAGATTCAACCAACCCAACATTCTTTGTAGGAGGCAAGTTCTACCTTCAAAAAACCTTTAAAATTACCCTTAGATTTGAAAAGTACCCAAAAAAGAAACACAAGAGTAGAAAACCCACCTTTAGTGTTGAAGTCATAACCTAGGATAACCTTTGACATTCTACAATAGTTAGCTATTACCCTAGCTAAGATCTCCCTATTGAACTTTTGCAAACTTCTTTTATTCATAGGGAAGCTTTGTTGAAACTTCTAAGATGACAATCTGATCCTCAAGAAATTTACCCTAGCACTATAGATAATATTGTAGGTTATCTTGGGATACATCATATCACATTTTTGGATGATGGTATTTCTTCCTTAGACCTATGAGGAGATTCTTCCCTCTATATCACTGTATTTATTGGGAAAATTTTGTCAAGTGAATACTGATGGATAATGGTTCTTCCCTCAATTTATGCACATATAATTTCTTTCATAATTTTGGACTAAGAAGACTTAACTAAATCTGATGTCTTTATCAAATATTTCAACACTGAGTTCCAAGAAGCTTGCAACATTATATCTTTCCCTCTTAAGGTTGGACCTAAGATCTTAGATACCTTGTTCTATGTGGTGTCTTGCCCTGCATATTTTACTCTTCTTCTTGGATGCCCTTAGATTCATGCGATGAGGGTTGTCCCTACTAATTTTCATCAATTATTTAAATTTGAATTCAAATATCAACTTGTCATCATTATGGATGACCCTTATCCATTCCAATATTATTTAATGGTTGAGCAAGCTCAATCTGGTCTCAATTTTTGTCCTGTAGCCTCTCTTTCTTCTTCTTCTTCTTCATCAGGTTCCTCATATCAAATAATCAAGCAAATTAAAAATCTAAAAATTATTTAGGAACAAATCATTAATGTTTTATCATGGGAGCAAGTTAATCATTTTATTTTAGAGCCTCTTTTGAATATTGACAAGCTACCACCTTCATCGAGGACTATGGGTTTACCTTATATGAGGGGTGAAGTTGTACACATTGACACATGTACCTTTATCTTCATGGTATTATCCCTTGAATAAAATATTTATTGTAGCAACCCTCATATTGTAGAGAATTCTTTTGCCCATTGTTATGTATCCAATGATTACCTACTTCCCAATCAAATCCTATATAATATGGGATTTATAGATGAATGTTTGGTGTCATGATAGAAAGGTATTCAAGAGCCTTTGGAAGTTGAGATTTTTTCTAGGAGATGTGGTGTAGGCTATTTCCCTAATAAAAAATAAATTTTACCCTTTGATAATGATGATCACCTTGTTACTTATGTTGAATAATTAGATCTAAATTTTACTTATGATGATACCAAATTCCATTTTGTAATTTGGTAAATTTGGTGCATCCTGAGTTAGTTGTGACCTTATAGGAGTACGCTAAAGAGGATACCTGTTGTGATAGAGATAATAAGGATGTCCTATGAAACAATGTATTATTTTATGGGTTTGTCCCTCCCATCCCACATGCCAAGTTTTCTAGCTCTCAAGGGGACCATGTTCCTCTGTCTCATAGAGACCTGATGAAGTTGGGAGTCTCTCACCCTTTCATAAAAAAATATGGAACGATCAGAGTTTGCAATGACTTTTATGTAGCAAATCCTGGATATTATGCTCCTCTTCATGATAGATTTCATGAAGGTAACCTTCATAATAGCCCTTTCTTTAATGGGCCAATTCCTTGCACTACCATCCTTTTTGTTAAGATAGATAACACAATTAGACTTTGTGCTAACTTTAAGAACTTAAAACACTAAATAAATAAACAACCATAAAAACAAAAAATACTATGCATGATTTTATATTTTCATCTAGTTTAGTTCACATATTGCATCTAATTTTCTTGACTCATACTACATAACTACCTATCATATTTTGCATTTTTTATCTAACATTTTGTTCCACCTTGCACTTTGCTTGTCATACAATTTCATTGTTTCTTATTTAGAATTGCATGACTACTTGATCATTTAGATTCTTGGGAATTTCATGACAATGGAAAGTGATGATACCTAGTTAGGTCATACCTCACATGCATTGCACTCACACTAGAGATTTAATGCCTAGTGAATCCCCAACCTAGGGCCCATTTTTGTGCATTTCCATCATTGCATTCACCCATCCCATCTTCTCTTCTTTGTATTTCTTCTTCTTTTATAATCCATGACCTTGATATTTTCATCACTTATACCTCTCCAAGTCAAGGGATATGGTTCTCCCTCTATATATGCTTGTCATTCACATGTTTTTCTTTCTTCCTTTCATAAATACAAGGATATATTTTCTTATTATATCTACTCATTCTTTCTTTCACACTTCATCCTTCTTGATTTTTATTGTTAAGCGGTCCTTGTGGGATAGGATAGATACCGTATAAATATCGTTTATGGTGTTCATATGACCACTAACTATATTATGCACATCTCCTAACAATTAAAACTTTAATACAAATACACACACCCACTATTCTTTGTTTCTTGTTCCTCACTTTTTTTCTCTATTTTATTTATTTTTCTAGCACACACACACACTCACCTCTTATTTTTTTTGTTGGCTTTGTCCATACACCTTGCACACACCACATCCCTATTGGGTAGTACTTGTTGGCACATTACTCAATTCTTCTACCCATATAGGATAGCTTAATGGCCACATATGAGGGGTGACCTCCATCTCAATCACTTACAAGCATACATCCTAGTGAGATTTTTATTTTCTCTTTCCATATTAGCAAGCACTACACCAATAGCAAGTATTGCTCCACATTTTTCTATCCCCTTGTGCAAGCATTACGCCTATAGTGGGTAATCACTTCATATTTTTCCATATTTTTTATGAGCATAACACCCTTATAAGATAGCTTTATGGCCACATATGAGCGGTAGCCTTCATATCCATCATTTATGAGCATACATCCTTATAGGGTTTTGCTCATTTTTCTCTTATTTTGCCTTTCTCTTGTTGGTCTTTTGGAGCTTTTTTTTTGTATCTTTATTCTTTCTCATCATTTGCTTCTTCTTTCATCCATTCATCTATGTATTTCATTTAGGTTTGTATTTAGTTATATTAATTTTATTCATTCATTTATATTCATCCATTCATTTCATTCATTATGTTTGTCATTTCCACACATAACAAATCACTTAACAAAAGTAACATAATACACACATTTTTTCAAGTTTCTTTCTCGGGCCCTTTTTTGGGAACCTCTGTTCCCGGAGGCAGTTCTGGTGTCTCCTCGGGGAGAAAGGATTCTGTAAATCTGTTACCTTCCTCCACTGGCGGGCCTCTTTCTACCTCTGAGTGCATTCCCTCCCATTGGGCTGATGATGTTCCCCCTAGCTGGGTTGAAGGGGTCTCTAAACCTTCTTTTGCCAAAATCTTGGGTTGCCCTTCTCCCTCCTTGGATGCTTCCAATCCTCCTTTTGAGGTTTTGGGTAACAAGGTCATAATCCCTGCCAGTGTTGCTGAACAATTCATTGCTGAGGAATCTATTTCCCTCATTGGAAAAGTTGTGGGTGGCAACCCTAGCCTCGACGTCATTAGGCATTGGGCTGCCCCAAGATGGAAGGCTAAAGGTTCCCTCCATATTGTTGGCCTTTCCAAGGGATTTTTTGGTATCAGGCTTAATGCCAAATAAGATGCTAACTTTATCCTTTCTAGAGGGCCTTGGTTCCTTGGAACTAAAAGTATTTTCTTGAGAAAATGGTCGCCTAATTTTGACCCTAAAACCCAAAGTATAAACATTGCTCCTATTTGGGTCAGGCTTCCCAATCTCCCTTGGCACCTTTGGCGGGAATCTATCTTCAAATCTATTGCTTCCACGATTGGTGACCTCCTTCTCATTGACAAGGTCACTCTTTCAAGATCAAGAATGCATGTTGCCCGCTTGTGTATCAATGCTAACCTTGCTTCTACCTTACCTACCTTTGTGGAGCTGGAGTGTGGGTCTAGCCTCTTTAAGCAGGCCATTGAATATGAAAATAAGCCTCCTTTTTGTATTCACTATCAAACTCAAGGCCACTTGTGTGCTCAGTGCTCTTTGTTCCTTAAACAGGCATCCCCTGCTGATGATATGCCTACTTCCAATTGAGATAAAGGAAAGGAAGTCTTGACTCCACTCAGAAAAGTTAATAGATGATTCCTTCCTTCCAAAGGAGCTATCTATAGACTAGTCAAAGATCAACTAGAAAAAGATATTGTGGGCAACATCTCCTCCATCAATCTTCCAAGCGATAAAGGGGACCAAACTTCTCTTCCAACTGCAAATGCCAATGAGGTTAGTCTTTTTTCTCTGCCTAATCAATTCTAAATTCTTGGTGATTTAAATCCTGAGGATGACCACGTGACAAATACTATTGAGAATATTAATCCTCAATCCAAATCTACTCCTAATAGTCCATCCCTTTCTTTGGAAGGCCAGTTTGACCATGAACCTTCTCATGCTAAGAGCTCCTTCTAGGATGCTTTCAATCCAGACCAGCCCCTGGTTGATGATATTTCTATTCCTGCCTCCTTCTTGGAACCTTCTAGCCCTATTGTGCAAAATTTCAGTCCTAAAATCACCAGGAGTCATAAGAAATCTCCTATTGACTGTGGCATGGAAAAAAAAGAGGAAGACCCTCTAATTATGACCATTGGAAACAAGGAACCAATGAAGATATTGCTAATGGTGTCCAAAAGACTATTTTTTCTATAGGCATCATTTCTAAGGAAGACCCAAAGTGTACCAAACCTCCCCAACCATCTGGAAAGGGAGGCAAGAAAGTTACAAAATATTCTAAATGAAGATCCTCTCATGGAATGTGAGAGGCCTTAATGGTCTAGCCAAACAAAGAATAGCTAAATAATTAAGGAAAGAAATAAGACCCACCATTTTTGTTATCCAAGAAACCAAAATCAGTGATTCTCTTGATAAAAAGATAAGTAATCACATTTGGAAACACTATGAATATCTTGCTTGCAAAGCTAATGGGGCTTCTGGTGGCCTCCTATGTCTTTGGAATCCTAATCTAGTAGAAGGAAACATTATCCATTCCTATGATGAGATGATGAGCATTATTTTTTTTGACAAAGACAACAATTCTCCTTGGGTCCTTACCAACATTTATGCTCCAAACTCCATCACTGGTAGGACCCGTTTATGGAACAACCTTACTAATGTCTAGAGAGCCTTTGCAAATATTCCTTGGATTCTCATTGGTGACTTCAATACTCCCTTATTTCCTTCTGATAAGAAAGGGGGAGTTGGTTCTTATTCCAAAAGTATGGAGGACTTCTAGGAATTCATAAGCGAACAAAATCTCATGGATGTCAATCTCAAAGGAAATCAGTTTACCTAGTCAAATAGAAGATGTGGTGCCCAATTAATTCAGGTTAAACTTGATAGAGTTCTTTTTTCTCAAGAAGCTACCAACATTTGGGGGGATGCAAATCTTCAATCCCTACTCAAAATTGGTTCTGATCATAGTCCTATTCTCCTTGATACAAATAATCCGAAGCTATTCAAAACCCCCTTCAGGTTTGAATCTATGTGGATGCTTCATCCTGATTTTAGAGAAAGGATCAAATAGTGGTGGCAATCTAACTTCCAAGGATCTCCTTCCTTTGTGTTGGCACAAAAACTTAAAAACATCAAGGAGAATTTAAAAATATGGAATAGATATGTCTTCGACAACCTCTTCTAGAACAAACAGGACATCATTAACAGGCTTGACATAATAGAAAAAGAAAGGCAAGAAAAAGGTGACTGTTCTAGAGAAATCAGAGAAAATGAAAGGAACTTATTAGCTCAATATCATAATATCCTTCAGTGTGAAGAGATATTTTGGAGATAGAAATCTCATGATATTTGGTTAAAAAAAGGAGACTCCAATACAAATTTCTTTCATGTCTCAACATTGAGACATCACAGTCACAACAGGATTAAAGAAATTCGTAGGCAAGATGGCAGAATGGAGAATGATATTAAAGAAATCAGGTCAGAAGGCCATATCCACTTTTCAAAACTTCTGCAAGAGGAACAACGACCCAACTCCAGAGCTGCTAAAGATTTCTTTCTTCAATTCATTCCCAAACTAATTACTGATGACATCAACAACAAATTAAATGCAGTACTCTCTGACGAGGAAATAAAGGATGCCCTTTTTTCAATGAAACCTGACAAAGCTCCTGGACCTGATGGGTTTCCTCCCAGATTATTTTAGGCCTTTTGGGATATTGTCAGTAATGATGTGTGTAAAACCATTAGAGAAATCCAATGCTCTAATACTATTCCCAGAGGCTTCAATTCCACGTTCATCACTCTCATACCAAAAATCCCCAATGCTACTAGCTTTAATGACTTTCGACCTATAAGCCTTTGTA
The DNA here is from genome assembly GCA_028583015.1 of Wollemia nobilis. Classification (NCBI taxonomy): domain Eukaryota; kingdom Viridiplantae; phylum Streptophyta; class Pinopsida; order Araucariales; family Araucariaceae; genus Wollemia; species Wollemia nobilis. The sequence goes on along the minus strand of JAQPPZ010000141.1, from coordinate 10,228 downwards.
ATGTCATTTACAAAATTTTAACCAAGGTGATTGCCATTCGTATGAGAGAAGTCATGCCTATTATTATAAATCAATACCAAGGTAGCTCTGTTAGAGGCAGATCCATCTTAGATGACATTATTTCTATTCATGAAGCCATTCATTCTAGTTCCCTCAATAAAAAGGTAGCCTTTCTCCTTAAGCTTGATATGAACAAAGCCTATGATAGACTGAGTTGGGATTTTCTTATTGCCATCCTTCACAAGTTTGGGTTTCACTCTGATTGGATTTCCCTAGTCAAAGGATGCATCTCCTCCACTTGGTTCTCTGTTCTTATCAATGGTTCTCCCACTGGCTACTTTCAAAGCAGTAGAGGTCTAAGACAAGGAGATCCTTTATCCCCCCTCCTTTTCATCATTGCGGTTGAGGCTCTTGGTAGGTCTATTTTGGTAGCTAAAGAGGTAGGACTAATTTTTGGCATTCAAGTTACTTCACAATGTAGTCCTATCACCCATCAACAATTTTTTGATGATACTCTCTTGTCCACCTTTGCCTCTGTCAATGAAGCTACTATCATCAAACGTATTCTTATCCTTTATGAAGAAGTTGTTGGCCAAAGAATCAATTTCCAGAAGAGCAAATTGTTTTTCCTTAATACTCCCTTGAGAAGGTAGCAGTTGATTGCCAACATTCTTCATTGCTCTATCAGTAGTCTACCTTCTTCATACCTTGGAATACCTCTTTTCATTGGAAATATTAAGGAAAACTTGTGGGACAATGTCATTGAAAGACTTCAAAAAAAGTTGACCACCTGGAGAGGAAACCTCCTTTCCCAAGCTGGAAAAATTACTTTGACCATGGCTTGTCTTCAAAGTATTCTTGTTTATTTCTTATCTTTATTCAAAGCTCCAGCTTCTGTCTACAGTAAAATGGAAAGAATTCAAAAAAACTTCCTCTGGTCAGGTATCGAGAACAAACACAGATTTCATTTGGTGGCCTAGGATAAAATATGCAAACCTAAAGACCAAGGCGGTCTAGGTCTCAGACGGATATCCCACCTAAATCTTGCCCTCCTTGCTAAGCAGGTCTGGAGACTTATTTCAAATGAGAGGGTTGATTGGGTCAAAATTATAAAAAGGAAGTATCTTCAGAATGTTGAGTTCTTGCATGGCTAGGTACCTTCCTATGGTTCTGCCTTCTGGAAGTCCATTTGTGAAGCTCATCCATTGGTGCAAAAAGGAACTCATTGGCAACTTGGAGATGGAAAGTCCATATTTTTTTGGGAAGATAAGTGGATTGGCGATCATCCTCTCAGCTAGAATCCTATACTTCAAAGGATCATCAACACTACCAAGCAGCTTTTTGGTCCTCTAGTGGCTAACTTTATAGTTTCAATTAATGGAGCTATGAAATGGAAAGAGGTTAATGTTCCAAATTGTGAAGAGGAATATTTGTACCTAAATAACCATCTCTCCTCTATCAGATTCCTCGATGTTCTCTCTAAAGATCAACCCATTTGGGAGCCCACAGACTCTAGGGATTTTTTGTTAAGACTGCTTACCTACTTTCCCTTGATTATATTGAACATCCTCTACCTTTCAAGCTTGTCTAGACTAAGTATTTGATTCCTAAAATTGCTTCCTTTTCTTGGATTTGTATTCAAGATCACATTCTTACTATCGAGAACCTTATGAAAAGGGGACTCACTCTTCCTAATAGATGTTATCTTTGTCTTTCCAATTGGGAGTCCACGTCCCACCTCTTCTTATTTTGTCCCTTTTCAAGGATGGTTATCAATAAACTTCTTCAAATATTCCAGTTGGTTTGGGCCAATCCTCCTTCCATTGTTGACCTTTTTTATCAGTGGCCTAATCCTTTTAAAAATTTTGTGCTCAAAGGATTGTGTAAATTTAGTCTTCAACATTATTTGTGGTAAATTTGGCTTGAACGCAATCATAGAGTTTTCAACAAGAAAGTTGTCCAACCTGAGTACATTGCCAATAAAATTATTCTCTGTGCCACAGAAAATGTTCTTGTCACTCCTCTAAATCCGCATCCTTGTCCTCCTTTTGAGAAAGACATCCTAAAGTCCTACAATATAAGTCTTGATGATCTCAATTGTACTAATTCTTCTAATCCTAGAAATAGTGTCAAATGGATTCCCCCTCCTATTGGTTGGGTCAAACTTAATTTTGATGGAGTGGCCAAAGGAAATATTGGAATAGGGGGATTGGTGGAATCCTCCGTGATCATCTAGGAAATTCTATTTTTGCCTACTCGGAGCCTCTAGGTGTGACTACCAATCACTCCGTTGAGGCAAAGGCTATCTGGAGAGGCCTCCAATTTGTCAAAGATATTCTAGGAAACATCATTGTGGAAGGTGATTCTCTAAATATCATTAACTACTTAAAGTCTTCTAAGCCTTCTAGCTGGAGGATTAGACCAACCATTGAGGACTGCAAGCAAATCCTTCAGAGGCAACATAATTGCATTATCCAACATACTTACAGGGAGGCTAATATAGTTGTTGATAAGCTGGCTAATATTGGGGTCAATGCCCAAGGACCTCTAACATGGACAGATAGTCTACCCCCTGAGGTGGATGATCTTCTCAAATGGGACCAAATTCAAGGGAGGGACCAAACTCACGTTATCCATGATGAACACTAATTTGCCTATCAATCCTAGTCATCAACATTTTTTGTCCTTTGTAATCCCCAAGAGTTACTTGTCAGACCTTTGGTTTCATATTCATTCAATCACCTTGCCTTTCTTGGGAGATTGGATTCACATTCCCCTAGGCTCTATTTTCCATTTCCACATTACCTCTTTCAAGAATTTTAATCATTTTTGGGTGACCACTTATTCTTATTATCCCAAGGTAAATTTTCACATGAGTCTGAATCATTTGAATCCTGTGTGATTTGATACGTGTAATCCTATTTTTTTGGGAACCATCTTCAGCCTTCTCGATCGAAGGCTCATCTTGAAAATCAATTTGGTGATCATCCCAAGCCTTTTAGGATCTCGTGCTTGGATATCTTGTTGGCTAAGCCTTTCATGCACCCCGAATTGCCAAGTTACCATTTTAGAGTGTCGCCAAGTGATTGGCTGGGCTTTTAACCTAATATTGATTTGCATATCAAACCTTTGCCCTAGCCAATCCCTACTTGTTGAAGACTTCATTCCATTTGTGCTAATACCTTTATGGTCCCAAAGCAGATGTTCACAAGGCAACACAATTATTTTATTTGATCCTGTGCATGCCCTGTTCATTATCTTGGCCTTTGATCCCATTCTTTCTATTCCTTTTCTTGATCGACCTCTATATTTTTCCCTGTTCACCACCATGAAAGAGTGCAAACCCATTCACATTGAGCCTGCTATGTTCTAGCTCCATCCTTTGGTTTATGATTTATGGAAAAACAAAACCAATAGTGCTTTGATAGAATTTTTTAAGCTTTTCATTGGGGTTGAAGACAACATAACAAAGGCCTTTGCTGATTCTTGGGATAAGGGTTATGTCACAATTCATGGTGTCCAATTTCACATCTCCATTGAGTTTTTGGTAGGCCTGAGAGGCCAATCCTTGGAGGGTAAATGTAATGTGCAACCCCCAACTGAGATTTCCACTTATCACTCCGGTTGGGTGTTTTAGTTTGGGTTTTGTGTATTTTGCAATATATGAAAGAAAAAAGAAACACACACTGCTGAAATAAATAAATGCTTCTAACTTTGTTTCTACAACTCCGGATGCTACCAAATTTGTACACAAGCTTCCTCTAATATAGATAAACAAACCCAATGAAGGAAACCGCATTAAAATGAGAATACCCAAAAATATGAAGGTCTTGTTATAAACTGGAAATTGCATGTCACCTACATAAAACTCATTGTTTTGCTCATAACTTTCAAATTACAAACTTCTCCATCAAACTAGTGGCAGTTTTAAACACCCTCTATTGAGACAATGACAATGCAAGCTTGGAAAGCTCCAAAAAACAAGGCGTCTCAACACCCAAGTCCCACGTCCCTCTCTACGTTGTACGACCAGGCTGGGAAGTTGTACGGCTGCCAAGGACTCTTCCAATCTGCCACGAACTTGACTAAATTCACTCCTATATGAAGCGGCTGGGCTGTATGAGGAAGTATGGTTACAATACAATCAAACCCTAGCTGAATTTTCCCCTTGCACAAGCTGATTTCACCTCAAAATGGTACGGCCTCCTTGTGGGTTGAAGTACAAATAATGTACAGCTGATAATGTCTTCAAACTCTCACAAGAAACTTCAATTTGATACTGAAGTATGCCTCCAATTCTGCTCAAAGTCACTCCCAAGGATTGAGAATGCAACTAACCAAAGTAAGGAGATCTTTCACTCCCAGCAATGGTGTCCTCTACTGTGGTTTTCGTCACAACAAAGCAACAATGAGAAACTCCCTGCACAATGCAAGCTCTCCTTCAAAGACTCCAAGAGAATACAATAGCAAAAGATCCCTCCTTATGCCTCCTCAATGCCCTTTTATTATTTCTTCAAGTTGGGCGATCCTCATGTTTGATGAATGTGGGATAAAAGAAATACATTAATTTCATAACTTAAGAGCCAAAATGAGCGTCCCACTTCCCAAGGTGACAAAAGTAATTAAAAATGATAAAATAATCTTTCCAATCAAATCTTTATTTCTTCCCCTTTAAAACGAGTACTCACAAGGCCCCTTTTAATCAAAAATATAAGCCCAACTTTAATATATTTAAATATTACATTTAAATATAATATTAATTAACTTCGGGCATTAAAATAATCAGGCTCCCAACATCCAATCACCAATAAAATGGTAGAAACGGATACCCTTTTCGCCGTAGATGACAAACGTACCTTTCCCGTTTCCCAAAATGCCAACCCTAACTGACTTACTAAAAATAGTAAGTCTCCTGTCTCCAGGTGTCCAAACGGACTCAAAACTGACAACTGAAGATACATCTGGATACCCAATTCTGCATAGAACACCAATCCACTGTCTGCACGGTCAAAAACCTTAGCCACTGACTTACTAAAAATAGTAAGTCCATCATCAAAGCACATAATGACTTTCAAAACTGGCATCTAAAAGCAATCAACATCCCTGCAATGTCCAAATAACACCTGAGTGCATCCACACTGCCGACAAGCCAAAATGGGGACATTACAGTCCTCCCTCCTCGAGATTGCTTGTCCTCAAGCAATCCAAACGCATCACACATCATTCTCAAGAATGAATACCATGTGATCCCTGGGTCCCATATTTTTGTCATGTCAAATCTACCACGCTGACGCTGCACCACTCTGATCACAACAATAAATTCCATCTGCTCAAACTGCACATCCCACTCCTGTATATAAAAATTAAGCTCATCCGCAAAATCGGAACCAGTGTGCCTGTCTAGAATGTGCTCAAAATCCTGAGGGGGCTCAAGGATAACCAACTCGACATGATCCATCCCTACAATGACACTGTCCAAACTGATCAAGGGCATCCAAGAAAACAATCTGTTCATCAAGGTATCACAACGCTTTGTTGATCTCACCACAATGGTCCAACAAGAATGCCGATCAGACTCCCTCAACTGGTAAATATGGAAATCAGCATTATCCATCCTGAAAAAATTTCTCCTAGGGATACATCTGCCATCAAAGTCCAAAGACACCATGATGATACCATAACTCCATGTGTCAAAAGAATCAACCCAGTCTAAAATGAGATCTCTGCATGAACAGAAGAGCCTAACAAGGACGGTATGCTGAAGAAAAGCCATAATTAACTCTCCATCATCTCTCGATAACCAAGGTATTCGTGCCCTGACTACAATCTCTCTCCAATCTACCGAAAGAGATAAAATTGGAGTCCAATGGTTGCCGATCTGCAACCTAGTAGCAGAGTCCCATCTAAAAATCTGAACTAACTCCTGCCACCAACCAGCTAACGGAAGTAACATCATAGCGCAACCTCTACCGACCACTGTCCCCCGTGGATACATACCTCCCGGATCCCATGGGCAAAAGTAGAGCCTAGAAGTCATAGAATCGCCGACTCAGTGGGACAGAACAAACACCACTGATAACTCCCTGGATCCCAGATGTGTAACTGATCACTATCGTACCTCACACCAAGGAGTAGACCATAATCCAGCATATAAACATCATAACTGTCCGAATAATCCTGCTGGAAAAATATACATGCAGGTGTAAAGCTGCTAATCCCAAACTCAATCTCTGAAAAAGCGTTGTCCCACTGAAACAGTCCACCATCCCTGTATAAAACCATCTTTCCTTCTAGAGAAGGAAACACCTCATACTCAAAAGAAGGAAACAACCCACCGTCACAATATTTCGTTCCATGACCATGTGTCAACAAAAACGAAATCCACTCATTAATATATGGGCTGAAAGTGAACTGGTGAGCATAACACACAATGCAATCCATCAAAATCTCACCAACCTCGCCATCATCATCGTCACATGAGGAAAGAGTCATGGAATCAACTACAACTCGGAATGGCATCCTCGCCAAGGGGAAACACCATCATCCACACCATGCTCATGCCGATCCCGCTGAGTGGAAGGGGAAACTCTGCCAATGCTATGTAACTCCTCATCACACCCAATCTCATGCATATCCTCCACCAACTGTCGAATCACAATGCTCTCTGTCACCCACTCTAAATGTTGTGTAGTAGCTACAACAGGTAATTGAGCCCTCGCCTGATCAAGAGAGTAGTGAGCTAAAGACAATTGCAAACTCATCTCATCCAATTCCTGCTCTCTCTCTGCTAATCTCTGAAAAGTCCTCCGAGTGAACTCGATAGCCACGTCCCGATCTGATAATAACCGTAAATAATCAGACTTGATTTTCTCCAAAGCATGCGTAAGAGTCTCGCTCGCTAGCAATAGATGGGTCATCAATCAATTCTCCCTTTCTCTCCCCGAGTTGAGTTGAATGACGGAGGCCCTCCACAAATGAATGAGCACGATCAAGATGTGACAAAGCCTGAGCAATCATCTCCTCTGAGACCTGCAGATGATCTCTCCAACTATGCGCTGCATCATAACTATGCTCACAGTCGATATCACACATCTGTATCCCTAAACTGTCACCTCCAGTAAGAAGAACAGAGTCAGATCCTCTGCACTTTCCAGTCTCATGAACTGAAGTGAAAACTGAATCCGGCTCAACCTCAGAGTCCTGAACCGCATACTCTACTGACTTATCACCTAAATCAGCATGCCCATCAAGAAAACTATGACCGCTCTCAACATGTAGAGACTCACCCTCAACAATAACTGACTCTAGCTCTGAACTGGGGTCTCCGTCAACTATGTCATGAAAAGCATCGTCATGCACTAATGGGCTAGAACAAGAACTTGTGCATGAATCCTCAATCTGGCATTCAACCAATGCAACACCTACCTGACACTGCTTTGAAAACAAGTCAATCTCAACTGTACTGACCGGGTGCTCATCTCTAATACTGCCCTTTGTGCCTAACCCACGCTGTGAATCTAGGGCAGCAATATCACTAGAAGGAGAAACATCTCCCTCTGGTGCAAGGTCACCACCAGGTGTCAACACACCAGGATCCCATGGTACAATGAGACGATCCACTAACCCAATGCCAACGCCAAGACTGCGCTCATAAGTGTCGACCGATGTAAGGGAACCATGTTGCTCAATACCGTCACAATAACCATGATCCTCAGGATGAATTCCCCCTGTAAAAACACACTGTGAATCATACATAGGTAGATTAAACTGTGCATTATCCACCATATATTTGGTTTGAAGACCAAATCCAACACCACCTGTACCATCATGCTCTGAATCAACAAATGTATCATCACCTGTAGTATACCTGTCAATCCCAATATCACCATGACTAACCTGACGCTCAAAAACAATTCCATGCACAAGCTAAGAATAAGTAACAGAATCATCAGGAAAAGTTGCTCTGGAATCTATGACAACACCATCATAAGCAACATACACATCCGACTCTACTGAACGGACAACACCGGTAGCCAAACCCGTAGTGACTACATGTCCACTAACAACTGTAGAGACTCCAAATGGTATGTCAAAATCTGAATCTGCATCTACTGTCAAGTCATCGCCTCCGTGCTCAACACCCTCATTGCTAGGTGTATGCAATCCTAAAACTGCAGTTCCACCACCATTTCCTGTATCCGTGTCCGAGTCCAAATCAGCTTCCATATCATGAATCTTGTGATCAATGTCATCATTATTATGTGCATGCACGACCATAGGGAATTCCGGTGGTACATATGAACACATTTCATGTGATGAAGTATTTTTTACACCATCATCTGCAATCCTTGATTTGCATCCTTCTTCAATAACCTCTGAATTTTCAACCCTATCATCAATGAGAGTTGATTCTCTGTTCATCTTTTCAAGAAGGTTCATTTTCTCATCACCATTCGGTTGTTGCCTCATTCTCATGTCCACATAATCCCAAAGTGACATTAATTCTTTGAATTTCATACTGGCATTGGTCCATTCTTGAACAAACTGATCATGCAACTCTGTAATTGTAGGTAGAAAATTTGACATTGTAGCAACAAAGTGGATACCCAAACAGGCGAGCAGTGCTGAACCTGCTCTGATACCAATGTAATGTGCAACCCCCAACTGAGATTTCCACTTATCACTCCGGTTGGGTGTTTTAGTTTGGGTTTTGTGTATTTTGCAATATATGAAAGAAAAAAGAAACACACACTGCTGAAATAAATAAATGCTTCTAACTTTGTTTCTACAACTCCGGATGCTACCAAATTTGTACACAAGCTTCCTCTAATATAGATAAACAAACCCAATGAAGGAAACTGCATTAAAATGAGAATACCCAAAAATATGAAGGTCTGTTATAAACTGGAAATTGCATGTCAGCTACATAAAACTCATTGTTTTGCTCATAACTTTCAAATTACAAACTTCTCCATCAAACTAGTGGCAGTTTTAAACACCCTCTATTGAGACAATGACAATGCAAGCTTGGAGAGCTCCAAAAACAAGGCGTCTCAACACCCAAGTCCCACGTCCCTCTCTGAGTTGTACGACCAGGCTGGGAAGTTGTACGGCTGCCAAGGACTCTTCCAATCTGCCACGAACTTGACTAAATTCACTCCTATATGAAGCGGCTGGGCTGTATGAGGAAGTATGGTTACAATACAATCAAACCCTAGCTGAATTTTCCCCTTGCACAAGCTGATTTCACCTCAAAATGGTACGGCCTCCTTGTGGGTTGAAGTACAAATAATGTACAACTGATAATGTCTTCAAACTCTCACAAGAAACTTCAATTTGATACTGAAGTATGCCTCCAATTCTGCTCAAAGTCACTCCCAAGGATTGAGAATGCAACTAACCAAAGTAAGGAGATCTTTCACTCCCAGCAATGGTGTCCTCTGCTGTGGTTTTCGTCACAACAAAGCAGCAATGAGAAACTCCTGCACAATGCAAGCTCTCCTTCAAAGACTCCAAGAGAATACAATAGCAAAAGATCCCTCCTTATGCCTCCTCAATGCCCTTTTATTATTTCTTCAAGTTGGGCGATCCTCATGTTTGATGAATGTGGGATAAAAGAAATACATTAATTTCATAACTTAAGAGCCAAAATGAGCGTCCCACTTCCCAAGGTGACAAAAGTAATTAAAAATGATAAAATAATCTTTCCAATCAAATCTTTATTTCTTCCCCTTTAAAACGAGTACTCACAAGGCCCCTTTTAATCAAAAATATAAGCCCAACTTTAATATATTTAAATATTACATTTAAATATAATATTAATTAACTTCGGGCATTAAAATAATCAAGCTCCCAACATCCAATCACCAATAAAATGGTAGAAACGGATACCCTTTTCGCCGTAGATGACAAACGTACCTTTTCCGTTTCCCAAAATGCCAACCCTAACTGACTTACTAAAAATAGTAAGTCTCCTCGCTCCAGTGTCCAAACGGACTCAAAACTCGACAACCGAAGATACATCTGGATACCCAATTCTGCATAGAACACCAATCCACTGTCTGCACGGTCAAAAACCTTAGCCACCGACTTACTAAAAATAGTAAGTCCATCATCAAAGCACATAATGACTTCCAGAAACTGGCATCTAAAAGCAATCAACATCCCTGCAATGTCCAAATAACACCCGAGTGCATCCACACTGCTGACAAGCCAAAATGGGGACATT
>JAQPPZ010000140.1:0-180983 GCA_028583015.1 Wollemia nobilis | reverse complement strand
TCACAAGGTAAGGAGGAGGACGTGTCAAGTGATAGAGGGTCTAAAAATCATATAAAGTTTTTAGAAAGATATGTTGATAGCTCAAGACTCAACACCTCTTGAGATCTATTTACTTTTATTTAAGTGGGTCTCTCTACTCTTAGAAATAAATCTTATCTAAATATAGATTAGCTAAAAGCATATGATAAAGTAAGCATAATGGATGGAAGGTGAAGAACGAAGACTTGAGTGGGAGGGATCCAAGGTTCTAATACTCACAAATATTTGTGTTAGGGGTATCTTGCATTGTATGTGTAAATAGATAGCTAGTAGTTCTTATGTTTTGAGTAAAAGTCGACTCTCATCTAACTATGAAGGACTGCTCAAATTTTGAAAACCTTCCTTTTGATATTAATAATTCTCATAATTTCATGAATACCATGTGGTGTGTGAAGATTATAGAAGGTAAAGATATTGAGTTTAAAATCCACTATAAAAATGGTTTTATTTTATTTCAATGATAAACTTAAAATTACATTGGCATGCCCGAGAAGAGACAATATTTATGATATAATTGATATTGTATTATTGAGAAGAGACAAGTCCTCAAGATACAACCATGTTATGGAGCAATGACAAGAAGCCATGCTAGAGTGGCATTGACATTAATTATACAATATTTTAGGTGGTGAGGGTATATGTGTTGCCCATCCTAGTGGTGCTTCTTTCAAATACAAGGAGGGTTGATCTAAGTATTAGCTACTTTAGGGGTCCAACATCCACCATGAGGCTTTCCAGAATGTTGCACATAAGATGGTTTTTAGTTTGAGTTATTTTCCCTCGCTCAATTAAATGTGAATGGATGTTTAGGTCTCATTATTTTTACAACGCATGCCCTAACACAAGTGCAATAATATGGCTTGTTGAAGATATTGATGATGACTAAAATAATATGGATGGGTGTAGATGCCTCTCTCTCAATTGTGTGTTTTATGATATTCTTATCATAAATATTCAAATCCTCTTAACTCTAATATATCACATCTCCAAAATCCTTGCAAAGTGTAATAAGGTCATATATTTCCTTTTGAGAGAATTTTTTTCCAACCTTAATTATTTTTCCTTGTTCGATTTGAACCTCCTTAAATTTACTCTTTATCATGTATTTTTTGGCTTTTTTAGTTGATCGTTGTTATCAAAAAGGCTCTATAAAGTGATTAGACCTTTTGGAATATGATTATTTTCTAGATGAATGATGTCCTCCCTATCAACATGAATTTGTATTTCTTATTCTTGATTTACAATAGATATAGCCTCTTGAGTAAGAAATGTTATTATTTGTTTATCATTATCAAATAACTAAACAAAAGTTATCTTTGTCCAAGACTACTGGATTGAAAACCATATTGATTCCCTTTTCTACTTCCCTATCTCTGGAAATAGGGTTGAAATCTACTCCACTTAAAGCTAGCTCATCTACTAATGCATTTTCATTTTAGGGATGACTTTTATATTAATAGCATCAAAGATTTCTAATAGAATCCAAACTCTATTTTGGTAAGCTTTAAGGTAATGATGCTTACTATTGCATTTCTCAATAACTGGGATAACTATCAATTTAGAGTCACCATAGATTATGAAATATTTTATTCCCACTTTCTATGCTATCATCAAACCTAATCATAATTAACTATCTAACATTATTTGAACAGCTCCAAGCCAACCTACATGAGAATTTTTTAATTTCTTCGAAAGAGGATTGGAGGACCACTCCTCCAACTCCATATTTGCATTTAGCCCCATCAAATAATAGCTTTTACATTTATATTTTTTGGAGCATCTAATTTATGATGGTCAAAAGTTGAAGATTGTTTGAATTCATCATGTTTTAATTTCCTTGTCATATTTTAATTATTTCATTAAAATTGCTTTGAGAAAACTCATCTTCTATCTGTAATTCTTCTATTAATCCTTCAAGGAATTTTTGACCATATTCTAGCATATTGGTGCTATCTTCTTGAATATTTTCTATGTGATAGAGACTTGGATTTTCAACATAGATCCTAACCTTCCTTCCCTTGCAAGTAATTACCATGTGTGTGTAGTCCAAGGATTGGTACCCTTTGATCTTGGCTATGAATTCCTTTGATAAGCATAGCCCAAAGAGAGGAGGTAGATTAACCACTATCACTTATTGAATTATATTTACTTCTAGGATCATATGCAACATCATGGGTATGTCTTTGACTACTCCCACTATTTGGATTGGAGTTCCATCCAACCTAAGCATGTCAAAAGTGGTCCATGTGCATTCCATACCCATGGCATCACAAATAGCCTTTGGCATGATTTTTGTTGCTATTTCAAATTCCACCATACAACTATGCATGATCCATCTCTCCATGCATAGGGATATGTAAAATGAGGGAGGCTTATTCTTTGCTATTTCACATTCTTGAATATTTTTGAAATGAGAGATGATAGTGAAGGGATCAAGACAACTCAGTCATAAAGTATACGAAATGCATTGCAAGCAAACATGCTTATCAAATTTAAATGCAATCATGCATCACACATTTGCCAAATGTATATCACTTACAAAGAAATCACCATTCATGAATAAATAATTCATCCATCTTTAATATTTTCATAAATAAGAATTAATTCTTAATCCCAACCATCATTTGTTTGGTTTATCACCAAACATAGGGAAGAGTCCCATACCTCTTCCCAAATAATGGACACTCATCCATCCTTCCAAGACTAGAATATCTTTTCATTCTTCTTAGTTGGTTAATTCCATTAAATAAGATGAATGTAAAACATAATTTCACTTGTTCTAACAATCAAATTAATATAAAATCTCTATTCAAACATATCCAATAATATTTGGTTTCTATATTACACAACCCATTAAAATCCATTATCCTAATTAATTAAATTTAATATGCAAAAGTCTTGTATTCAACATAAACAATCTCCTATGTGGAATAATCCTATGACATCATAACATAAAGGAGCTTCTATTTAAATTCAGACTTCCCATATACATTTCTACATTAACATAGGAAATCACATAATCACAAATCTAATTGATTTCAATATGATTTCCTAATCATTCCAAAAATAAAGAAAATTGCTTTAATTCTAAAGCCAGTCAAATTTCAATAGAACAAAATCAATATTTACAAATCTACTTAATTTCAATCTGATTTTTTAATCATTCCAAAAATAAAGGAAACTGCTTTAATTCTATATGATTCCTTTGAAACCCAATTACTACAAAAGAAAGACTATATTTGGTAACTTTCTATATCATTTTATGACAAAATATATACTCTCAACCTCCATAAAGTAAATAGATTCTAATATGCTTTGATCTTTATCACAAAAAGCCTTTCAATACAATAGATATTATTCAATTCCATTTGGATCACAAATTTAATATCTCTATTATCCTATAAAGGCATTGAGTGACTGAAACCTATGGTTTCTTTGCTACGTCCAACATAATACTTCACCCTCAAAGTTACTCTAAGTTCAGCCATAGAAGGTTTTAAACCATAGAAAGAGGTAGGTATTAGCTTTCATCACTAAACAATAACATCTTGGTTGTCCCCGACTCAAGCGGGATAGGTTGGCTATGGGAATTAAGAGGAAACCCATTCCTCTCTACAAACCCTTCTATTTGACCATATACCAACATTAAAGACAGTGCCATGCGATGGGGAAAACGCGCTACTCTAATCGATAGTGAAAATAATATTGGACAACTTGACTACGCACTGAGGAAGACATCTTCCATATTTAGGTTCAAGCATTCCATAGTGACAAAAAGACCTTAGAAACATAGGGTATTAGTTGGTTTTGAATGAAATTCCAACAGAGGTCTCAACATTCCATTACATGAAAATTAGCACAATTGATTGAATTTATACGATTCAAGCATAATAAAGGTTTGTTTTATAAGGTCGATCAATGAGCCAAAAGTTCTATCGATGCCATGCCATTAGAGCATATGCAACATATGAGAAATGATTTGCATAGACCACCATATATTCTCATAACCATGCTCACATAGAGGAGTCTGATGCATGGTCATACGCAAGGCTAAGGTTTGATTTAAAACAAAACATCACTCTTGAAAAATTGAAAGAGAAGTGCTATAACAAGGTCTATTTTTTTTCAAATTTCTTTCTAAAGATCAACCCAAATATTCAGTCAACCCTGAGAATGAGCTACTCCTACTATTAGTTATCTTTCATAACTTTCCATGACCATTCGCAATGACGAACACTACCTATGTCACTATTAGAGCTATGAGTCGTAGTGAAGCATGCAAGACATAATAGATTGGCTAGTGAATGGTTAAATTTTTCTAATTTAAAATATTCTATTGACAATCAAGGCCAACATGGATTCTATGAGCTTGGATAAATGGCTTTAAAGCAATGGGATCTTATTACATCTATACCAGGGTTCCAATACTCAATGATATAATACATAATACCCTCCTTTGGACAGCGCTGACAGTATTAACAATAATATTTGAACACCCAAATTAAAATAGAAAGCAATGGGATTACAAACAACTCTCCAAATATTAACATGAATCATCATTCAGGGTAATAGAGTAAAGAGGAGAAAACAATTTAATCATACGTAAAGGAAGAGGAAACTTCCACACCTAGCTTTCGCAAATCCAAAACTAAGTTTTTCTTAAATGTTCTCCTTCCCTCCACCCCTTCTAGCCTCTTCTCTTGCATAACATAAGCTAGCATTTATTTCACAACTTCTATGAAAATTTATAGGTCTCTTTCCTCTTAGATAAGAAAGATGTTTCTAAGTATATATTTTATTTATTATTATTATTATTATTTTTGCTTTCTTTCTTTCAAAAAATATGCTTCTAAATATATTTATTTTTTTATCTTCTTTTTCTTATCCCATTAGTAGGATGCTTTTAATATATATTATTTTAATGGAAAGGGAATCCATAGAGATAAGAAAATAATATTATCCACCATTTCAACCTTCCCAAACTAGCCATGTGCAGGAAAGCTTGATTATTTAATTCTTCAAGGTAGTTTTTTTTTCCATGTTTTAATCCAATCAAAATTGAGCAAGTTCATAAAAACACAAACTACCTAATTTCCTTCTAAAATAGGATCAACTAGATCAACTAAGCATGTTCAAAATAAATATTTTACTTTAAAAATTTCTCAAATTAATATTTCACTAAATTATCATAAATTGCATGATGTATATATAATATATATATTTTAAATAATTTGAAAAATACAAAATATTATTTAATGTGCATTTTCAAATAAAATTCAATTAACCAAACTCATGCAAATCAATCATGAAATCAAATACAAATGGCATACAAGCACTTGATGCATGTGCCCAGTATCCCCCATCACCGTTTTCCCTTTGATTGTGTGGGATTTTTAGTGTAATACTCAAGTAACACCGCCATCAGGGAGGTAACTAGTGATGATAGGAATATGAGATTTACCTGCTTGAGTTGTCATAGTCATCATTTCCCTTCTCATATCTTGGTGGTCAGTCTTCCACCTACGAGAATAAATGTTCCTACAATCAAGAAATGCAACATCATTTTCTTTTGATAAATACAATGCAAATATATTAAGCATTAAAACCAACTATCACTACACAAATAACATCTTAAAAATAGTCCTCCAAGGTGGGATGTGAGTAAGAAGAGAAAATGAATCCCTTACATTATTGAATTTTAGGATAAGTTCAACAAGTTTTGCCCATGTGGTATTACTACCTTCCTCTGATAAACGATACCAAGCTAATACTTACCTCTGAAAGGCAAGGCTAGTAACCTCAGAATTATACCCTCATGCATAATATTTTGCATAATGGATAGGGTAGCTATATCTTGATAGTGCTCATATGTGGTTTACTTACTACCATCAAATGAAGGCAAAGCTTTAATTGTGGCTTATGGGATATCATGGAGGCCTTGAAGACTTATGGGTCTAACACTATTCTAGCTAGAAAAAATTGACTGGCCATGGTTTTAGGTGACACTGGAGGTATGGCTTGCAGAGGACTTGGACTTTGAATAGAGAAAACATAGACAAGAGAAAGTGACTTAACTTTTCTATATGTCTAGAAACTTGATCATTTGCCAAACTGCATTGGTTCTTTCAGCTTCTTGCATTTTGATCTTGTGATCATAAGATTCTAGAGACATGTCCTTCTAGTGGAGTTGCCTACTCTCTAGTTCTTGAATATGGAGTTTCAGGTGAAGGAATACTCATTCGTTTGAGAGATCAATATATTCATCCTAATATTGACCATCCAAGGATGCAAGCATACCAAAAAGGATGATCAATCTCCTCAAATCACCTAATTTAGGTATGACTACTTGATCTCTAAAGCATAAAAGTCCATATTTCATGCTATATTCTTGGTTTTCATTCAAGTTTTGTTCTATATTAATTTGAATTTCACTACATTCAGGATCCTTACACTACATCTTTCTGACTTGCCCCATTAAATCTACATGACTTCAATTCAATGTAGCTATGTGCTTCCTCTTGTTTAAGGTATCAACAAATTTATTTTATTTTCCTTTGATATACTCAATGCCAAAATCATATTATGCTAAGAACTCTATCCACCTTCTTTATCTAGCATTTAGTAATGGTTGAGTGAAGATATATTTCATACTCTAGTGATCGGTTCTTAACTCAAATGGTCTACCAATTAGATAATATTGCCATATTTTCAAGGCATGCACAACTGTAGCGAGTTCTAAATCATGAGTAGCATAGTTAACTTTATGATTTTTGAGTTTCCTAGACTCATATGCTACTACAAATCTATCTTGGGATAGAACTTCTCCTAACCCTTCCAAAGAGGTATCGGTGCAAACTAAAAAATTTCCTATTGGATCTAGAATATTTAGAATAGGCGCTTAGGTTAGTTTCTATTTAAGCAAATTAAATGCTTCTTCACACTTTTTTGTCCATTTAAACTCCTTCCCTTTCTTCTGAAGGTTGGTTATTGAATAAGAAATCTTAGAGTAGTCCTTAAAAAACCTTCTATAATATCCTAACAAACCCATGAATCTTCTTACTTCTATCATATTTGTTGGGGGTGGCCAACTCAAAATGACTTCTATTTTTTTTGGATCAGCAACGATCCCATCCGCTGATATAATATGCCCCAAATAATGCACTTGTGGAACATAGAATTCACATTTAGACAAATTACCATAAATTTGGTTCTTCCTTAAAATTTCTAGCACTATCCTCAAGTGCTTATCATGTTCCCCTCTATTACAAGAATAAATCAAAATGTCATCCAATAATATCACTACAAATTGATCCAACTACTTTCTAAACACATTGTTCATCAAATTCATGAATGTTGTTGGTGCATTAGTTAATCCAAATGGTAGGACTATAAATTCATAGTGCCCATATCTAGTCTTGAATGTGGTTTTATGTGTATCTTCTTCTCAGATTCTCAGTTGATGATATCCATATTTTAGACCAATATTTTCAAAAATGGTGGCATCTTTTAACTGATTAAATAAATCTTCTATCCTTGGCAAAGTATATCTGTTATTTATGATTGCCTTGTTTAGCATTCTATAATCTATGCATAACCTTAAAGAACCATCTTTCTTTTTTCATAAATAAAATAGGTGCTCCCCAAGGTGATACACTTGGTTGTATCAACCCTTTTTCTAGCAACTCTTGAAGTTGCACTTTCAATTCCTGCATCTCGATGGGGTTCATTCTATAAGGAGCTCTATGGATAGGATCAGTTCTTGGCATCAATTCTATGGTGAAATCAAATTCACATTTAGGCAGAAATCTAGGTATCTCATCAACAAAAACATCATGAAATTCCTGCAATAGTGGAAATTTTCCAATAATTTCTTCCTTTGGAATTTCCTCTTTTTCCTTGAGTTTAACTACATAAACCATTCCTCCTTTTCTAATAGTTTTCTTTAGTTGCATCACTAAAATTATCATTGGTTGAAATTATCTTGGTTCACTATACATCCTTTGTATTTCTTTATCTTCGTTGGTAAACTCAATCCATCTCTCCCAAAAATTTACCAATGCTTCATGAGTCTTCAACCGGTCTATTCCTAGGATGATGTCAAAAGCATGTAGGGGTTCTACATACAAATTCAACCTAGTAAATCCATTGGATAGGGTAATTTGAGTTGAGGAAAAACATTGATTAACATGGTATTTTTACCCTGATTCATACTCAACCTTCCATCCTTGTGCCAAAGATCCTGGATTTTCTAGTATATCCCTTACTAGGTTACTAGAAATAAAACTATCGATAGCCACACTATCAATTAAAATATTAACTTCTTTACCAAAAATTTTACCATTTAGTAGTAGAGTTTTAGCTTGTCCATCTAAGTTTTGTGTTGTTATTGTTGTATAGATCTTGTGATTTGGCATGTCAGAGCTAGTGCTTGCACGTTGTGGGTAGTTAATGGCAAAATGTGGACCTCCACACTTGAAGCACTTTATCCTTGGGTTTGAATCTCCTTCTTGAACTTGTTTTTCTATATCTATTACTTGTAACAAAATTGGTTTCTTAGGAGCCTAGAAATCCCTATTGTTTTTTTGGAGTAGTTCTTATTCTTGTGGCAAAATTATTTCTTGAAGTTCTTCCTACCACCATTGTTGTGCTTCTCAAATTTTGGATTTCCTTTGTTTTTTTATTTTTTCCATTATCCCACTTTCTATTTTTTTGAAACTTATGTCCTTTGTTTGACCATTTTGTGGAACTATTATGAGTTTCATTAGTAGTTTGAGTAGAATTTGTCCTTCAAGCTATATCATAAGCTTCTTGCATAGTGTTGTGAACATGAATGCTTATCCTATCTCTGAGCCAAGGCTTCATTCCTAGGACAAATTTGTGTATTTTCATTTCATTATTTTGGTTATAGGATGACACATATTTAAGGAGTCTCACAAAATGTTCATAGTATTCCTCCACATATCTTGATCCTTGTTGAAATGTGAATAATTCCTTAAATTTATTCAAATAAAATTGCTTTGTAAGGAATCTATCCTTAAAATATTCCATAAAAACTTCCCACTTCAAATTTTTAGGTGAGATCTTATGTTCTTCTTTATAATCATTCCACCAGTCAATTCCTATTCCTCCCAGATGAGAAAGAGCAAATATCATTTTAGTTTTAGAGGAGTAGTTTCTTATGGAAAAATGAAGTTCTAGTTCATCTAACCATGAATTAGTTGCATCTTCTCCTCATTTTCTCATGAAATTAGTCACTTTAATATGCTTTATGTCATTGCCCATTTTCTTCTTCATGTGGGTCTTGTTTTCACGCTCTTCAGGATCTTCATTCTCTCTAATATCAACCTCTAGATTTTACATCTCATGATTATTGTTGTGGTGATGTTGTGGATTTATAGTTTAGAAAATATGTTGAATTTGATCTTGCATTGTAGAAACTATGGTAGTAATATTCTCCATATCTTTGTCTAAATTCCCAAAACTTTCTCCTATCTATATGGCTTCAGGACTATCAGGATTAGTTTGTTGCAAGGTTTCTTTCCTCTTATCTCTCAATATTGTCACCATGTTTACCTGGAGTAAAAATTTGTATTAATTCTCACTAATTTTCATAGTTGAAATTCTAGATATCTATATTTCATCATAATTTTTCAAGTAATCTATTGCTACTAGGTTCATTCACTAGTTTCAATCCACTAACTTTGTTGTTGTTCATACACAACTTGATAATAAGGAGTAAGTAAGTCAAAAGACATAGATGTCGAGTAATTTTCATAAAAGAGTCTAAGGTACACCGCTTAAAACCCATAGGAGGATTCGCTTAGCTCTTCTACTTTTGAATGACTATGGATCTATTAGTGGGGGATAGGAGCTCAAACATCAGTAATATCAAGTACTGACTTTTTTCTTACCCACTGTGCACTATTTAGAGTTATGGAACTTAGGTTTGAGTTGTGAGTATATTAAAGCTAAACCTATAATGCTTAAAATGTGATATAAAGGGAAAGTCTTGGGACCTTTCCAAAATGGTATGAAAGAACCTTTCGAGGTAGAACCGTGGCCTGCCCGCTGTGGTGTGGGCCTATTTCCTAGTAAGGGTCAGCCCTTTCCTTTTGAATATGATGACCAACTCATATGTTATCAAGATTATTAGGATGGGCGTGATGATTTGCCTCTACAAAATCAGCCATTTACATGCAATATGCCATCCATAGCTTATCCTGAAATTATTGCTGGATCCGATGATGAGTTGGAGGGAGATATTTTCCATGATGTCTTCGTTGAAGAAATGTTACACAATGGTTTTTATTTTGATGGTTCTATACCTACTATAGCCCAACTTGAGGCCACTACTCCTCAAGATGAATTATCTAAGTTAACCTTAAAAGAATTACAATAATTGGGTTTTTCACCCGTCCCACCTAATTTTGAAAGAGATCTACACATGGAAGTAGAAAACCGCATTAAAGTTAACATTGGAACTGAGGATAATCCCCACATTATCAATATTGGATCTGAATTAAGTCAAGAAAAACAAGAGCAATACATTGCATTCCTTAAAGAATATGAATATGTCTTCGCTTGGACATATGAAGATATGCCAGGTTTAGACCCTTCTGTAGTCATGCATCACCTAGTAGTCCATCCGGATGCTAAACCTGTTAAATAGAAACTTAGAAAAATGCATCCCAAAGTGGCTTTGCTAGTCAAAGGGGAGTTAGAAAAACTCTTGAATGTTGTTTTTATACAAGCTATTGATTATGTTGAATGGATCTCGAATGTAGTTCCAGTCACCAAGAAAGAAGCTACCAAAGTTAGGGTTTGCATAGATTTTAGAGATATTAACGTTGCATGCCCTAAATATGATTTTCCTCTTCCAAACATGGATCAAATCATTGATTTTACTACTGGGAGTGGGATGATGTCCCTAATGGATGGATTTTCCGGTTATAATCAGATTAGGATAGCTCCTGAAGATCAGGCTAAAATAGCCTTTATTACCCCCTAGGGTACCTTTTGTTGGAAAGTGATGCCATTCGGCCTAAAGAACGCAGGTGCAACATATCAATGAGCTATGACTTATATTTTTCATGATATGATGCATGATATCCTACATGATTATGTAGATGATATTATAGCTCACTCTATTAATGAAGATGATCATTTAGATGATTTGAGAAAAGTTTTTAATCGGTTAATAGAATATCTTATTCGATTAAATCTAGCCAAATGCATATTTGGAGTTAAGTTCGGTAAACTATTAGGGGTTATAGTTTCTTTATGTGGCATCAAAATTGACCCTCTTAATATTGCGGCTATCATTGATATGCCCGCACCTACCAATATATCTGAATTACGAAGTTTACAAGGTAAACTTCAAGCTATCCGTCGCTTCATCGATAAGTTGGCGGACAAAACCGGTCCCTTTCTTAAGCTCCTTAAGAAGGATGTCCATTTTAATTGGGACGATGAATGTAAGGAATATTTTGAACTTCTTAAACAATACCTCCTTAACCCACTTGTGCTTTCACCGCCTATACCTGATCGTCCGTTTATCCTGTATATTTCAGCTTCAGATTTTGCTTTGGGAGCTATGTTAGCTCAACTTGATGATGAGCAGAAAGAACATGCTAGTTATTATATTAGCAAAAATTTAATTAGTTATGAAACCCACTACACAGCATTAGAAAAACTATGTCTAGCAATCGTATTTTCTATGCAAAAATTATGCCATTATATGCTCAATCAAAAAACTTATGTCATTGCTAAATATGATCCTTTATGGTATCTCATGAGTTGACCTTATTTATCGGGTCGCACATCCAAGTGGGTTCTTGCTCTAAGCGAGTTTGAACTCATGTTTATAGGACATAAGTCTATTAAGGGTCAAATCATAGCAGATCAATTAGCTGTTGCACCCTTAGAGTCTACCCATCCCCTCATCATTGAGTTTCTGATGAATGCCTTCAATTAGAGGTAGACCATGTTGAAAAATGGTCCTTATACTTTGATGGATCTCGATGCATGAGTGGGGCTAGTGCGGGTATTATTTTAATATCCCCGCAAAAAAATCTTATACCTTTGTCCATTAAATTAACATTTGCTTGCACTAATAATACTGCTGAATATGAAGCTCTAATCCTTGGATTACGAGCTACCTTGGCACTAAAAATTAAACATCTATTAGTTTTTGATGATTCTCAACTTGTTATAAACCAAATTAATGAAGTTTATTAGACCAGATATGATAAAATACACCCATATAATGCCTATGTTTTACAATTAATACCTCTATTTGATCAAGTTACCTTGGAAGCTATTCCTCGAACTAGCAACCGTGTAGCTGATGCTATGGCTGCAGCTGCATCTCTTCTGCCCATGGAGTTAGATGATGAATATGCCACCATCATTATTCGTCGACTCCAGGAACCTACTTCAAATAAGTCATGCTTAGAACCTTTGGATGTGTTTCTAATCAATGAAACTACTCCTAAACCTTGGTATATGGATATATTTGATTTTCTTCAAAATGGGACTTTCCCTACCAATTCTAATAGAAACCAGCATGTCGGTTATTACGTAGACGAGCAAGTTGATTTGTAATAATTGTAATAATTGGAAATACTTTATATAGGAGATATTTTGAAGGTATCCTATTGAGATGTTTGAATTTAGAAGAATCTAGATCAGCTTTGAGTGAAGCCCACGATGGATCTTATGGAGGACACTTCAGTGGTAGTGTCATTGCTAAAAATCTCCTTAGGATAGGATACTTTTGGCCTACCATGGAGAATGATGCACATGATTATGTGTGCCATTGCGACAAGTGCCAAAAACATGCTGACCTTGTCCATGCCCCTACACAAGAACTGCAGGCTATTTCATCTCCTTGGCCCTTTTCAAAATGGGGCTTAGACATTATTGGCAAAATTAATCCTGTGTCATTTGATGGACACAAATTCATCATAATCACCACTGAGTATTTCACGAAGTGGGTTGAAGCTATGCCTTTAGCTTCCTGCACTAGAACACAAGTCTCTAAATTTATTTTTAATCAAATCATTTGTAGGTTTGAAATTCCTGCAAATCTCATCTCAGACAATGGAACTTGTTTCAAAAATAAAGATGTTAAGAAATTATGCCAAAAATATAAGATTCAACATCGCTGGTCCACTCCCTATTATCCTCAGGGTAATGGCCAAGCGAAGCTTCAAACAAAACCTTAATCAAAATTCTCAAAAGATTGGTCAATAAATCTGGCCATGATTGGCACATTCAATTATATCCAGCTTTGTGGGCTTATCACACTAGTGTTCGAACCCCCACTTGGAACTTCACCTTTTGTTTTGGTTTATGGTCGCTGAAGCCGTTTTTCCCTTTGAATTAGAAGTTCCTTCTTTGGCTCTACTACTTCAAGATACCGAAGTAGGAGATGAATATCGAGCTGGCAGACTTAGTCAGTTGGAGCTCCTAGATGAAAAGTGCATCAATGCTTTGGAGCATCTTCATGCTTACCAAAACAAGCTTAAAATATCATATGCTAAGAAAGTTTGTCATCGATCCTTTGAGGTCGACGATCTTGTTTTAAAAGAAAATCAAAAGAATACTAATGCAACTAAAGACCTTAAAGGTAAATTTGAGCCCAATTGGCTTGGACCATATATTATCACTGCTAAATTTGAATCGGGAGCATACAAATTATCTACCTTAGATGGTAAAGAACTTAAAGAACCCATGAACATTTTGCATCTTAAACGTTACTATGCATAAAAAATTGGTCATTTCATCATTGTATATATTTGTTTAAAATATTTCAAAAAACCACTATCTTGTATTTCTTTCAATTTATAAAAACACCAAAAACATTCAAAATCATTAAAATCTTCAAAAACATCTTTTATTTTTGTACTTCTCAAATTGTGACATATTTGTAGTTATATTTTCAAGTTATTTTGGATAAATTAGCATTTATTTGGAATCCCACACTTTCACATTCACAAAAATAAATATCTTGATTTTATCTGGCATGATTACTAATCTCTCTTATATCAAAGTCCACAAAATTCAATTAAATAAAGTTTGAGCATAGAGAATTGATCTTGTTATTTACTTAAGCCAAGCATATCCTTTCACAATAAAATGATTATATTTGTAATGTCCATGCTATCCTACATAGTAGAAGTGGTTTCTTGAGCGAAAAGTTTCCCCTGCTATCCTATCATGCACATGGTCTAGAATCTTTAAGAATTGGCAAAAGGACAAGCTCACCCCTACCCAGAATAAAAATCCCTTGCTCTACAGCTAATCCAAGCAAGTATCCCTAGAATAGGAAGCAAAAGAAAAAGAAAAATCAAGCAAAATCATTTAGCACTATTTCAGCATTATCTCAAATATCAAAGCAAAAGATACAAAAAAAAAAAAAAAAGAGAGAAAGCAAAGAAAGAAAGAAAGAAAGCAAAATGAGCAAAAGCAAAAGCAATAAAATCCCTTTCCCTACCCCTTGAAAAGAAAAGAAGGGTTGATGAGCTTGAATCCCTGGAATTCTCAATTATTCGAAAACTGTGAGGTAAGCCCCATAACAGTTGGTTTGTGCCCAACCCGCTTGGCCTTGGGTAACTCCTAGCATGGTGATATGTCTATCACATTAGTGACCTTCTTTTGTATAGACCTATGTCTGCTTATGGATTAGCTAGCTCTTGATAACCTGACTTACATAGTAGTCTGGTATGGTTATATGCATCTAAATCATGGTTAATGAACACTTATTTGGTTAATTTAAATCACTTGTATCATAGTATCTTGCTCAAACCTGGTAAATGAACAATACAATCGCACACACATTTGTATTTGAGAGATTTTGTGTATCATTATGATAAATCAAGATCGGAAATGAACTCACATACGCACATGGGATTCCTTATAAATCTAACTTTTGTCTTTAAGATACTTTGAAATATTTTTGTAAAATGTCTGGAATAATTTCATTTTCTTCTCTGAGAACAGTTTTTTAGTATAAAGACAACCACATGCATTACCAACAAATCAAAATCATTTTCAAAAACATGCAATAAAGTTACATATAACTTTTGATTTTTGCAATGATGGTATAGTTCCAAAACCAAAATTGGAATTTTATGCCTAGCACAAGTCCTCATCTTCATATTTTTTGTTTATTTTCAAAAATTAAAAATCAACCATGCAATAAAGCTATTATTTTCTTCTTTTGGATTTCGCGATGATGGTATAAGTCTATACCTAAATATTCTATGCCTAGCGCAAACCATTGTTTTTATTTTATTTTCCATTTATTTTAAAACAAATCATAAAAACATATGACTTAAATCATTATGTTACACAATTATGCTTTCAAAGAATGCAACTTATTCTATTTCATGACATTATGTTCAAATTCAATATTGCAACCATGGTATAATTTCTAAGGAATTATTCAAAATTTTATCACACTTAGGAATTTATGCCTAGCAAAAATCATTTTAAATATTTCATGCATATCATTTTTATGAAAATCTGAAAACAAATCATCATCATCCATCATCATTTGCATCATCACAACAAAGTCTTAAGACAGTCTCTTAAGCACTCTTTTACTTTTAACAATATTTCTATACTAGGATTAGCTTGACGACCGAGTGAGCGGTGACTCCATGAAATGGTCTATAATAGCGACAATATCCTTTGAAATTATTGTTAGAAGTCCCTTTTATTTTTTATCAAATCTCATCACAAACAACCAATTTGTTTACATCAGATTATTTCATTTAAATTTTAAAAGCATGACATTCAAACCATCATATTTTCAAATGACATAATTACATGAATCATCAAATCAATCACACCAAAACATTAAAGCATCATAACAAACACATAAGATAAGTCATATGATCAAAAATATCATATATATATATATATATCAACAATATATGTACATCATATCAAAACTAGATTGGTATGCCATAATCTACATCTTGGCATACTCAATCCTCTCAATCATATATCCAGTTTGTGCAGTCGCGATAGCGCTAGCCTCGAGAAGCCCTCAAGCTCTCAGCCTCATCTCCTCCCTCACCCTGAGGTGGAGGAGGTGGCCCCATCATAGTCCATGTCATGCCATGAGTCCTGGACACTGATCGTGATGATGTCCTAGATGACCCCATCATGACAGGCTCTGCAATATGAGCTGGTAATGGCACCCTCTACTCTGCTGGCACCACCTGGTAATATAGAGCATGATAGAATGTAACATGGGCAATAGCTCATGCTAAATCCTGAGTGCTCGTCCATCCGCCTCGAGCCCTGAGTCATGCAGCCTCATCCTGCAAGGACTGCACCTGAGCTCGAAGATGAATAGTCTCCTCCCGGAGAGTAGCCATCTCGCTACTCTCTCCTACCTCGACACCCTTGCCCTTGTCGGGCGATGGTGGCCTCTCTCTCTATGGAGAAGGGGGTCTCTCCTCCCTCCTCTCCCGCTACCATGGCCTCTGCTGAGCCTGTGGTCTCCTTTGCTCTCTCTCGTCGTGACCTTGTGCCACCTCAATGGCCGCCTGGCACCACCTCCCCATCCGATGCACAACTGCATGAATCGAACCCTGAGCCCTCGTCATCCGAGGAGGGCGGATGCCTACATACCAGGCATCATATCCATCTACAACCCCTATGTCATCACCATCCACTGGCTGGATGGGGGCATCATCTGCGTCCTGACTCCAGAAGTGTTGCATATCTGGAGCCCCGCTAACTATAGTATTATCCCGGATGGTCCGAGAAAACTCGTAGTCTTTGAGAGATGGGATCCCCTGCTGTAGACTGAACTACCTCAAAACTTGGTCGTACCGGTGGAGCTCCACCTCTCCCCTCTCCATCCTCAGCCAGTAGACTCACCTGACGTGAGCCAGCTCCTGTCCATCCTCGGCCCACCCTGGATGATCTCTCCAAGGCCTCCAGGTGATCTGGTCGGAGACAAGGTCATCAAGTAGTCTCCGGGACACTGGCAGATCTACCCGTTGCTGTGACCCTCTTTGGAGCCACCAGTAGAAAACTCGAGGCCTCTCCCCATCAATCCCTATCAGTGGGAGCCCTACCGGCCTTCGCATCACAATGTGCTCCTAGCACCAAACCTGTAGTAGTGATGTCATGACTAGACATCGGTCGCCCTTGTATATGACCCCATGCAGGATCCTATACAACCGACATAGTACAAAGCTCCCCCAAGCAAACCTGTATCCATGGTCTCTCATGTCATAGACCACATCTATTAGTAGCCATGGTAGTCTGCATCCACTCTGATGGCATAGTAGCAGACCACCTACCACCCCAGCCAAAACCTATGTCAGCCTAGATGCCCCAAGCATCTGGCATAGAGACTCGATGTTCACTCTGCCCTTCTCCAGGGTGAAGCTTGGATCTTCGCATAGTCGCATCATCGCGTGGCCCTGATTGGCCATGGGAGTGATTAGCCATCCTTGTATGGGGATCCTCAAAATCCTCCATACATCCTCTAGTGTGGGAGTCATCTCCCTTGTCGGTAACCGAAAACATGAAGAACCCGGATACCACCTCTCTGCTAGGGTTGTCAATAGCCCCATGTCTGTAGACACTTGTGGCATATCTGCCACGTGTTTGCAAGCCGACTCGCGTCATCTGATCTCGCTCTGCCTGAGATAGAGTGGCCAAGTCATCCCTTAGTCCATCGTATTTCCATTCTTGGCTCTTTAGTAATCCTCTCTGCAACATAAACAACAAAACAATAAAAATCATTAATAAAAATCATTAATTAAAAAATGCAAGTAAAATAAGTTCACTTTCACAAATAATGATATCGTCCACAATTGGATGATATCGTCCCAAATTTGAGCAAATTCGTCTCCGATTTTGCATGAGGGAATCGTCCCTTATTGGACAAAATCGTCCCCATATCACCGATTTCGCCCTTGGACGAAATCGATGATATCGAGACGATTTCGACAAAATCGAGACGATTTCGTCTCGATGACGTCGACGGCCCAAAAATGGCCGTGATGCTCAAAAATCAATCAAAATTGATCTAAAAAGCATGAAATTCTAAATTAAAGCACTCTAAACTAAGTTTAGACCCTTACCCGTAGCCCGCGCTGGACCTCTGTCGATCTGTGTGTTGTCTCAACCATCTTGTCTGCAGAGCTCTAGAAAATAGTAAAAATGAATAGTAAAAATGAATTAGGGTTTTCCCTATTTTTCTTAATTTTATTCAAAAACAATTAACAACATTTTTAAAATTTTGCTTTTTCGCGTTTTTACCTCAAACGTCGATTTGGGTAAAAACACGGAGGGGGCACCATAGTAAGTTGTCGTACGATTCGACCTAGAATCGTCGCCTAAAAATGGGAATAATTTTTGCTTTCTCGTAGATTGAGAAGAACTCATCTTTAACGCATTTTCTTCAGAAAATTCGCTAAAGAGGGGGCAAAATGTAGCACCCTAAAATTGGCGCAGTAAAACTTAGCAATAATTAAAATTACCTTAGTAATAATTCAAATTCAAATTCAACCCCAAAACCGCTCCAAAACCGCCTACTACCCGTTTCCTCATTTTTCGTGCCATTTTTAGGATTTGTTTTGACCGTTTGACGATATCATCGCCGATCAGATGATATCACCTCAGATCGGATGATTTCGTCTGGACTAGGACGTCCAGACGATTTTGTCCCAAAACTAATTTTTCATAATTAGCTTATGTTTCAACGACATCTCTAAGTTGGGCATAAGCATGTCTGCGCCACTAGAGACCTCCCCCGTTGGAGATCTTCCAAATTAGGATGATCCCCAACCTCCTAACCTCCCTCCTAAGCCTATTTAAACCTTAGGACCCCCCTTGACATTCCCCTGGCTGAATTTTCCTGTAACTTGACCTTTACACGCATTAGAATACCCTGGATTACCATCTACATTTGTGCTTTCCAAGTTTTCTTGCAGGAACCTTGTCATTCTTTAGCCGGAGCAAGCTCAGATCGTTGCAGATGATCCTGTCCAATTCGAGATGATTTCGTACCAATCCGAGATGATTTTGACTGCAGTCTACATTGGGGGCAATCAGTGCCCAGAGTTTGCACTTTTCCTATACTTTGCTGCTATTTTATTCTGCATTTAGTTAGTTTTATTATTATTTCTTGTTATCCTACATCTTGGAGTTCACCCATGTAGTTTAATTGCATAATAAGATCATGATTAGCTATTAAAGTATCGTAATTTACTTGCATTTCCATTTGGGATTATCTTATTAACATCCTTATTATTATTTCATATCATTTTCCTTTATCAGAATAGTTGCATTTTTGGTATTTTGTATCTATTTCTCTGATTGCAGGTCTCTGACGAATTCGTCAGATCTCAGAAGATCTCGTCTGATCGCAGACGATCCTGTCAGATCAGAGGCGATCTTGATTGCTTCAAAAATTAGAACCTCCATCAGACATCCGAAACCAGGTATGGATTTCTTCACTTAATTTATTCTTTGTGTTTTTTGTTAATTCTATTTTTTGTATTCATTTAAATCTGCATTTCATATAGAACAACTTAGATTCATTTGGCCAAACCTAGGATTTGAATGTTTAAAGATAAAATTGAACACATAAAACACATTCCCAACCTAGGCATGGAAACTGCCACTAAATGTTTCCTGGTGAACCCCACCATCCATCAAAAAATCACCTTAATACACCTCCCCCGAGAGGCGGGACCTTCAAAGGGCCTCTCAGTCTGAGGTATTGTCCCATCCTTCCCGCATCCCCCTTTCGGGCATGGATCCTTTAGCCTGAAGGTAAGGGTGCGGAAAATTTGGAATGATACAATGGTGTTGATGCCATTATGCCCCTGGAATTAGAAATTTCAATGTTGCGCATCACATTGAAAGAGTTCATCAATGATGACATTGTGCAAAAAGCTAGACTGGATCAACTGATGATACTTGAGGAACATCGCATGAATGCCCTGGAACATCTCTGTGTTTATCAAGAGCGACTAAAATGAGCTTACAATTTCAAAGTCCACTAGAGAGACTTTGAAGTTGGGGATATTGTCTTGAAAGAAAACCAACATAACTCTAATTTACTGTCAGATATGCGAGACAAATTCACGGCCAATTTTCTAAGACCCTAAATCATATCTAAAAATATTGGTCTAGGTACCTATCACCTAACATCACTAGGGGGTGTTGAAGAGTCTGAACCTCTCAAAATCATCCATATTAAGGCATTTTATGCTTAAAGAGCATAGTAAAAATCTCTGAGAGTTGCTGGTAATTGCTCGATCATCCTAAAAGGCTTCAAACACTTTCATTAGTGGTTTGGTCAAGTAAAAATGTCTAAAGGCATCTGTAAGCCCTTTGGTCAACCTTAAAAGCTCTAAGGGTTTGCAAAACCACTCGGTCATCCTAAAATGCTACAAGGGTCCCTAAAACCATTTGGTCATGTCAGTTAACAACCTTGAGGATTTCCTTGTAATCGCTCGATCATCCTAAAAAGCTCCAAAGGTATCTATAAGCCCTTTTGTCAAACTCAAAATGCAGTAAGAGTTTCTGGAAAATTGCTTGGTCAACCCAAAAGTTCCAAAGGCATCTGTAAGCCCTTTGGTCAAATGGGAAAGGCACTAAGAGTTTCTGAAAAACTGCTTGGTCAACCCCAAAGGCTCCAAGGATTCTCAAAATCGCTTGGTCATCCCAAAATTCTCCAAAGGTACCCGTAATCCCTTTGGTAAATCCCAAAAGCTCCAAGGATTCCTAAAAATTGCTTGGTCAATCTAAAGGCTCCAGAGGCATGTACTCATCATTTGGTCAATTATGAGGCTCAAAAACGATAAAAATTATAATATCAATAAAATCCAAAAAAAATGGTAAAGCAAAAAGTCCAAAAACATTTGCAGTTGCATTCGAATTTTGCATTTTCATTTTGCATTTACACATGCATTCGCTGCATTATTGCATTGCATATAGGCATTCGTCATTCGTTGCATTCCGTAATAGAAGGCATTGTGTTTGTCAGTCTTACAAACGATGCCATGTTTGTATTTAAATCATGCATCTCTACATTTATCATGATCCATCATTCATGTGAGTAATTATGTTTTTCAACACAATCTATAATGTTTCTATGGAGATAAACTAGGGTTTTTCGATCACTCAGCCATACCTAGTAGTCTTATAAAGAGTTGATAGAAAGCTTGCTTTTTATTTTGTAGCTAAGGTTTAGTTCGTATAGCCCTTAACATATCAAAAGCCTATCACTAATCAAAAAATTTAAACAATCCTAACAAGGACTAGGGGAAGATGAAATCCATGAAGCAGGATCGGGTATCCTGAAGCGAAAAGAGTTATTCTTGCTTATCCCTCTGTGCAGACGGTATGGGAAATGTTGGCAGTTGGCAAAAGGATAGGTTAGTTACCTATTTAGAATCCCTTGCTTATGATAACATGAGCATATCCCAAATATATATCCCATATCAATCCTCATGATTAATACCCTAACTCGATATCATAGATTGACTCCCTAGAGTGATATCCCATATTGATATCATAAGATCGATATTCTCAATCGATATACCAGAAATAATTTTTCCAAGTAAATATCCCCAAAGGAAAGTTTCTTAAGGCGATTATCAAACGTAAATGTCGAAAAGTAAAGATCAAGTGAAGATTAGAAAATAGGCTTAAATAAAAGTTCAAAGTGAAGATCAAATGAAGATCATAAATCAAAAGTTTGAGCGGAGATCAAATGAAGATCCAAAATCTAGTTCGAAGAGAGATCAAATGAAGATCCAAAGATAGTTTAAAAAGAAGATGGAATTGACTCCCTTGCTTCACTACATATGAGCAAGTATCCCAAAAATTGAAGGATAGAAAGGAATGAGCCTGAATTCCTAGCATTGTCAGCACTACTATACCCTATGCATAACGATATGTCTGACGCATTAGCATCTCGCTTATGAAAAAGACCAATGTTTGAATGTAGAATATATAGTGTCAGGTGTCCCGAATTGCCTAGTGGCTTAGTCCAACTGAAATCTAAACTTGATATTGGATAAGACATTTGTGGAACCCCTATCTTAGAAATGGGTTGAAATAATCCTGTATGACATTGGGGAACGCTCGTGTCTTATCTTAAATAATCATTTGCACACACAGGGATAATGAACAGTTAGGTTCTATCCTAGCAAAAGCCTTTTATATCAGAAGTCTAGTGTGGTTAGTATGCAACTTTTGATAAGTTTATTAGGGTGTTTGAGTCTCATGGAAAACCTCAAAAAAATTTCCCATAGCAACAAAGTGTCAAAAATGACAACCATATAAATCATGAAGTTGCAAAGTATTAAACCCATGATACATCATTATAAAAAGCACAATCAACATATAGGATAGATACCAGATGAATATTAGCAATAATATTTAGATGGCCACTGACTATATCATGCACATTTTTCAAAATTGCAAAGGAAAATTGAATGGCACATTATATCATTCACATCATAAAATATTGCATACCATTGCATTTCATATATGGGTGATTAATTGATTACACTCTTATCTCAAGGATTTTCAATTCATTAATGATTTTTATACATTATTTGGCATCATCCATTAGATTGATAAACATATTTGCATTCATTCCTTATGTTTTTAAGTGATTAAAGCATATAGGTTCATTTACATTAGATTAGCATCATGTAAATAAAGCATTACATACATTAATGCATGAAAAGAAAGAAATATCAAATACACGTTAAGAGAAAAACATCGCATCCATATGCATCCATCAAAAAACACATCTAAGCATCTAAGATCACTGCATATCATCATCATAAATCAAATAGCTATCTAGTGCATGTCATCCATACATCACATCATATAGCATCAACATAACATAAGCATTGCATCCATGTGCATCATATAAACATAAAATTAAAAATAAATGAGAACACAATAATGAGCCATAATAATGATCATATCATATAAATATGTGTGTCTCAGAGTACATGGGGAGTACAAAAATACCCACAGGCTACAAACGTGTAGGTCCTCGACCTTACACTAGAAATGAGATACATAAAAAATGTGTCATGTAGCAGTAGAGCTCTAGCTCTGATTAGCTCCCCTTGTACCAGAGCTCTTACCTCCTCCCTCAGTACTATGCTCAAGAGCCTGCTCTGCCTACTGCCCTACTGACTATTGTGGATCCTGCTATGAGCCTCGAGTATCGCCTAACTTGAAGAGGCCTAGAAATCATCCAACTACCCCGTGAGCGATGGGCACCTCTATCCATCGGGACCTATGACTAGACACTATAGTAGACTGCCCTACCTCCCTGGTCTTGGTATGACTGATATCGCCATGCGTACTGGATGACCTATATGTCCTCTCGCTCTTATGGGTACTATGGCTCAAGCTAGCAATGGATTGTCCTATAGTCTGAGACCTAGTCCACTGGGACTCTGTAGCATATGGATCCTTAGGGACCTATGCGTTTAGCATCTGAATGTATCCCACTAGCTAGTCTACCCGAGCAACCCTGGATGCGTGCCTCTCATTGACACTCATAAGTAAACCCTATAGGTGTTGTATCTCTACCATAGGATCCCGACCACCTGGTAGTACTACTATTGGTGCCGTCGGAGGCCCCATAATCAACTAAGAGGGTGGAGGAACCCCCCTCTATGCCCTGAGTAGATCCCACTCTACTACGACCACATCCCTCTATGCCTCTACCAATTCATGAGCATGGGTGAGCTCACCAACCTAGGTCTCTATTGTAGTAGCCCAAGTGGTTAGGCTAGCAATATGCTAGTCTACCTATGTCATTCGATGGTCTCTCTCTATCAGCTATATCTGTAGAGTAGCGATGGTAGTATCATGCTCCATTTTTTGCGTCTGGAATCAACCAAGATGACTCTACAAGTTAGCCACCTATGCTAAGAGTAGCCCCTCTACACTATCAGGAGGGACCTCACCCTCCTCTAGAGCCTCCTCATTGGGATCAATCTCAAGAGCCTCCTCGGTGGCAACCTTTACACCCTAGCCACCCTCTATCTATTGGCATACCCTACGCCCATCAGGATCCACCTCTACTCCTGCTTGATCTGCAGCACGACCCAGAGGCCCTGTCCCATACCAACAAAACATAGACCACCATTCATCGTACTTTAGAGTGGTCATCGCTATGTCAACCCCAGTCTCTTGGAAGTCATCTAGAGCATCACCTAGTGCTAGAGGCTAGATCCATGGTAGATCCCTCTCCAAATCCATGCGCCTATAGGTGAACAAGATCTCCGGGATGTCCTGCACCATGCCGAACTACCATAGGACATGAGAGAATAACTAAAACTCTTTGATCTTGGCCTTTCGGAGGAGTAGCCATATATCCTAATGAGCCCATCAAAGCCTCTCACCGGCCTCAGGCCAGTCAGGACAATCCATGTAGGGCCACCATTGGATATCATCCAGCCCAAGTGTTGCAAATTAGGTAATGTAATGTTGGGTCTCACCAACATGAGTCCTGCTACGGAATCCCTCCTCCTCTTGAGGCCAGCAGGTAGCATAGCACTGATGCTCATAATCAATGTCTATAATGGGTAAGGGCACCTCCCTAGGATTCTCTACTCTGATATGCTGCTAGCCCCATATCTACAAAAGTAGACTACAATTGATGCCCTTACGACTACGCTTAGTAATATGATATAGCTCTCGATAGAGCTGAGCTAGTAGTGTGCTCCCCTAGGCTAGGAGCAGTAGCCGATGGATAGAGCTTTGTACTACTCTACATACAGTAGCTAGAAGGTTCTAGGGAATCCTCATGCTTGAGGAGTCTGGAAGCACATATTGCACCACCAAGTGCATGAAGATGGCCTCACACATGGAGAAGACATTCTTCCCCTACTAGTAGCCGATGTGGACCCCTCTATGGTCAATGGTGCCCTGAGCCTCCTCACTTTGAGCATTGAAGATAGCATCGAATATGGACTCCTTAGCCCTAGAGGTGGAGCATACGATGGCCTCACCATCAATGGGGATCCTGAAGATCCTATAGACGTCCTCTAGTGTGATTGTCATTTCACCTATAGGTAGGTGAAATGTGTTGGTCCGCATATTCCAGTGATGGGCCAACATAGTTAGATAGGATTGATCTACCCTAATGGTGGGTAGATCTAGAACATAGTTGAAGTCGACAACTCCAAACCACTCTCGCTCACCATCAGTGAGCTCTCCATGGAGAGTCTTCAGAATTTCAGGCTCTCATGCAAAAGAGGTCAATCTCTTGAATAAATAGCATAAAATAAGGAAAAAGCTAACTAAAACAAGAAAAAAAATTTAAAAATTGATCTAAAAATCATCAAAAATAGTAAAAACTGATAAAAGTGCAAAAACATGTCATCATGCAGGCCTACAAATCAAATTTGTCAATCAAAAAGGTCAAAAATGCATTAAATGATATTAATTACCTCTAAAAATTCAGAAAAATTAAAAATTTTGCAAAATTTTCCTAAAGTCGGTGAACCATGGGTCAACCCTACGGTCCACATGTAGTCAAAATTTGATCGTTGGAATTTTTAATGTTGACCGCAGTTGCAGCTGTGGTCCCCAATTGACCAATTGGGAACTGCAGCTGGTACCTGCGGTCTTCGATCGAAGTCCGATCGGGTGTGATACCGTGGCCAAAAATGCAAAAAAATAAATAAACCTAAGCTATCCTAGCCTAAAATGAGGTTCATTGCCAACATTTTAGTGAAATTGATTTACCAATTACTTAATTGGGTTCATTTTACTAGTAATGGATGCGAGGTCTTGGTTTTTGAGTTACCTTGCCCTCCCCTCATTCCCCATGGCTAGAAGACACTTTCCCATGCCCTACCATCATGTTGTGAGTCGGTATGCGGGTAAAATGTGTTAGGTTTTAGGTCAGTTTAGTCACTGTTAAATCTCCAGTTGTAGGTCACTATAAAGGAATAATGAGAGATATTTGAAATTTGGAATTTTTATAGACTTCTCATATTCAGCGTGGACCGTAGGCCCTAGCCATGGTTCCCAATTTTGCAAATGGGAACCACAGACCCTAGCCATGGTTTGCAACTGGTAGATAATTTTAGAAAATACCACCATGGGAAGGGCCAAAAATATCAATTAATGCCTCCCATTGGGTCAAAATGCAATAAAAGCAAGTTAATTTGGAAATTTGGTGATAATCAAGCACCAGGATCCAATCAAAAATTAAAAATTTGGTTGAGATTATAAAGTACAACCGAGGTCATCGCTATGATAATCCTTTCATGGAGTGACACACCTCCTAGCCAAGTAAATAAGCTCAATGCATAATTCAAAACATTCAAAAAAAAAAATCAAACAATTAAAACACCAAATGTGCCTCGTATTCAGTAATTTACCCTATATACTTGGCGGTTGTAGCGACTTGCAACCCATGTAATCCGACAAGATGAGTAAATTACCATAAGGATATTTGGGGCAAAAATTTTCATCGTTGATCTGATATGCTTCTTTTCAATCCCTAAGAAGGCCTTCATGGCTGAACTGCTCCACGGGAACGAGGTGTTGCATGTCATTTTTCTCTATGACCTCTTCTTCAGCAAATCATCGACAATTTGATTCAACACAAATCTGATTGGATTTGTATCAATTCGATTCCCTAAGATGACTATTGTAGCCCAATTTCTCCATGGGATAGAAGCGTGCAAATACTATTAACAATTGGAATCAAAAGTTGAACTAGGCCTAGCCAAGGCATTAATATGCTCAAATCTAAATTTGTTCAGATCATCCATGGTGGTCAAGCGACATCGTCGCTTTATTCATTGTCATTACTCTCATTGACTCATCACTTGAGGGGGTAGTCATAATATCAAATCATAATCAAAATCAACAGAAGATCCTGGAGATCGTAGATCCCTTGATCTTGTCAAAATTGTGTTCATCCTTGCAAATCATTGTAAACAACTATCATAATATTACCCCTTTGCTTGGGGAAAATAGCAAAAATGATAATTTATTTATAACTCTCATCCTTTCAGTTATATAGGCCTAACTCTTATTGTAGCACCAAAGCTACTCGAATGTTTGATGACGAGTGCAAACTCTTTCAAGTTTAAGCCTCCAAAGAGTTGGAAGCAATGATTCTAGGATGCGCGTCCTTTTGCTAGACCTAGGGCATCTAATGTTGATTTGACTAATGATCATCATAGAAACTTTGACATCATTTTAGGAGGTTTATTTTTGCTCAGTGTTGTTCGATCTCACAACGCATCTTAAAAGGGGTATCTATAGACACCTAAAATGCATCATGTCGAGGGCGACTACTCATATGGACATGCTACAAGACCATATGGAATATCTTGAATAGACTCCAAGATAGAGCAGTGGTTCTAACCACTCAATTTGGGCTCCTTGGCCTAATCAATATGAACCACAACCCAGACCTACGGTTTACAACTAAACCATGGCTGAGACCTACGATTTGTAGTCTAGACCATAGCTGTGACCTGCGGTCTTAACTGAAGTTTAGTTGGCCTTCAATTTGAGCCAAATCGGTTGAAATGACCATTGGATCTAGAAGAAGGTGGTTAGAAGGTGGTTAGAGAGTAGAAGCTTCCATTCCAACTGTCCTAACCACCCCTTCTTGATATTGGCTTCTCTAGGAAGCCACCCCTAGCCCTTGGGTAGTCCTATAAGTACCCCTCATAATTAGGGTAAATAAGAAGAGAGAGCATTGGAGATTTGAGCAGCGGAGCCCTGTCAAATTGTACACTCAACCGAGTATACTGGGAGAGAGCTATTACACTTATCCCCTACCTACTTGCCAATATTCATGATGAATTACATTATGGATGCCCTAGGAGTCTAGGAGAGCCAAGAAACACAAATCCGGGTAAACGAAGGCCCATCACAGTTATTTGACCACCAAACCTATCAAAAGGACATCGAAGGTGACCCTTGAACATCAATTGGACAAGGAGGTGAAGCCCACTGCCCTTGGAATTGAGGGTAAGCATATCAGAGTGCTAACCATGATTGTCAACCATGGTTTATAGTGTAGACCGTGCACCAGAGCTGTGGTTTGCAGCAGAGGTATAACCGCCTTCCTAATTTTATTTATGTCTAGTTAATTAGGTTAGATTAGTTATTTTCATGGTTAAAATACATTTTAGTAGACTTTTGACCGTAGATTTAGGTTAGTTTAGCTTCTTTATGTTTATGCTTCAATTAGGACATTAATAAGTTCTTTATGCACTTTCATGTCTTATTTCATATATCTGATCCATGCATAGAGTAGTTGTTGTCTTTCTTTACGCTATTGTATGAATCTTGATTCGATTTGCATAGTTTAGAAGCACCTTTTATACTTTCTTGATTATGCATGTTAATGGTGTCATTATGCATTTTACCTAAAAGGGCCTCATCATGAGAGGCTGCCTATATTTTTGATATTCTTGTTGTTTCTTGACCGTAGGGAATAGTTTCAAAGGAGAGCAAACCATCAAGTTCCTTCCCCATTGCGAAGAAGAGGGCACCTCCACCCTAGAGCAGTTCGTGCCATTCTAAGAGGCATTTGGAAATCACACCTACCCTTAAGAGGGAAAAAATTGAGCACTCCTATTGTAATATTGTATCAAAATGAATATCCCTAAGAGGGACATACTTGTAATTGGGTTTTGACTTCAAATATAATGGAATAAAGCATTTTATTTCTTGTTTCATTTGTTGTCAATTTCATTTACTTGTATGCATGTTATATCTTTACCATTTATCGCAATAGGAGCCGCAATCGGGTGTGACCCTTTCTGGTGGTTACATAATTACATTAGGTTTCCTCTTTGTAAGTGAGATAAAGTTTGCAAAGGAAATAAAATAAGAGGGGCAT
This sequence comes from Wollemia nobilis, assembly GCA_028583015.1. Taxonomy (NCBI): domain Eukaryota; kingdom Viridiplantae; phylum Streptophyta; class Pinopsida; order Araucariales; family Araucariaceae; genus Wollemia; species Wollemia nobilis. Next base: position 152,038 of record JAQPPZ010000140.1, on the reverse strand, counting down.
GCTTATCAAATTTTATACTTGTGAGTTGGTCTTAAGGGTAAAAAATGGGTAGACATCATTCAAATATTAAAAATATAATTGAGCAAATTTTATTTCAAAAATATATAGGTTCTTTTGATGCAACCAAATTATTCATGAAATAAATACTACCTCAAAATTTGCTAAAGCATCATATTAGATAGCTTGTGATTGATCAAGAGATATATTAAATGGTTAATTTATGAGGGGGATTATACAGATTTTTGGTTCATTTATTGATGGAATATTTATCCTCTTATCTTTGTTTCAAAAATGCAACCTTTGACTGTGTATGCCTAGCTTGCAAAGATCTAAAGGTCATAGATTATATTAATGTAAGTAGTAACTCCAAATTAGGGATCTCTATTAGTAATTTTGTTGAAAAGGAGGAACTCAAAAAATAACATATAAGATTCAAAATATTTTTCAAGAGTTTTATTTCCTTATTTTTACAAGGACGAGTTGGTTTGAAATCTATCAAAAATAAAAAATGTGATATTCGGTCAAGTTGGGATATGAAGGTGTAGAGCAATTGAATTTTTCTACTCACAGTGATTTCCCTTGGAAGAATATTTGGTCATTAAAGGCCCCTCCCTAATACCTCAATATTCCTTTGATTAGCAATCCAAAGCAAGGTTCAAGAGAGAGTCTACAAAGGAGGATATCATGGACCTTTAAAATGTGTCTTGTGTTAGAAGGATCTAGAAATGTTAGACCATTTGCTTCTTCATTGTTTGTTTGCTTACCCTATTTATTTTTTTGTTTTAATATGAGAATATATTGGGTGGCTCCATCAACAACAAAATATTGGATTAGATAATTCAAATCTAAAGCATATGTATTATGTGAAGGATTGGTTTTGCTATTTTTGTTGGAATAATAATTTTATTAAAAATATATCTAAACAATATTTACATGTTTGAAATTGTATTATTATCTCCCTTGAAAGAATTTTTACAAACGTAATTGATAGAGATTCAAAATATTAAATAATCTCTTTTTTAAATAAAATATAAATAATAAAAATATAATAATAAATAATGTAAATATATAAATATTAAAAATCACCTTTTTATAAAAAAAGGTGCTTGGGCAACTTTTCATGGCTACATTGTAAATATTTCCTTCCTCTATGTAATTAGCCACCCAAAAGACATTTAACATGCATGGACTAATAATATCACTGCAAGCCTCTAGTTGGCTGCTTAGATGTCCACTGTACAAGTTTTGTAAAAGGTTATTTATAGCCATTTTTATCAATGAAATCCTTAGCCTGGTGTGTTTATATTTGTGAACCATAATATCAATGCAAGCCTCTATTTGGCTACTAAGGTGTCCATTGTACAAGTTTTGTAAAAGGCTATTTATAGCCCTTTTGATTAATGAAATCCTCAACTTGGTGTGTTTGTATTTGCATGTATGTCTAGTTCACATAAGATTTGGTATCAAAGTATTTATAATGGCTTATAGAGGATATACTCCTCTCTCCTTAGGCTAATTCTTTTAAACAGGGGATGAGAAATCTTACCAGTTTGATTCTAGAATTACTGCTTGAATTTTGATCTGTTTGGTTTGTATTCAATATCTTGGAGGTATTATTAAATTAGTCCAGTATCATTGTACTTTGGCTCTTATCATTGTAATTTTTTTTCTTGCAAAGGCTACACTACATAAGGGATATTTCATATTTGATACAGTCTTGTACATGAGGAGGTTGTGTTGCTAGCTATCTATTTCAAACAACATAGAAACCAAGCTATCACCAATTCCTATTTGAAGGAGGTATATATATCGGAGGTGCTTTTAAAATATTGTAGAGATATAGGGTGTTTTAGGACCATAATTTTGAATCTTGATCTCACATAAAATGTGAGGTTAAGTTCTATGATGGGTCTATGGATCCTAAAGTTCTCAATATTTGGATCCTAGACATGGACACCTAGTTCACCTATAGTAAAATACTCGATGATGATAAAGTTTCCATTGCTAAGTGAAAGTTATTTGGGTTTCTAAGATACTAATAAATGGTAAAAAAAACCTCTAAAACCACTTAGGACAAACTAGTCACATCCTTGAAGGTTATTTTCTATCCATATAATTATAATGAGGATTTTCTCATCCATTCGCTTTGTCTAAGGTAAGGAAGCCAAATATCTATTTAAGACTATATCTATTAGTTCAATATCCTAAGTATCCTACTCTATACTCAAGATCCCACATCCACTCTTGTTGCTAATTGACCTCTAAATAAACTTGTTTCATGAGTTTAAATATACTTGTATTGATACACTTGATATAGCATTTAATCAAGCTTAGATTGTAGAGGAGAAACTTTCTACATACTCTTATGTACCTCAATTTTATAGTACACCTCAATTGTCATCTTCGGTAGCTCTTCAATCTTCAACTAGTACATTCAAACCTTGATATTCTCAAATAAATAGTCTCCTTCCTCTCTAATAAAGTATTCTTCTCCTTCTTCTTCTCCTTTAGCTCCTTCTTATTTTAATCGTGCAAAATTAGGGTCATATGACATATGCTCTTCTTGAGAAGAAGAATAAGAAATAATTGTATGTATGCACATCTAAAAAGGAAAATTTTGAGGAAGGCACCTCAAAAAACCCTATTGATATTATCGGTGAGGATTGGGTCTATCCTGAGTTAGAAGGAAAATTAGATCTCATTTTATTACTAACTGAATAATCTCTAGTTAGAGGTCATGATCATTTGTTTGTCACTCATGCTCATTTTACACCTGATTTCTCTATAGATTGTATCATCAATAATGGCTTGCAATAAATTTTATTGTGTAGTCTATTACTTATAGATTGTAACTACTTACCCATCCTCATCATTATTTCTATCCAATCAACTAGAAAAACCATGATACTTCTTTTGATATCACACACACTTGCACTTTGTCATTTTCCTTTGGTCCTAAGTATGTTGACACTATCACCTATGATGTCATCTCCATGGACTATTGTGGTCTCTTGCTCGTTCAACCTTATCAGTACAATAAGAGAGCCTAATATGATATATATCATAACACTTATGCTTTCCAGTATAATCATCATTATTTTCTTATTCATGTTCAACCACCATCTCATCTTCTTCCATCTCACTCACCCTATATTGCATTGGTATTTAGTCGACCGCCACCTCATAATTTCCAATAGAAAACCCTATCATCCACTCAGTATGCTGCTCATATGAAGGTAATTATGTATTGATAACTTTTTCCTCTTGTTTTTGTGGTACCACCTACTCCTGGTACTCCTAGTTTAGTTTTGGTTCTTGTTGCTCCTTCTATTGCTCTAGATGTTCAAGACACACCACTGAAACCAATTGTTTTTTTATACCTACTCCTATTGTGGCTTTTGCACATGTTATTGTTGCTCATGTTTCTACTTACGATCCTATTACTCCAACATTATTTTGCGGCTTTTGCACCTCATGTTGCTCCTATCGCTTTTGTCATTCCAATTGTTCTTTTTGTTCCACATATCCCTTTTCCCTTTTCTTCATTATTTTGTATGCATTGGAGTTCGATGTTTATATGGTGGGAAGGAATAAGAATGATAGATATTCAAAACACTAAATAATCCCTTTGTAAATAAAATATAGTAATAAAATAATATAAATATAAAAAACCACATTTTTATAAAGGTGCTTGACCAACTTTCTAATGGCAACATTGTAAATATTTCCTTCCTATATGTAATTAGCCACTCAGAGGATATTTAACATGTGTGGACTAATAATATCAATGCAAGCCTCTAGTTGGTTGCTAAGTTATACAAGTTTTGTAAAAGGTTATTTATAGCCCTTTTGATCAATGAAATCCTCATCCTGGTGTTTTTATATTTTACTTGTTTGTGTGTGTCTAGTTTCACATCAATGGTGCTCATCATAGTAAGTATCACGTGTAGAAAAATAGGTGTCGACCTCTTAGTTATAGGATTTGAATATATATAGAAGGGTAATTTATGACAATGGAGTTAATACAAAGGATTTGCTTTTTTCTACGATAAAATAAAAATGTCTAGAAATTGAGTTTACTAAAATTAATTTTTATGGTGCTTTAAAAGAAAATTGAGAAAAGTTGGTTGAGGTGGTATTTTTAAAAATAATGAAGGCAAAATTCTCCTCACTTACTTAGAATCACATGGAAATTCAATTAAAAACTATGCAAATTCTAGGGCACTTCTTACAAGGACTAAAATTGTAATTACAAAGCAACGAGAATATATTTCAATTAAGGAGGATTCACAAACTATCATTAGATGTCGATGATAACATATTTAGAGAGATTGGATAAAAATACCTTTATTATTGATGTTGATCAACTATTGTTGTAGGTAACCTATTGATATTGTAAGCATATCTATAGAGAAGGAAATATGGGAGCAAATAATTTAGCCAATCATGATTTTGATCTCTATCTTAGTAAAATTTAAACTTTAGAAGACAACTAGCCAATTAATGAAAATTATGCTAAATTAAATGATTGAACATAATAGTTTGAGGAAGATGAAGAATATATTTGATAAAAAATAAAATCAAAAATATGTTTTATATAAGAACATGTTGGATATGGTTTAATTAACTTTACAATGAATGTAACATTTTGGCATTTTAGTGATAGTGGTTCCTAGTAGAAGCCACATATAATTTACTAAAAAATTACAAATTGCATACTACCATCATACATTAAAGTTAATAAAATAGTAACAAAATACTTAAACTATATTTAAATTTTTGTAATGATTGGTATATATTATCTATAGTTAATTTTGTTTAGAAATTTCAAGTTAAACTAAAATTTTAAGTTTGTATGTTAATTATTAAAATAAACCATAAATTTATCAATGTAATATCTATATATGTTGATTTTTTCCCTTAATACAAATATAATAATAGTTCTCATTTATGATATTAAATAAATATTGTTTTCAAATATTTTTTAATCTCCCTTGATATTTTTACTAACATAAATATAATAATACTTATATCATTAATTATATTTCTATATATATGTGTCCTAAAAGGACAACACAATGGTTAAGGCTTTAGCCTCTCTTTGGGGAGGTCCAAGGTCCAAATGTTATGTACCCAAAATAGGTACTTAATTGTAGATACCTAAAACACGTCATGTCGATGGCAACTACTCATATGGGACATGCTACAAGACCATATATAATATCTTGGATAGTCTCCAAGATAGAGCAATGGTTTTAACCACTCAATTTGGGCTCCTTGGCCTAATTAGCTCAAATCGCTATTAAGACTTGTGGTATATAGTTTGAACCGATGTCAATACCCACAGTTCACATTCTAGACCATAGTTGATACCCGTGGTTTAGAACTGAAGTTCAGTTGGCCTTCATCCGAGCCAAATCGGTTTGAATGACCATTTGTTCTAGAAGAGGGTAGTTGAAGGACGAAAGATTCCAAAGGCTTCCAATCCAACTATCCCAACCACCTCTTATTGATATTGGCTTCTCCATGAAGCCACCCCTAGCCCTTGGGTAATCCTATAAGTACCCCTTCAAATTAGGGAAAAATATCTAGTGCATTTTGATAGCGAAGCACTGTCGAAATAAAGATTGAAGTGTGCATTGGAGATTAAAGCAGCGAAGCCCTATCGGATTGTAGACTCACCTGAGTGTACAGAGAGAGGGTCTTATTGCCATTCACTTACCAATTCATCAAGCATCATGTCAATTTGTGTCATAGATGCCCTAAGGATCTAGAACACCAAGAAGCATAAATTCGGGCAAACAGAGGCCCAATTGTGCAATTCAACCGCCAAACCAGTCAGAGGACATCAAGATGACCCTTGATCATAAATTTGACAAGGAGTATCAAGCCCACAACCTTATATTTTGAGGGAAAAACTACTTTGTTGCTCGATGTGACTAACAACCATGCTATATAGTGCAGTCCGCTCATTGAGCTACGGTTTGCAATCGGTGAAATATCTCCTTACTATTATTTTTTCATTATATTTCACTAGGTTAGATTAAGCATTTTAGTGGTTTATTTAGCATTTTAGAGACTCTGTTTGATAGAATTAGGGTTGTCATTAATATTATTTCATTATGGCAAATAGGACATAATTAGCTCATTTTCATGTTATCATGCTTTATTTCATGCAATCAATCCACTAGATAGATAGATGTACTTTCTAGTTATATGTTTCAATTAATATTTTAAAGTATTGCATAGGCTTAGCATGCTTTATTCGTTTTATTGATTTCATTAGTGTTATGGCATATTTATGTTCATATTCATTAAAGGGCCTCATCATGAGAGGTTGCCTATGCTTTTAATGCTTTTATTTTGCTTCTTGATCATAGAAAAGCATATTCAAAAGACATTCAACTGTCTAATTCCTTCCTCAATGTGGAGAAGATGGTCAAATCCACCCTAGAGTAGTTCGTGTCACCTCGAAGGGCCTAAAACTCACATTTACCCTTGAGAGGGAACATTGATTTTTCCTACTGTAATAAGAGTATCAAAATGGTATCCCTAAGAGGGACGTAATTGTAATCAAAATTGGCTTCTTTATAATGGAATAAAAGTGTTTTTCTTCTTCCCATTTGTTGTCAATTTTGCATGCATTTGCTTTTCTCTTATTTTATTTTACGCAGTAGGAAGCATAGGTGCGATGCCATTTTTGTGGTCATAGTAGGTGATCATGGTGGAACTTCGTATTTTTAGCCTCTAATTTTTGACCTTTTATGTTTTTGGATATCAGGTGCAAACCGTGGTTGATAGCTACAATCTCATTGTTGGCCCGTGGCTTCAAGTCATGGTCTACAGTAGCAACCACATGACAGAGCTATGGTTTATAGCAGACACAGCAAAAAACAAGGAGTCAAAGCTTTATCATATGAGGATCAGAGGTAGGTCCCATTTTTAACCCTTGTTTCTATTTTTACTGCCTGTGTTTTTCTAGTTTGTGTGAAAAGGAAATTTAATTAGGACACATAAAAGAAAATGAAAATGAATTAGGTCCTAGGATGTCCATTATTTTTACATTTTAGCTAGGCATTGCTAGGAACAATGGACCTCTGAGTGCAGTCCGCCCTATAATCCAGCGTGCTAGATTAAATTGTGTGTTGGTTTGCATGTCTAAGGCCCAATTAGTGGCCATTTACATCATAAAGTGCATTGTCAAAAAGAGCATGTAGTATGTAGCTTGCATTTTCTAAATTTGAAAAGTTCTTTCGCTGCATATCACGTAGGAAATGAGCATGAATGTTGTATGATGTATTTTATTTTCATGCAACAATTAAAATGAACCACACACACCATGTTTTAATTAAATGCTAGTGATTTGGAAGTGACATCCAACCACTAGTAGGATTTCAACGACGATGGAGGTGATTTTCATCCATTGGCCCAAATCCCATGTACCTTATGTTCTAGACCAATACCAGATCCAAGAACCTTTCGTAGCCTAGAAAATTTGCATATAATCCTCTTTCCTTGACTGTGTGTGGGCCTCATTACCACACATTATAGGTTGGATTACATGAATTGGATTTTATAGCCAAGTTGTCGAGCTGTGAGTGTATAGGTGAAAGCCAATTAAACTGAGATTATCATCCAACAAGTTTTCAAATACGATAAGATTTTCTAATACTGATACAAAAAATCATGAAAGAACATAAAATAGTTTAGGGCTCACTTTTAAAATGTAGAGGAGATAATCACTTTGTTTACATTGTATGCTTCTTTATTGCTTAATTCATCAAGATAAGACTTTCCTTGAGGCTAAAATTTTCAGTAAGAGAGGTTTCATCTCAAGATTTGTGTAGTTGCCACATCATGACAACTAGGCATAGTCTAGCTCAATCATGAGCTAATGACTCAGAACATGTATGGATAGGCCCTCAATGCCTTTGATATTCCCCTGAGGATATTTGAGATCTCCTATGCCTCCTTGCTAGGCATCATACACATCATTCACCTAAGGATCTAATCCTCCCAGCATGACATTATGATAGTCATCGTGAGCCCCCTTCGTCACGTAGGAGGTACACTCGTACAGTCCATGGGATTCCTTCACACACAGAGTGAACCCACAATATTAGGTATCCCCCTAGCGATATATAGAGTTGTGGATCCTACTCCATGAGTCGGTCATATAGGAAACCTGAGTCTCATATAGTTCATAGCGAGCGACTACTCCAAAGTCAAATGGAGGAAGCATGCATTGAGCAGGAACGCTTAGAGCATGAATACTTACAGTCAAATATATCACATCAACAAATGTTGGATAGGCTCCAACAACATGAAGGGAGGATTTACCAACATAAATTACATGAAGAAAATTCATGTGAGGTAACTCCTGAGAAGAAGCTCATACCTAGAGTGCTTAGGCAACAAGTCAACGCGATGCACCCTACACATCATCAAGAGTTACCTCTTAAACAAGTATATAGCCACTCTCTTAGATAGATAGACATATCATCAGCTATTGGAAAACAAAAAAATGACATGCTTAAGGATCCCATGCTCAAGCATGAGGTTGAGAGTAGGCAAGTTAGATAGGGGAGCAATGCCAATGCTCAAAAGTTATCACATTCCTTAAGGCATATACAGTCTATTCCATCATATAAGGAACCTATGATTACCTTCCATAAACAGGAAGTCAAACATGTCCCTATTGAGGAATCTGATCCTCCATTGCACATCATAGCGAGGATAAATTATATTACATATAAGCGAGTGTTGGTTGATACATGATCATCCATCAATATTATCACAACCTATGCATTCAAACATCTCAAAATTCCACTTTACCACATCAAGGCATCGACTTTAATGCTACAATATTTTAATGATGTGGAATCCCCTACAGTAGGTACAATAGTCCTCCCCATCAAGGTGGGACAAAAGACTATTTCTACATTGTGCTACATTTTAGAGGGTTTAAGATAGTATAACCTACTGCTTGGAAGGTCGTAGATAAGATCCATGGAGTGTGTATTATCCATAGTGCACCAGTGCATTAAGTACACCCATGCAAACGAATTCCATGTGGTTTAGGTAGATCTAGATCCTTTCAAGTATTACAAATTGTGGGATCATCCACAGGAACCTAGTGGGGTGCCTATGCATCCAAACACTAAACATGATGAGTTATCCAAAGTTTGGATGCAACCTTACATACTGTTGTGGAGTTACCGTCACTACCACTATCACCTATGGATTCACCTATGACTCCTTCATATTTGGACTTTCCTAGCAGGGAAGGACTAATAAACCAAATCATAGAGATGCTCACAACTACCTTGGATGTGTCATTAGATGACCCTCATACTCATATTGAGGGGGAAGTACCTAGCATGGTCATGGATGCACCCGAGTGTATCATACCCTCATCATCCATTATATCACAAGGTAGATCTCACGAGTATGATGGTGAAAATATAAAGCATATGGAGGTAGACACCACAATGTCACCCATTATGGTGACCATTGAGGGTTTAAGTTAGCTCCTTGTCAAGTCTCTTCCTGGTGATCCTATCCTTGATGCATCATTTGACCATGAGGAAGAGTCAATTGTTGCAATTGAGATGCTACAATTGAGATGCTACAACCCCAACAAGTTGACGAGTCACCTATGACTCATGCAATTGTGGAGTCATCTTCTCATGAGTTTATGGGAATGGTTGAAATTATTTCAGAGGATCGAGTGACTTTATAGCAAATAGAGCAAGAGATGGGGCAATCAGACATTGCTTCCACATCAAAGGGGTTTGAACCTTTAAAATTAGTCACTCTTGACTCATTTTTTATGCCACATTCTCAGGGACAAGATCAAGTGTGTATCCCATATCAGGTTGGGGGTATTAAATCTGACACAGTTCAATTATTTCAAGTCAAACAGTAGCATGAACTGAATCATGTGCATGAGCATATGGATAGCATTGATGAAGTGTATCATCAAGAAGCATTTGCATCAGTCCAAACGAAGGAAATAGGTTATTTGCAATTACATAATGAATCTCTAGCATCCACTTTTCTATTTCATTCAATAGATAAAGGTATTTCAAATTAGTCATTGGAAATACATATGAACTCTTTTTCAGTCTTGTGAGCCATTCTAAGTCATTTAGAACAAATGGAACATCGAATGGATGATCAATATAAGGCGTTGCATTTGATCAGAAACCAAATTGGAAAACTAGGATCACAAAAGCATCCTTTATTTGAGGCTAAACCACTTCCTATGCAAGTACATGAAATACCTCAACAAAAGTAAGAGCCCATACGGCCAACCCAACCATTGGGTCCTCAAAGTAAGCCAACGAGGGTCGAGTGCCCAAAATAGTCATAGCATATTTGGACTCCTTTAAAAAAATCTATATGATATATTTAAGAAGCTACAAGAGGCTAAGATCATCACTTTACCCGATATCATCCCTTTAGACCCAAATAGAGCTAAACCTATGGGTTACAAGGAGCAGCACTATTGTCTCTATCACCAAATAGAGGTTCATGGCATTCGAGATTGTCATGAATTCAAGAGTGTGGTGCAGAATATTATAGATAGGGGGTTTATAATGTAGATGGTTCTCTTATAGTGCCCCAAAATTCTAAAGTGGAGGTCACACCCCCTCATATGCGACCCCAAGGTCGTCAATTGCCTTGTAGGCCCAATAAGCCAGTGCAAAAAGTAGTTTCATTTTAGATGACTATTCTAACTTTATTCCAAAAGTTACACGAGGCAAAGGCATTTGTATTACCCGAAGTCAAGCAAAGGGCATCCAAGACTGGGTCACCTAATGAGAGCCCCTTTTGTGTGTATCATCGAGCGCATGGACATGACATTCGAGATTGCTAATCATTTAAGAGGGTCGTCCAATACCTATTAGAACTAGACATGGTCTACGAGGATGGTTCACTCGTTCAACCCCACCAAGACATAGGAACTCTACTGAGGTCTATTCCTCATTTGAAAGAGTTGATTTCTATCACTCTTCCTAAATGAGCTAATTACATTTCAATGGATAGCATACACGCTTGGGGTACATAGGGTAGCGTACCCTCCCTAAAAGGCTTCGAGGGTTTGCTTAAAACTATTTGATCATCCCAAAAGGCTCCAAAGTTATTTCCAAACATTTTGTCAAATCCAAAAAGCACCAAGGGTTCCAAAAATCATTTATTCATGTCAGTTAAAGGCCTTGAGGGTTTGCTTAAAATTGCTTGGTCAACCCCAAAAGGCTTTGAGGGTTTGCTTAAAATCGCTCGGTCATCCCAAAAGGCTCCAAGGATTTGCTTAAAATCACTCGTTCAACACCAAAAGGCTCTAAGTGTTTGCTTAAAACTTCTTGATCATCCCAAAATGCTCCAATGGTTTCTCAAAATCGCTTGGCCAATCCCAAAAGGCTCCAAGTGATGAGGCCAAAAATTGCCTCACTCATAGACCATTTTTGGATATTTCATAAACTATTTGATAGACCTTATGCTATGTTTTTGTGCTAATTTTGATGATGGAATGCATTATGTATTACTATTTACATGTTTAAATATTCAGGAGCATAGTATTCTATTTTGACCATTTTCTGCATTTTCTGCACTATTTTAGCTGATTTACTTAGCAAATAAACATTTATTTTGAATATGCAATAATGTATGTTGATGTGTATTCCATTATGGGATCATGTTATTTGTTTTCCTTGCCTCCTAACCTGTTCAAATTGCAAAAATGCACCAAAACCTGTTCAAACTGGTATGACTGTGCAGAAAATAGGGTTTGACCATACAAATTCCAGCCAACTGTGCATAAACAACATGGCTTGGAATTTGTCAATGCCAACACGTAAAACTTATGGAATTTGTCTTCTGAGGACTTAAGAAGACTACCTAGCTGGTCAAACCCATTATCCTGAGCAATTGGTGTATGGATAAGTGTCAGAACTATTACACTGCCTGATATTCTGGAGCAGCTCCGGAATGAGCGGAGTAGGACCAATTTTGGTCAAAACCATCAACAGAACGGTCAAAAAGGTGGAAAATGGTGAAATGAATATGGATAAAGTTGTATGAGAAGTTTTATCACCCCTTCCAATGCATTTCTTCCAATGGATTGTGCCCAACAAGTAAAATGGATAAGCTACAATAGAACAATTTCCTGCATTTCAGGAAGACAACTTCAACACAGTTGTTGAATCCCTGAAAAGTAGCAACAGAACGAATCCACATATGTAACAGAATAGTATAAATAACAAGATCCCATTTTGGTTGAGCATGTAGATGTTTGCATAGAAGGATAGGGATAGAATAGTTGCTTCAGCTATAACAGAGCAAGAATTCTATAGGATTTTTCCTGCATTGTTGCAATGTTATTTCAAATTCAATAAAAAGTGCAATTTCTCCATGCAATTAGTTTCTTGAGTGAATGAGTGAACATTAGGTAGCTTAGAATAGTATTCTTGCCTTCTTCTGGATCAGGGAGCAAGGGCCCACTTCCAGGCCCAAGAGAGGGATCAACTTTTGATAGGTTTTCTGTTCATTTCTTGCTGCAACAAATTAGCAAAAACCTGACAATTTCCATTTCATTTGTTAGTTGTGTTGTTTGTAGATGCATGAAACATTTGTGTTGTAAATGTAGATGCAAGATAGTTGATCATATAGCATAGGCTTTTGAATCTTACAACATTTTTGAAGTTTCTCTATTTTCAACAGTTATTTCTAATTTTTAGCATTTCCATTTGTGTTAATTGATTTCTAGTTGTTTCATTTCTGCAACATTTTATTCCAACCTTTTAATTCTGTTAATATAATTAGGATTTACTTTATGTAAAGCTGTTATTTTTGTCATTTCCATTTTGCAAGTATAGGTTTCATTTCTGATTTTGCAAAAGTAAGTAGTTTCAATCTTCTGCAATCTTTCTATTACTGCAATTTTGTTTCAGCAAATGTAATTAGGAGTTCAATTCAGTTCATAGGATTAGAGGTGACACCAAAAATCCCCAAAATTGACTGATCTCATCAATAAAGCCATTTCTTGAGTAGACTGACCTTCAATATGCTTACCCCTACTATCGCATACAACCATTGGACACCACCCTAGATTGACAATTATAATGATTAAATGGTGTGATTGATGACACTCATCATTTTTGGTATCATTTTCGGGAACCAAGGTGTTGTTAGGAGAAGTAAAGTAGGCCAAGAATTGTTATTTGGATACAAGTAATAGTTCTTGGAAACTTGTACTTCAGTTCATTCAGCAAATGAGCATGAATGCATAGGCCAAGAGATGAAAGAGGGAGGTTTATCAGAACCAACTCTTTCCTAGAAAGACGTTCTTCATGATCAGACTTGCTTGTGTATGAAATCCTTGAAAGACTTAAATGAGAATCATCTTCTTCATCAACCAAAATCTTGGGACCTTTGGAAGAAGAACTCTTAGAAGCACTTGCTTCCAGACATCCCTCTGGACCTGGTCCATCTGAACAAATTGCAGAAGTCAAAAGTGAGGGGGACACTATGGTAGAAGAACGTGATAGGGATGTTATAGTTCTAGGTGAAAACCCTACTAGGACTTTTGAATATCCTATTCGGTTGAATCCTACTCAGAATGCTCCTATGAAAACAATTTCACCTTCTGTATTGCCAACCTTTAGGGGAATTGTCTCTGAGGATCCTGACCAATTCTTGTTTGAATTTAAGGTTCTGTGTCAGACTTATGACTATGTAAATGACAATCAAAAATTGAAATTGTTTCCATCTACACTTAAATATGTAGCTTTACGTTGGTTTATGAGTCTTGAACCTGATTCAATCCACACTTGGGAATAAATGGAAACTGTATTCTTGGATAAATATCAGGAATATTGTAGAGTGCGAAATAGAAAGGATGAATTGTTTCGGATTAAACAAGAGGAGGATGAGAACTTGGAGGACTATCTTGATAGATTTACCTTTATCCAAAAGAGATGTGGTCCTGTAGAATCTGATTTGTTAAAGACCATATTCTTAAGAGGTTTGCAGGATGATTCTAGGGAAGTATTAGATTTAATGGGAAAAGGAGATGTGAACCAACTTGACATTAATGATATTGTAGAGTTATGCAAAAATTATTCTCGCACTAGGCAAAGAAGAAAGAAGCGGAATTCTAATAATAATGATATCAAAGACTTAATGGAAGAAATGGCTAACATGAAAACTGATATTCTTGTCCAGTTGAATTCCGCATTAGGGGAGAGAAATGTAAAATTTGACTCTACACCACCATTGGCTATCTATTGCCCAAGATGTAGAAACAAGCATGCTTTACAAGATTGTCCCTTAAATAGAACTTCTATCTCAACTATTTGTGGTATTTTTTCAAAGGGACATATAACTGATAAATGCCATCTACTGCCTCAACTCAAAAATATTTTGGAAACCCAAACTGAAGAACTTAATGTTATTGGACAAAGGCAAGGAGGCAATTTTTCACATTATCAAAATGCCCCTCGTTTTCCTATAGGATGGGGACAAAATCCTTGGAATATGCCATGGGGGTATGCAGAACCACCCTCACAACCTTGGAATCAATCTTGGACAACTCCTCAAGATTGGTCACACTCTGGATGGACAAATCCACCAGTTAATCCACCTTGGACACAAAATCAACAATATGGGCAAAGATGGGGGCAACAATACCCATCATATCAAGGGCAACAAAGATATCAAGGCCAAACTCAAAACCTGTTGCCTTCTCCTAATCAAAATTTTTAGGGAAGAGTGCAACCACAACAAGCACAATCGGGTAAAACAACCTCCACTTCCAGCTCAACCTATGGCTAACCCAAATAATACCAGACAAGCAACCCCTGTTTATGGAGCTGAGTCTGAAGAAACTACTGTAGTTCATACCCTTGACTGTAGTAATATCCAATTGCATTCAGGGAAGGTCTTACCTAACCCTGCTCCACCCACCATTGAAGAAATTGATGGAAAGCAAGAGTCTCCAAGTCCAAAACAAGTGCAAACAGAAAAAGAAAAACCAAAAAATGAGCAAGAAAAACAAGTACCCCCTGTAGGTATAATACCATACCCTGAAAGGTTTGATCATACTGCAATTATCCCTGAATCAGAGTTAGTCATAGAACTAAAGAAAATGACTATATCCCTTCCTTTGTTGCAAGCAATAAAGGATGTGCCATTAATTAAGAAAACCATTCAGGAGTTGTGTATTCAGAAACCTGGCAGAAAGAAGAAGTCTTTCCCTAAAACTGTGCAAGTAGAAGGAAAATTGGCTGACCTGTTATCTGGAAAACTTGTTCCTCCAAAATATAGTGACCCAGGAAGTCCAGTTGTTACAGTCACTATTGGTCTAGTTCAAATTCCAAATGTGTTGATTGATCTTGGTGCTGCAATTAATGTAATGACTAAAGACACAATGCAAAAATTGCAGCTCAATAATCTCAGTCCTACAACTACAGTTTTGGAGATGGCAGATAGGTCAGTTGCCAAACTAGAAGGAATACTGGAAGACATTTCCATTGAAGTTTCTTCTTGGGAATATCCTATAGATTTCCTAGTATTGCAACCTAGAAATTCAGTTAATGGCTATCCCATCATTCTAGGAAGGCCTTGGCTTGCCACTGCAGCTGCTTTTATAGACTGCAGATCTGGGGAAATGACTATTTCAAATGGCATTGATCTTAAAAATATTTCCCTTTATCCACCTGCCCAACCTTCAACTAAATTTTTTGGACAGATATGGTTTCCTGAGTCTGATGAAGAATAGGAAGAAACTGTTTCCACTCTAGCCACAATAATAGTAAAGGAACATATTGAGGAAATCAACTCACAAGAAAGAGAAATATTTGAGGATGAAACTGTCCTAGTTGAGACATTACAAGAAGAAGGACTTAAAGATGATCAAATCATTGTTCATCGCTTGCTTTGGAAGGATGAAGAACAGACCTCAGAACATCTGTCATCCATTCCAATACAAGAAAGCTCTTTCACACTACCACATGGATGGCATCATCATCTTCTTACTTCTTTCACATGTCCTATGCAAGGAATGATTCCATCAGGCATCACTTTTGAAATAGAATCCATAGTATTTCATACTCTGCAACCACATCACTGTCCATTAAATTCTTTGATCAGCAAGTATGGAGCAGTCAACTCCATTCATCTAGGGATAAAACAAATTGAAGTACAACCAGGTAAAATTTTGAATATTAATAGCTAGTTGACTAATGAATAGGAAGCAAAGTTATTTGTTGTCCTACAAAAACATGTTCAGGATTTTGCTTGGAGTTATAAGGATATGACTAGAATCCACCCTGATGTGTGTACACACAGGATATACACTGAAGATGTTAAACCTGTGAGACAACCTCAAAGATGTTTGAATCTTGCTCTGAAAGATATTGTCAAGGAAGAAATTGAAAAACTTTTAGATGTAGGGTTCATTTATCCAATTTCAGACAGTCGATGGGTCTCTCCATTGGTTATTGTTCCAAAGAAAAATGGGAAAATGAGAGTGTGTGTAGACTACAGAGAGTTGAACAAGGTCACACATAAGGACCATTTCCCATTACCTTTCATAGACCAAGTGTTAGATACCCTTGCTGGCAAGAAATTCTTCTATTTTCTTGATGGATTCAGTGGATATAATCAGATACAAGTTGCACCTGAAGACCAAGAGAAAACTACTTTCACATGCCCTTGGGGAACATTTGCTTATAGGGTCTTGCCTTTTGGTTTATGTAATGCTCCAACAACCTTTCAAAGAGTTGTTTTGGCCATATTCTCTGATTTAACAAATGAAAGTGTGGAAATTTACATGGATGATTTCACAGTATGTGGGGAAACTTTTGATTATACTTTAGAACAACTTGAAAAAGTTTTAACACGTTGTGAAACATACCATTTGTCTTTAAATCCTGAAAAATGTTTTCTCATGATGGAGGAAGGGATTGTCCTTGGTCATCATATTTCCTCTCATGGGATTAAGGTTGATCCCAAGAAGGTGGAAGTCATCAAAGACCTTCCTCCTCCAAAAACTCAAACTGATGTAAGGAGTTTTTTGGGACATATTGGTTTCTACCGCAGATTTATTACAAATTTTAGTACCATAGCTAATCCAATGTTTGCATTACTGACTAAGGATTCTAAATTTACTTGGTCTACTGAATGTCAAAAGTATTTTGAAGCATTGAAAGAGAAATTAACAACTCCCCCTATGTTGAGAGGACCTAATTGGGAACTGCCATTCCATATTCAGACTGATGCTTCCAATACTGCTATTGGAGCAGCACTAGGTCAAATTGAAAATGGAGAACATTATGCCATTTACTACATTAGTAAAAACTTGATAGGAGCTGAAAAGAACTACACCACTACTGAGAAGGAATTCTTGGCTGTGGTATATGCTATTAATAAATTCTGACACTATATCATAGGATATCAAGTGTTCATCCACACAGATCATGCTGCTATTAAATACTTGATGAATAAACCTCTGGTTAGTGCAAGAATTATCCATTGGTTAATACTATTGTAGGAATTTGATATCACCATAGTTAATAAACCAAGGAAGGCTAATGTAGTAGCAGATTTTCTATCAAGATTGCCAAACACAGACATAGGGGAATTGGTTGAAGATGCTTTTCCTGATGAAAAACTTGTTTGCTATTTCTGTACAATCTCCATGGTTTGCAGATATAGCTAATTACTTAGCTACAGGAAAAATTCCTCTTCACTTCACTCCTAAACAAAATAAATAGTTAATCAAGCAAAGTGCTTCCTTTAAATGGATAGGAGGTCTACTCTTTAAATGCAGTCCTGACCATGTTCTACGCAGGTGCATCCACAAGGATGAAGTGTATGACATTCTTCGTGCATGTCATGATGAACCATCTGGAGGGCACTATTCAGTACAGAGTACAATTCAAAAAATCTTGGGTGTTGGCTACTACTGGCCATCCCTGCATAAGGATGTAAAGAAATATGTCAGACATTGTGATGCATGCCAAAGAATGGGAAAGCCTACCTATACCAGTGAAATGCCATTGCAACCTCAAGTAGGTATAGAGCCATTTGAGAGGTGGGGGCTAGACTTTGTAGGACCTATTGACCCACCTTCTCAAGGGAAGGTGCACATTTTGGTATGTACTGATTATGTGACTAAATGGGTAGAAGTGCGAGCTTTCAAGCATGCACAAGAAGAAAAAGTTGTTGATTTTTTGTATTCTCAAATTCTTTTGCATTTTGGAGCCCCCCACACTATTACCACAGATCAGGGACCTCAATTTACATCAAAGGTTGTTGAAGCCTTCACCAAACTATATGAAATCAAGCATAGGAAATCCTCACCTTATCACCCTCAAGAAAATGGTCAAGTTGAAGTAACAAATCGAGAATTAGAAAGAATCTTAACCAAAATAGTAGCTTCCCATAGGAGGAATTGGATGGATAAACTACCTGAAGCAGTTTGGGCTTACAATACTACCTGGAAATCTACCACTGGATTTACACCTTATGAATTGGTTTATGGTAAAAAGCCTCTTTTGCCTATTGAATTTGAATTACTAACACTTCGAACTACTTTGGAAGTTGGTATTGATTTGTCATAGGCACAAGTAGACCAGATTTTGCAACTCAATGCATTGGATGAACTACGAATGGATGCATTGCACTAGACTGAGATGATTCAAGCACAATGAAAGTTGTGGCATGACAGTCACATTCAACAATAGAAATTTTAGCAAGGTGATTGGGCTTTGTTGTTTGACTCTCGTTATGAAGACTTTCCTGGGAAGTTGCAGACTAGGTGGCTTGGACCATATCAGATCGAAGAAGTGTTTGAAAATGGAGTTGTTCGCCTTTCACCCATTGATGATTCACGTAGAAAGTTAGTGGTTAATGGGCATCATCTTCGGATATATCATAAACCACTAACTAAGGATGAGTTTCTAAAGCAAGTGGAGCAATTGGATGTACGCATGTTGGAAGGAACCACTTCTTCCACAATCAATTCAGTAGAATAAAAAAATTAAAAAATGAAAAAAATTAAAAAAATGATTAAAAAAATGATAAAAAAATGAATAATTCAGAAAGTGAAAACCTCCTAGGAGGTACTTCTGAATTGGCTTGCATGAAAACCGGTTGTCCGACATGTTTGCCTTGTCAGATTCACCATCATTGTCCCATCTGTTCTCACAAACCATTGTTTTCTCTGTTTTCAGAATTGCACCTATCTTATTCAGTAGAAGAGCCAACTGGTAGTCAACAGAAACAATCATCTGTACAAATGTAGATAAGTGGTTAAATCAGGTATGTGCCCTTTATATTTTAAACATTGTAGATAGTTAGTATGTAGTGTGTAAAGTCACTAATTAGTACATAAAGCATTCATAAGGTTTGATCCAAAAGGTATCCATCTGGTCAATGAGAGATAAAACATTTTAGGTTATTTTGAGGGGATGAAGGAAGCAGATAGAGTTGGAGAATTGCAGCTTGAAGGAGCTTCAGAATGATACGATTCTCTAAAATGAGAATATTGTTTAGCTTCGGAATGATGAAAGCTCCGAAACAAAACTATTGTTTGTAAACAAAAACAATGTCAGAATAAAAAGGGTTTGTGCTCTAGAATGAGGAAGGATTTTTGACCTTCAAAATAAAATAATGTCACACGTCAGAATGAAAAATAAACTTTGGAATGAGCAGGGGCACAGGATGAAGTGTCACGTGGCACAAAAGTGTTTTAATTTCATCGTTTGGAGTTGGAAATAACAAATGAGGGCACACATTCCAAGCTATGGATTTCAAGGTTGCAATGAGAAAGAGATCATGGGAACCGTTGCGTGCTTCATGATATGCGAAATCATGGGCACATGCAACAAGGCACTTTGATAGAAGGAAACTCTGCACATTGTACATGATGGAGCCAACAATTAACTACCACCTCAGTGAGCCGTAACCACTTAATCACAAGCAGTAGAAAAAGATAAATCACGTTCCTATAGGGAATAGGAGTCTGCCATGTGACAAGTTAAAGGGGATTTAATTTTTCAAATACTTCAACACGTTTCGAAGCTGGTTCCTACGCTGTGAAAATTAAATTCCATAGCCACAATATTATAGCCCCTGCAGATACAAATTGTTCAGACCAAACCTGAAAAACAACCTATTCCAGATGGTTGAGAGAAAACAGAGCACAAGGAATTAAATATGGGAGGAAAGAAAAATAAAATTGAGCTAGAAAATGTAGACTATCTATGGGGAGATCCTGAGTCACTCCATATTTTTACAGAAGGAGGATTGATGCCATTTCTACATAAATTCGATGGACACTCTAAGGATTGGTGATAAAATTTGTGCACACTCTCAGAAACAACCAGGCTCACATTAGCGGCATGGCAATCTAGGTAACACCAGAAATCTTAAGCCACATTACTGAATTACCTCTACAAGGGTTACAAATTTTAAAAATTGGTAAAAATACCCTAAGTGAAATAGTTAACCAGTTTAAGGAAGAAGGGGATAAACCAATTGAGTTTTTAATGAACAATAATGTCTGCAAAGGGGTTAAAAGAACCAGTTTACAACACCCTTGGGAGAATGTAGCAGTCTGGGTAATCAGGTTTCTAACTTGTGATGGGCAATTTGTCATTTTTTCTAGACACCATATTAGAATTTTAAACCATTTGAGGCATGGTGGTTCAAATCCAAAAGTCAGAGTAAATCTCCCTCTGTATTTATATCAGGAGTTACAAAATATGGCCAAATGATACCAAGCAGGGAGAGGGACTCCTAAACACCATGGGCTCATTAAGTTAATTTGTAAACATCATTTTAGGGGAAACCCTAGAAGTTTTGACAGGTTTTTCTCTGCATGGAATGAGTTAGAAGTTGAAAGCCCTGAATCTGAAGAAGAGGTAGAGGTTGAAAGCCCTAAATCTAAAGAAGAAGCAGAAATTGAAAACTCTGAACCTAAAATTGAAACTGAATCCTCTGAAAAAGAAATTCCCTCTTCACCATAGGGACCTCCATCCTCTAGGACCAGGAAGCAAAGAGAGAAACAATCTAAGGCTGGTCCTGAAGGAAAAATAAGGAAGGTTACATTTTCTAAAAATGTAACTATTTTTCCAACACAGCCCACTGAGCAACTTGGAAGTTCAAGCAGGGAAGAGCAGATGGAGGAGGAAACACCTGAAGTAGACTCTACTCCAGAATTGTCAAAATCTATTCCAAAGTCCCCTAAAAAGGTCAAAAACAAACAATCTACTATTGGGTTGCGAAGGTCCTCTAGACTTCAGAAGCAGAAAGTAATGGAGGAAGTAGAGGATATAGAGGCAGTATCACTGTCCCAGCAAGTGAGTGTAGAATAGGCAAAAGACATTGAGACATCTGTTGAAGGTATATTGCAGGGAGAAGTGCTTATAGATGAGAGTGCAAAAATTAGTACAAAAGAAACATATATAGGCACAGAGGATGCAGAGGTAGGCACAACAATTACAGACATAGACACAACAATGCCTACAAAGAATATCTCACTTGTTGATTATTCTGATTCTGATTTTGAAGAAGAATTCATAGCAGAGGAAGGAAAGAAAGATATACAAGAATAGTTGTGTGCTGCTAGAAGTGTCATTAGGACACATATGGGTTGGATTGAACAACATGAAGCCTCTATCAAAGAAAATAATAAGCTTATTATTGATTTGCAGTAGGAGGTAGATGAATTAAGGGCTAGGTTGTCAATTCTAGAGCAACAACCTACAAAATCTGATTTTGAAGATGAGTTGGCCAGAATTCTATTGGAATTAGCAGAAGAGCATAGGGAGGCAGCCCTACCTGAAGAAGAATCACCCATCAGAGGAGTAGAAATAGAAGAGACAACAACACAAATCTTCCAGCAGGATGTCAGTATAATAGAACATGATGATTCAGGTGCTTCTGTAGAACATTCTGATAATTTGCAACAACAGGAAGCACAAATATCACAAGCAGCTGAGGAGGCCAATGAACAAGAGGAAGTACAGGAATAGGTAAATGTGCATTCCCCTCAAGTTTCTATTGAATTAACTACAACTGATTCACCTCAAATTGAAACAACAAAAATTGGGGTGCAAGTGGATTTACCCCTTGTGGACACAACAAAAATTGGAATACAGGTGGATCTACTTCCAAAAATGTAGCAGATAACCCGACCCCCACAAATAGTTACACTAACAAAGTATAATGAGGATATAGCACGTTGGATGTTGTAGTGTCAACATATGGAGGCACAAATTTCATCTTTGAAACCTTTGAAGCAGAAGTTGGAAACCCAAAATGCAGACATAACTAAGTTACAGGAGCAGATACAGGATATGAGCCAAATTGCAGAGTACTTAGTTCAGTGTAGAAGGCCTACAAGGTTTTATACTTTGATCTTAAAAGAAAAATACCTCCACTGGCAGTTAATGAGGATTATTTCCAATCTTCCTTACAAATTGGACACTGCTGAAGAATTTGTAGAGACATATCTGCATAGTCCAGAGGAATAGAAGAATTTACTTTGTGAGTTGTTTCTGCATAACTTCTTCATACCTAAGAATGTAACATTCTTGCCAAATATCTTCATAGGAGATATCCAGTTGAGAGCCTTCATATCTACATTGCAAAATCAGATGCATTGGGAGGAGGAGAAAAAGGTAAGCAAAGAAATGGAGTTGAAAGCTGAACTACTAATAAGACCTTCCCATGCCAATTATAGGGTCTCCATAAATGAACATTTCACTATGATGAGGGAGCAGAGAATCAGAGAAGTTTATAGAAGCAATCTTACTGATTGTGTAATAAGTTTTTAGGTCTTCTGTAACCAACATTTTAATAATGCTCTATCAACTTGTAAGAGCAGGTGGGGAGAGTTGTCAATATCACTTCAGAAAAGGGAACCTATCTCACCCAACAACTTGTTGTGGTCCAGGAGAAGAGTTGAGGGTATAGTGCAGGTCATCCACAAACTAAAAGATCATTGGGTAGGTTTGAGATATAGGTTGCCAACTGTTATAACTCTTATTCCATATTTCTTTGATAATGATCCCCAACCAGATGAGCAGTTCCAGGAGTGGCTCAAGCAGATGCAGATAATCTGAGGATACTATCAGGTTCCAGGGTAAAAACTGAGTTATGAAGAATGAAATCTGGACATAGATCTCTGTGTTGTTGTGGCTTCACAGAATGCATGAGGACATGCATTATAATAGGTTGGGGGAAAATGATGAGGCCAAAAATTACCTCACTCATAGACCATTTTTGGATATTTCATAAACTATTTGATAGACCTTATGCTATGTTTTTATGCTAATTTTGATGATGGAATGCATTATGTATTACTATTTACATGTTTAAATATTCAGGAGCATAGTATTCTATTTTGACCATTTTTTGCATTTTCTAAATTTTTTGCATTGTTTTAGCTGATTTACTTAGCAAATAAACATTTATTTTGAATATGCAATAATGTATGTTGATGTGTATTCCATTATGGGATCATGTTATTTGTTTTCCTTGCCTTCTAACCTATTCAAATTGCAAAAAGGTACCAAAACCTATTCAAACTGGTATGACTGTGTAGAAAACAAAGTTTGACCATACAAATTCTAGCCAGTTGTGCATAAACAACATGGCTTGGAATTTGTCAATGCCAACATGTAAAACTTATGGAATTTGTCTTCTGAGGACTTAAGAAGACTACCTAGCTAGTCAAACCCATTATCCTGAGCAATTGGTGTATGGATAAGCGTCAGAACTATTACACTACCTGATATTTTGGAGCAACTCTAAAATGAGCGGAGCAGGACCAATTTTGGTCAAAACCATCAACAAAATGGTCAAAAAGGTGGAAAATGGTGAAATGAAGATGGATAAAGCTGTATGAGAAGTTTTATCACCCCTTCCAATGCATTTATTCCAATGGATTGTGCCCAACAAGTAAAATGGATAAGCTGCAACATAACAGTTTCCTGCATTTCAGGAAGACAACTTCAACATAGTTGTTGAATCCCTGAAAAGCAACAACAAAACGAATCCACATATGTAATAGAATAGTATAAATAACAAGCTCCCATTTTGGTTGAGCATGTAGATGTTTGCATAGAAGGATAGGGATAGAATAGTTGCTTCAGCTATAACAGAGCAGGAATTCTGCAAGATTTTTCCTGCATTGTTGCAATGTTATTTCAAATTCAATAAAAAGTGCAATTTCTCCATGCAATTAGTTTCTTGAGTGAATGAGTGAACATTAGGTAGCTTAGAATAGTATTCTTGCCTTCTTCTGGATCAGGGAGCAAGGGCCCACTTCCAGGCCCAGGAGAGGGATCAACTTTTGATAGGTTTTCTGTTCATTTCTTGCTGTAGCAAATTAGCAGAAACCTGACAATTTCCATTTCATTTGTTAGTTGTGTTGTTTGTAGATGCATGAAACATTTGTGTTGTAAATGTAGATGCAAGATAGCTGATCATATAGCATAGGCTTTTGAATCTTACAACATTTTTGAAGTTTCTCTGTTTTTAGCAGTTATTTCCAGTTTTTAGCATTTCCATTTGTGTTAATTGATTTCCAGTTGTTTCATTTCTGCAACATTTTATTCCAGCCTTTTAATTCTGTTAATATAATTAGGATTTACTTTCTGTAAAGCTATTATTTTTGTCATTTCCATTTTGCAAGTATAGGTTTCATTTCTGATTTTGCAAAAGTAAGTAGTTTCAATCTTCTACAATCTTTCTATTACTGCAATTTTTTTTCAGCAAATGTAATTAGGAGTTCAATTCAGTTCATAGGATTAGAGGTGACACCAAAAATCCCCAAAACTGACTGATCTCATCAATAAAGCCATTTCTTGAGTAGACTGACCTTCAAGCTGCTTACCCCTACTATCGCATACAACCATTGGACACCGCCCTGGACTGACAATTATAATGATTAAATGGTGTGATTGATGACACTCATCACCAAGGGCATGTACTCATCGTTTGATCAAATATAAAAGCTCAAATTTCATAAAAATTGAAAAAATAATAAAATCCAAAAAAAATTGGTAAAGCATAAAATTCAAAAATATTTGCATCTGCATTAAGCATTTTCATTTGCATTCACACACATTCACTTCATAACATTACATGTAGGCATGCTTCATCTGTGGCATTCCGAAGTAGAATGGATTGTGTTTGTCAGTCTTACAAACGATGCCATGTTGTGTTTCAATCATGCACCTCTCTATTTATCATAATCCATCATTCATGTGAGTAATTGTGTTTTTCAACACAACCCATTTTGTTGCTATGAAGAATATACTAGGGTTTTTCGATCATTCAACCATACCTAGAGGTTTTCTCAAGAGTTGATAGAAAGCTTGCTTTGCTTTTGTAGTTGAGGTTTAGTTAGTATAGCCTTTAGCATATCAGAATCCTATCACTAATCAACAAATTAAACAATCCTAATAAGGACTAGGGGAAGATAAAATCCATGAAGTAGGACTAGGTATCCTAAGGTGAAAAGAGTTATTCTTTCTTATCCCCCTGTGCGAACGATATGGGAAATGTTGGCAATTGGCAAAAGGATAAGTTTTTTCCCTACCTAGAATCCCTTGTTTACGATAAAATGAGTAATATCCCAGAGTGATATCCCACATCAATCCTCAATATTGATACCCCTGATCGATATCATAGATCGACATCCCAGATTGATATCCCATTTTGATATCATAAGATCGATATCCCAGAAATAGTTTCCCAAAGTAAATCCCCAAAGGAAGTTTCTGAAGAAAATTATCAAATGTAAATTTCAGAAAGTCAGATCAAATGAAGATAAAATTGTACAAATAAAGTAAAATCAGTATCAAATCCCTTGTTCAAAAGAAAAAAAAAGGAAAGTACAAAATAAACAATGATTTTTATCACTATAGTACAAAAATAAACAATGATTTTTGTCACTATATATGAGCAAGTATCTTGAAAAATTAAATAAAATAAGGGAGCAAACTTGAATCCTTGGAATTTTTAGCACTACTATACCTTACGCATGACGATATGTCTGATGCATTAGCACCTTGCTTATGCATAGACCAATGTTTGAATGTGAAAGAACTAGCTTTAGGTGTCCTGTATCGCCTAATGGTCTAGTCCAACTGAAATCTAAACCTAGGATTGGATAAACATATTAGGATCCCCTATCTTAGTAATGGGCTAAAAGAATCCCTCCTGACATTGGGGTATGCTTATATTTTATCTTAATATACTCATTTGCACACACGATAATAATGAACAGTTAGGGCCTATCCTAGCAAAAACCTTGCATTTCAAAAGTCTAGTTTGGTCAGTATACAACTTTTGATAAGTCTACTAGGGTGTTTGAGTCTCATGGAAAACCTCAAAAATTTCTCTAATAGCAAAAAAATACCAAAGATCACAAATCATAAAAAATAAAAGTCATTCAATCATCAAATTGCAAAGTATCGAATCCGTGATACATCATTATATTGAGCATAATCAAGATATAGGATAGATATCGGATGGATATCAAAAATGATATTTATACGGCCACTGACTATATTGTGCATATCTTTCAAATTGCAAAAGGAATATAGAGTGACATATTATATCATTCGCATCATATAGCTTCATATCATCGCATTTCATATATGGGTGATTAATTGATTAAATTCTTGTAATGAGTATTTTAAATCACATTCATGATTTTTACATAGTCTGTGGTGTCATCCATTAGAGTGTTAAACACATATCGCATTCATTCCTTATGTTTTAAGTTATTAAAGCATAAATTTTCATTTACATTAGATTACCATCATGTAAATAATGCATTACATTCATTGCATCAGCGTATCCTGACATCGTCATAAATTAAATGCATACAATAAAGCAAAATTAAATATGTGTTTAAAAGTAAACATCACATCCATATGCATCCATCATAAATATAACATCTAAACATCTAGATCACTACATACCATCATCATCATAAATTAAATGGCTATCTAGTGCATGTCATCCATACATCACATCATATAAGCCTAGCATCAATATAAACATTTGCATCCATGTGCATAACATAAATAAAAAATAAAAAATAAACAAGTACACATAATGATCCAAAATTATCAATCTCATATATATATGTGTGTGTGTGTGTGTGTGTCAAAGAGTACATCGGGGGTATATCAAAATGCCCATAGGCTACAACTATGTAGGTCCTTGACCTTACACTCAAAAATAGTATAATAGAGCATCTATGAAGATCAATACTAAATAGGGCCTGCAACCCTAGTCTGTGAGACACCTCCATCACCTCCACCATCCATGTGAGTCCTCTAAAAGCTAGCACCATGAGTACAATAGGACCTGTAAGTCCTCTCAATCCTGTGTGTCCTATGGCTAGAGCTAGCAGAGAACTGCCATGTCTCCCTAGTCCTAGACCTAGTCCACTGGGACCCTATAGTGTGGGTGTCCTTTGGTACCTCCCCACCTATTAGTTTGATATAGCCCTCTAGCTAGGAGATGCAATCCACCCACATTGTATCTCACTCGTTACCCTCCTCCATGAGGGAACAAAGCCTATTGATCTCTGCCATGGGATCATGACCTGATAGCAATAAAGAATATGGTGCTATCGAAGGTGGCATAACATCCTATGTTGCAGAGGAGCACCTCATCATTGCCCTTAGTAGGTCCTTCTCAGTAGTCATGGCACTCAGCTGTGCCTCTGCCATGTCTCGCTTGCCAGTGATCTGTGCAATCTATGACTTTACAATGGTAGCCCATGCTTGAAGAGTTGTCCTCTCCTCCTCATATCCCTATTGATGCCTCTCCTCCTATACTAGCTTCACCTCTAGAGTGGTGATAGATGTATCCTACTAATCTGAGTTTGTAGTCTCCCAACCTAACTTTAAAGGTCAAAAATTTGAGCCATTAACTACCCCACTTCACTATTAGGAGGTACCTCACCCTCCTCAGTTGTGTCCTCCTCTACCTCAACTTAAGGAGCCTTCCCTACGATGACCTCTACACCCCATCCACCCTTGGTATTCTGGCGTACGTTGCACCCATATGGATTAGCCTCTGCTATGTCATATATATATTTGAGGGGCCCCTATCCCTACCATTGTAGTAGTGATAACCAATTTTCAAACACTATGGTAGTGCCAGCCCTGGCCATGCTTGAATTTTGGAAGTCATCAGTTTCATCTCCTAGCAGTGTTGATTGGAACCATGGTAGATCTCTCTCCAGTACTAGGTACCTATAGATAATAAGTAGCACTAGAATATCCTGAGTAATCCCAAACTAGTGAAGGACGTGTGAGTAGTACTGATACTCATGAATCTTGATATTGCAACCAAGTAACCACCTATCTTTCCTCGCCTAGTGTAGCTACTTGTCAGCCTTCTTCCATGCAGGGCAATCCATATATGAGCACAACTCTATATTATCTACCTAGAGCTATGAAAATATAGAAATATAGTGGTCTAGGTCCCCAGTGTGATACCTGCTCCTAAACCCCTTCTCCTCACAAGGTCAACATACCGCATAGCACTGGCATGTGGCAAGAATAGTAATAATGATGAGCGGTAGTTCTGTAGGTCACTCGATCCAAATGTTTTGCCAGCCCCAGATATCAAGTAGCAGGCTATATCTAATGTTGACTTGAATCCTGTAGATAATATGATACAACTCATGGTATAATTGAGCTAGCAATGTGCTCCCCAAGGCTAAGAGCAAAGGCCACCACATAGAACTCTGAGTAACTCTCCTGAGGATGGCGATGAAGTTCCAGGCGATCCTCATGCCCGAGGAGTCTAAAATCATAATATAAATGACTAAGTGCATGAAAATAGCCTCTCATATTGATAAGATGCCCTGATCCCACCAATATCCAACATGGATACCTCCATGAACTCGTTCTGATCTCCAAATATGGTGTCAAAACAACTCCTCTACTGGTGAATGGAGTGGAGGTGATGGTCTCCCCATTGATCAAGATCTTGAAGATCCGATAGACATCCTATAGTATCATAGTCATTTCACTTGTGGGAAGGTGAAATGTGTTGGTTTGTGCATCCCAACATTGGGCCAACGCAGTCATGTATGCTTGGTCTACCCTAATCGTGGGCAGATAAAGCACGTATCCAAAGCCAACCACACAAAACCACTCACACTCCTGGTCAGTGAGCTGTCTATATAGGGTGCAAAGGAGATCCAGCTCCCTGGATCTAGAGATCAATTTCTAAAAATAAGCAATGCATAAGGGAAAATGTGACTAAAAATAACTAAAAACAGTTAAAAATGACCTAAAAACATCAAACAAATCTAAAAAATTGTTAAAAATACAAAAACATGCAAAAAGTGATCAAAAATTTCAAATCAAAATCAAAAATACATTTTAGGAGTGCAATAAATGACATTAAGTGCCAGTAAATAAAAATTGAAAATTTTTCAAGAGTTTTGGAACCGCGGGTCAAATCTGCAGTTCGCATGTCAGTCAAAATTTGACCGTTGGGATTTGAATCCCGTCGCGGTTGACAGCCATGGTTCCCAATATAAAAATTGGGAGTTGCGTCTACCAGCTATGGTCTAGGAATGTAACCCTAAAAGGGTCACTTCCTAGCATAGAACCCAAAAAAATTAAAGCACTAATCTAGCCTAAACTAATGTGAGGTTCTTTACCAGTAATTTAGTAAAGTTAATTGGACCCATTACTTAATGTGGTTCATTTTTAATTTGGTAAGGAGTGTGAGGACTCGATTTCGAGTTACCTTTCTTGCACCGATGCCTCGGATAGATGAAGGCTACGTAGGGTCTACCATCAGGATGTGTGAGAGGTCGTAGGTAGCTATTTTAGCAACGTTTCATGTCAATTTTGCTTCCTCACCTCTTAGAGCTCTCCAGTTGCAATAACTTTCAAGGAGTAATAATGAAATTTTGAAAATGGGAAAATTTTATATACTTTTCTTAATTTTTATGGACTACAGATGACAGTCACAGTCCTAGAATTAGGGTTTGTTGACTGCAGCTCTGAGTTGTGGTTCCCAAATTTTGAAATTTCAAACTACTACCCATGCACATAGTTTGCAATTGGCATCAAATGCACTAAAATCCCATCGTGAAAAGGTTTTAAATGATAAATTAATGATTCCTAATGGATCATAATATCAATAAAAGAAATCAATTTAGCAAATTTGGTGATTTTCAAGCAACAAGATCAATTAAAAATTCAAAAATTCAAAAATTCAAAAAAATTATTAAACAAGTCAAAAGCCAAATGCACCTTGTATTCAATTATTTACCCTAAATACTTGGTGGTTGCAACGACTAACACTCCATGCAATCCGATGAGATGAGTAAATAACCATAAGGATATTTGGGGCAAAATTGTCATTGTTGATTTGACATGCTTCTTTTCAATCATGAAGAAGACCTTCGAGGTTGGATCGCTCCATGGGAATGAGGCGTTTCATGTCATTTCTTCTATGACATATTTTTAGTAGATCATTGACAAATTTATTCAACATAAATCTAATTGGCATTGTATTGTTTTGATTTCCTAAGAAGGCTATTGCAACCTGACCGCTCCATGGGATATAAATGTGCAATTACTATTAACACTTGTAATCATAAGTTGAACTAAGCCTAGTCAAGTAATTAGATGCTAAATTCTAAGTTTTTTTAGATAATTCATTGTGGTCAAGCGACCTCATCGCTTCATTCAATTGTCATTACCCTCATTGACTCATCGCTTGAGGGGGTATTCATACTTTCATAATCATAAGAAAAATCAATAGAATATCCCTTGGTCGTAGATCCCTTGATATTGTCAAAATTGCATTCATCCTTATGAATAATTTTCAATAGCTATCATAAGATTACCCCTTTGCTTGGGGTAAATAGCATATATGATAGTTTTTTGTAGCTCTCCTCCTTTCGATTATATAGGCCTAACTCCTATTGTAGCACCAAAGCTACCCGAATTCCTGATGACTAGTGCAAACCCTTTTAAATTCAGTCTCCAATGAGTTGGAAGCAATGATTCCAGGATGCACATCCTTTTGTAGAACCTGGGGCATCTAATGTTGATCAGATCAATGATCATCATGCAACCTTCAACATAATTTTAGGTGATGTATTTTTTCAATATCACAATGCATCTCAAAAGGGACATCTATAGACACCTAAAACATGTCATGTTGATGGTGACTACTCATATGGTACATGCTGCAAGACCATATGGAAGATCTTGGACAGTCTCCAAGAAAGAGCAGTGGTTTTAACAACTTAATTTGGGCTCCTTGGCCTAATTAGCTCAAACCATTTTTGAGACTTACAATCTACATTCTAAACCATTGCTGACACCCGTGGTTCACAGTCTATGCCACAACTATCACCTGTGGTTTAGAACTAAAGTTCAGTTGACCTTCATCCAAGACAAATTAGTTTGAACAACCATTTATTCTAGAAAAGGGTAGTTGAAGGATGAAATATTTTAGAGGCTTCCAATACAACTGCCCCAACAGCCTCTTCTTGACCATGGCTTCTCCATGAATCCACCCCTATCCCTTGGGTAATCCTATAAGTACCCCTTCAAATTAGGGCAAAAGATATAGTGCATTTTGATAGTGAAGCGCTATCAAAATAAAGATCAAAGTGTGAATTTTGGATTAAAGTAGCGATGCCCTGTCAGATTGTAGACTCACCTGAGTGTACTAAGAGAGAGTCTTATTGCCATTCACTTGCCAATTCATCAAGCATCATATCAATTTGTGTCATGGATACCCTAAGGAGCTAGAATGCCAAGATATGTAAATTCAGGTAAATGGAGGCCTAATTGTGCAATTTAACCACCAAACCAGTCAGAGGACATCAAGGTGACCCTTGATCATCAATTTGACAATGAGGATCAAGCCCACAACCTTGTATTTGGAGGGTAAAATGACTTTGTTGCTCGTCATGGCTGACAGCCATGGTGTACAGTGTCGATTGCTCATTTGAGTCATAGTTTGCAATCGGTGAAAGATCTCCTTATTATTTTTTTTGCATTATACTTCACTAGGTTAGATTAAGAATTTTAGAGGTTTATTTAGAATTTTAGAGACTCTGACTGATAGAATTAGGGTATTCATTAAGCTTATTTCATTATGGCAAATATGACATAATTAGCTCATTTTCATGTTATCATGCTTTATTTCATGCAATCAATCCACTAGATAGATAGATGTACTTTCTAGTTATATGTTTCAATTAATATTTTCAAGTATTGCATAGGCTTAGCATGCTTTATTCATTTTCTTGATTTCATTAGTGTTATGGCATATTTATGTTCATATTCTTTAAAGGGCCTCATCATGAGAGGTTGCCTATGCTTTTAATGCTTTTATGTTGTTTCTTGACCGCGGAAAGCATATTCAAAGGAGATTCAACCGTCCAATTTCTTCCTCAACATAGAGAAGAGGGTCAACTCCACCCTAGAGCAGTTTGTGTCACCCCAAAGGGCCTAAAACTCACATTTACCCTTGAGAGGGAACATTGCTTTTTCTTACTATAATAAGAGTATCAAAATGGTATCCCTAAGAGGGACGTAATTGTAATCGAAATTGGCTTCTTTATAATGGAATAAAAGTGTTTTTCTTCTTCCCATTTGTTGTCAATTTTGCATGCATCTGATTTGTTTCTCTTATTTCATTTTATGTAGTAGGAAGCATAGGTGTGAGGTCATTTTGGTAGTCACATTAATAATTTAATAGTGTATTGTATAATGGTAAGAGCCATAAATTAATTATTGAGTAAGGAAGACCACATGTCAGATTAGAAATAGTTATATTATAGAATCATATATGTAACTGCAAAGAATATTGTCATATTATTGTGTACTTTGTAATTCATGGAATGTGAACCACCGCATGGGTGATCTTGTAACTCATGGAAGGTGAACCAACTACTAAAAAAAATAATGTGGTTGAACCAAATCTCCTATCAAGCAAAAAAAAATTCATGGAAGGTGAACCATCACACTCTTGTATAAAGAGAGGTGTACCCCCATTGTAAAAGGTATGTATGAAGTATTCTTATAGAAGTCTTGGATCTTGGAGCTAGAGATCTTGTGGAGTGGATTCATTCTAATAAGGAGCATTGTATGGTGTTGCCCTACCTCAAAGGTGTAATCAATATTTTTTTTTTTTTGTGGAATTTATTATGCAATTTATTTATGGATGCATGTTGAATATTTTTGCATATTGGTGAATGATTATTGTTAATCAGAAGAGAGGTTCATAATATTTGGTATCAGAGAAACAATTTTTGCAAAGTGGGGTGTTTTTTTTTTTAATTTATTGAGTAAATACTTATTATACATATACATATCCACCGTGGGGATTGAACCCGGTCACATCACCGATAATGCAAGTGGCGTCATTTTCGGTAGACCACATCACACGGATAAAGTGGGGTGTTTTTTGCAGAGCTAGGGCATGTTTTTTATAAAAATATCACATTTTGTGGGGGTCATATTTTTTATTTCAGTATTCATTTTTAGAAGGTTTTTGTACCATTGTGTAGATATTTTTTAGTATTACAAAAATTACTACTCAATTTTTAAGTTTCTCAATTGTTAATTTTTTATAAGTATTGATAAAATTATGGTTGTTTGAAGTTGGGTTAATTGTGTTGTTTTTGGCCACATGATTTTTTTTCAAAAAAAAAAATTGTATTAATTATTTTAGTAGTCGTTTTGAGAAACTTTTGGCACCATCATTAGATTATTTCAAGTACTATAAAAATGATAGCTCATTTGTTAAATTTTTATGAGTATTGAGAGAGTTAGAGCTATTTGAAGTTGGGCTATTAAGGTTGGTTTTTGGTTACACGATTTTTTTCCAAAATGAAAAAAATTGTAAATTTTTTAGTGACCATTTTCAAAATATTTTTGCACCAACATATAGGTTATTTTGGTTACTACAAAAAAGACTACTCACTTGTTAAATTTTCTTAAGTATTCAAGGAGTTACAGTTGTTGCAAGTTGGGCTTTTGGCATTTTTTTTGGGGTTGCATGGAAATTTCATGCAAAGTGAAAAAAATCATAACTCTTAATCCAAGTAAGCACATCAGTTGTCATTTGTTTTATTTTGAAGAAAATCTGTAGATTTGCTTGTTATTTCAAACCTTAACTACTTTGAAAAAAAGAAATAAAAATATTCATGGAGTTGCCAATATTCACTAGAGAGGATGATAGTGATGTTTGGGAATGGTGGAAAATCTATAAGTCTTTAAACTCTTCTAAATTGTTTTGGACAAGTGAGTTTTTTGATTATTTACAAGGGGAAGCTTTCTCTTGGTTTAAGAACTTGGTTATTTCCCATACTTTTCCAAACACATGGGAAGAATTTGAAGTTGCATTTTAAAAAAAATAAGGATCAAAAGAAAAGGCTAATAATGTGTAGGCTATGAAAACTAAACCTTGTGTGTCAAGGCTAAACAATGGCCAACAAGATTTTTTAAGTGCAATGATTCTATTTTGCAAGTTCATGGGTGCATTCAAAATCAAAAAAGTATTGTTTCCATTGATCTTAGTAGCAAATATAATTTTATCAATATGTCTTTGACTAAGAGGTTGTAAGTTAAATCAAATAAATTCAAAGACATACAACTTGAGGGTAAAAATATTCAAATTTTTGAAAACTTGAAAGTCACCATGGATAAATTTGCTTTACATTCATATTTTCATGTTATTGAGATGAATGATGTAGATATTTTTACTGGTTATCCTTGGTCGCATTCTTTGGGTACTATTAACATCAATATGCAAAATAAGTTCATGAAGTTATGGTATAGGAATAAAAATATAAAATTACAAGATATCTCTTAGACTAGGTGCAAGAATTAGTCAAAAACTAGAAAGTTATGGTAGGGACACAAGTTGCAAAAGATCATGAAATAGAGTCTACGAAGGAGATAGTACCAGATATCAAGGAAGAAGCAAAACAATAATCCAAGGAAAAGTTCCACAATGGGATCTTGAAAACAAAACAAGAAGTTGGAAAGTCCAAAGAGGTTGAACATCAAGCTTAGGTTAGAGTATATCACCATCCACACCACCATGAGAGGCAACAATAATGGAGACAGGGCTTGAGGTAGCAAAAGAATAATTGTTAGCTTTTGATGCAGTATGCAATGGGAGATAGCAATCACAAGATGCAAAATAATATGAAAGAAAGTAAATCTGTGAGATGACTAAAATATGCTATAAATAGAAATGACAAAAATGAATACAATGTAGCTATGGAGGAAATGGACACTCCATGAACAAAGCTACTAGACTACATTGCACCCATCACCAATATATGGTGATCTACACAACACTATGCTACTACCTACGAATATGCTCTGAGCTTCTATATTTTACTTGTTACAATGAGGCCCTTTTTATATAGGAAGATAGGTTCCTTGGCCAACACTCTACCTAGCTATGCAAGGGACACCTTGCACATATACAACTTGCACATTGACACTTGTGCATTTATTACATTGCATGAAGTAACTAGATAACTTCCCCTAAAGTAATCTAATGTCCTAAGTATGTACCTAGGAAGGTACATTTACATGACCCAAATGATGTAATATAATCTATTTCTAACACCCCCTGTATTACATTATTTGGGTATTGAAGACTTTAGTCTTCAATGTGAATCTCCTTCTTGATCTTGAGATTCAGATTCTTCTTCTCTATTTTCTGTAACCTGTTCAAGCAAGTAGTTAGTGTCTTCATAACCTGTCATTCTTGCTAAAAGAGCTTTGACTTCATAATCGTCTGTAGATTCTTCTAGTTCTTTGATTTCTTCTATCCTCTGAGCTAGATGTCCTTTTTTATTTCCTTTTCGATACTCCAATTGGGGATAATTGGTTGGATGCTAAAATTATTGTTGACGAGGATTTTGATATTGTCGTGGCTGAAATTGGTTCCCATTGTTCATCTGATTTCCTTGATTCTAATTTTTGGGATTGAACCTACAATAGTTGGTACTATGGCCTTTTCTCTTGCATATCTGACAATACCTGTTGTACCATGGTTTTCATCCTTTTTATGAAGAAGCAATATTTCCCTGTGGATTATCTTTAGATGCCAATGCAGTGTTAGTCATTTCATATTTAACTATATTTTCCACCTCATATTCCTATAGAATATTGACTAAGTCATCAAAAGAAGTATCTTTACTTAGGACTTGTAAAGATGTTACCAAATGTTTATAGTTGTCTAGAAGTGCTCTCATGGTTACTTGAGTAAGAAGTTCATCCTTAATTGTTTCTCCTAAGGTCAATAATTTTCCTTTAATATCTGCTACCTTCCTTAGGAATAGTTCTATGCTTTCTCCATTATTCATCTTTAATGAGTGAAGTTGAGTTTGAAGATGAAGAATAGTTGCCTTATTCTTTCCTTCAAATATTTTTTCTAGGCTTGTCCATGCATCTGAAGATGTTTTTGCTGAAATGATATAGGGTTGTATCTCATCAATGATAGCAAAGGTTATTATCATTAGAGCCTTTGAATCATTTTCCTCAAACTTTAGGATTTCAATATCATCTATGGTAGGTATTTGTGTTTTCCTTTGACAATATCCCAAATTTTTCATATACCAGGATTGCTTTTACTTTATTCTTCCAGGAGAAATAATTAGGACCCTTGAGTAGTTGAGATTCTGCTAGGAAGAATTTGTTTGATGCCATTTAAATTCCCTAATATCAATCCTTAGATTTTGTGGACTTCCTTATGTCTCCCTAGTGATTTTGGAATATGATATAGTGCTCTTGTAAAATGTAGTTCAATTTTTGGTTGATTTTGTAAAGTTTTGTAAATATCAAAAATCAACTTTTCTAACACCTTATTACTCCTATTGAACTAAGCACTTTTCCAATTTTGAAGAGGTTTTAATGTTGGATTTATTTTGTCCCTTTTGAGAAATTTTGAGACAAGAATATTATAAATTTCCAACCTTAGAAAAAACCTTAATAACCTCTTTTAATATCCCTTAGGATTTGATTTTAGTGTTTCTAATTTTCAATAACCTAATTTGGTGTTGTAATCCTTATAGCTCCCAAATATAGAAAATTAGAACACAATAATATTTGCAAATATTATAAATTTGATTTTTCCAGTAGTAACCCTTATTTCTCCTAGGTTTATTTTGCAAATATTATTTTGATTTGTTATATTTCACCCTTTGATTTTTGCTTTCAATATTGATATTTTCTCTAAGCTTTGACCTTAGTTTAAAATCCTTATATCTCCCTAAGAATGAAAGCAATATTAAATAAGGGTTATTTCTTACCTTTCAATGTTGTATTACCACAATGTTTGATACCTTTTTTGGTTGTATATGACAGCAATGTACTGTTCTCCTTTGGCACTAAAAACATTGTCCAAGCTTTGGAATCTCCTTGCCTTTTTTCTTTTTTCTCTTCTACTTTTCCATGCTGCACTTTGGCTTACCTTGACTGTGCTATGAATGCGGACTCCTTGGACTTGGGAACCTTTTTATGAAGGAGGAATCTTGGACCTTGTGACAAGTGTCACAACCATTTCTTATGAGTGCTTGAGAGAAGTAGAGATACCTCTTGCCACTTGTAAACCTTCTGTCAGGTCTAAAAGGAACATTATGTTCTAAGATGAGCGCTCATTCTTTTCCATTCCAAGTGTCTCTTTTCTTTCTAACGTTCCAACCTCCTTTGTGTAACGCTCCTTGGTCAATATTGTAATGGATGGGCACTTGTGTGGGTGCTTGTGTGAGAGATTTTAGGGTTATATTTAGATAACAAGTGTCATCACCTCCTTGTGCATGAGTCTTCTATGTAATGCCCTCTCAACATGCCTTGGCAAAGCTTCTTATTAGCAATGTGCCTTGGCCAATTCTTTCTTTGTTGTGAATGTTCGATGAGGTGGTTCCAGCTAATGCTTTTGGAGGATTTTGAGTAGCTTTTGGTGGAGCTTTGGTGGTGCCTTGGTGGATCTCTGGTGGTGCCTTGGTGGAGCTTTGGTGGTGCCTTGATGGAGCTCCTTGGATGTACGTGGATTGCTATGCTTTCCCTCATTTTTTAAACCTATTTTGTATGCTCCTTTGTAGATGAGATTACCTTGGATGTAATGCTCTTTCTTTACTTTGTATTGTGTCTTCTTTTCTTGCAGGTTCGACCATCCAAAATGGAGGAATTGTGAGCCTTTTGAGAGGCTTCCTTTCTATGCTTGGAGTGGACTACTATTCGGTTATTCTTGATTGTAATAATGTGCCCTTAAGGCACTCTATATTATTCCCTAAGACCTACGTACAACCGATTAGAATGATGCACAATAATGTAATAACTTTTGGTTATAAGAAACCTTCTTGCACTCCTTTTTGCACTCCTTTTTGTAGATCTGATTTTCTGGTTTTTATGGCAAAATTTTGAATGCAATGGGGGATTTGAGGTGGTCTTCTTGAATAGACACCTTTCCCATTTTTTCTTGGGTAATTTGATAACAATCCCAAGCTTATAATGGTGTAGATAGAAGCTTCTCTTTGATGTAATTTTCTGCACTTTCACCTTGCAACTAACCCTATAATGCTTTGGATTTGAGACTCACCAAGTCTCAATTTTTGAATCTTCCTTTGCTGACTTTAGTTAGTTGCTATTTTCTCCAAAATTTGGAGGATTGAGCTATTTTTTGTGGCTTCCTTTGGCCACTAAAAGTTGCAGATTTTGGTGCACTAATGGTGTCTTTAGACACTTGATGCTAATATGATTTTGTGCCTTTCTCAAGAACACAAACACTAAGATTTTTTAGAGTAATATAGTAGTGCAAATGAACCCACTAATATTTCACTTTTAATGCACTAAAAATCACACCTTATCACTCCAATAAACTCTCAAAATAACTTATAAGTGCACTTAATCAATTTACTGCAACTAATCAAGAATAATCTGAAATGAATCTTCAAGAGTTATTCTACAATTTCACTACAAACAAAGTTGTAGGAACTAGTCTTCTTTTTCTTTCCAAAGTAGATATTTGGTAGTTGATAGATAGTTGTAATTTTGTAATCTAATCAAATCCAAAGCTAATGTGCAAATGAACCTTAAAAGGAACTTTTTCCTTTTGCACTTTTGAATATTGTAATTCAATTTTCCTCTTTTGCAACTCTAATCCAAATTAAGGTGCTTTAACAAATATGATAAGTAATCCAATTAATGAATCTACTTGCACCAATAGTTGCTTACCTTTTTGAAAGATTTTGTAGCTCTTTTGCAGCTTCTATAGAGGATGTAGATCTTGGTGTCTAAGATCACCAAGTTGCTGCTTTGAGTAGGATCTTGTTGCTTAGTTTCTTCTTCACCAAAAAGTGGTCTCAAACTTTCTTTTATGAGCCTAGGTTTTGATGATTTGATCCTTTAAGAAATATTCTCCTTTTGCTATAGATTTGGAGAAGTCTTTATCTCTGAAATGGTGCCTTCTTGTTATGAGAGGTAATCTTCAAATCTCTTGGATTTGGCAGGATTCTCCTATCTTCAAGTCTTCTTGTCGAATTCTGACTTCAAGCAGGATCTTCTTCTCAAGATTCTAAATGTCTTGAGGTCTTCTAAGATTTGGCACTCCTTGCCAAATTCTTCTTCTTCTTTTGGGCTTGTTGTCGGATGGCGATAATTGTCCCAAATCTTTCACTATATTCTATAGTGAATTTCTCCAATGAGTTCTCCTTTGATGATTTCTTTAGTAAGGCTCTCCAAGCCTTTTATTGGATGCTCATTGAGACCTCCCCAAGGTCTTTGATCTTGCAGCTTCTTCTGGTCTTCCTTGAGACCTTTTATTCAACCTTCTACTCTTGGAAGTGTTGGTGGTGAGATCTTCTTTTGGATCTCTGATTCTACTGCTTCTGGATTCGAGCAGGACTCTCCTAGTCCTTCTTCTTCTTCCAATACTAGAAGTTCTTCAATGAGATCTTCTCCTGATCTCTTTACCTTCAATTTTGCTTTAGGTGTTGGATTGATTCTGAAGAAGATACTCTTCCTAAATTTCTTGTAGGAAGTTTCCCAACTCACTAAATCTCCTTTCTCTACAACAAAGTATTAGTACTAAAATCTTAATCTACTTCTGAATCAGATACTCTCTTCTGGAGTCTTCTTTAGGATCAAGGCTTCTATGGCCTTTTTTTTAGTATCAAGGCTTATGTGGCCTTTTCTTTAGTATCAAGGCTTCTATGGCCTTTTCTTCTGGATCAAGGCTTTTATGGCCTTTTCTTCTATATCAAGGCTTCTGTGGCCTTTTCTTCTTGATCAAGGCTTCTATGGCCTTTTCTTCTAGATCAAGGCTTCTATGGCCTTTTCTTCTGGATCAAGGCTACTATAGGCTATTTTCTTCTATGAAGTTCTCAATCTAGCAATGGAGATCTCTAGTCTCCTAACTTCACCATGACTCTTCTCTAGAAGTCTTCTTCCACAGTATTATTTTCTTGCACAAGGAACTAATCTCTGCACTATGAAGGCATGCCCATATTTGAGCAATGAAGTTGAAGTCTCCTAGCTTTCTATTGTAGGAGGTGTCCCAATCATCTAAGAATTAATTTTTTGCAACAAAAGAAACTTTGGGCAATAGTTAACAAATTCTAGATATCCTGAATGATCTTCACTAGTTGATTTGTCAATCTAGTGGATTGAATGTTGAGTCCTAGTCTTCACGAGTTTTTCCTGCAACTCTGTGGAAAGACTCTAGCCAAATGTAATCTCAGTATTTTTGGAACTAAGATTTCTTTCAGTCCTCACTTGTGGCTCTCCCTAATTCTACCACCTAGACTCTTCTGAGAGTTTTTGATAGTGGCTGGTCCAAAAGTGTGTTAGGTTGACAAAAAACTCAGGCTCAATGATAATGGTGGTTTTCCTATTGATCTACTATGGCTAGATCTACCATGGCTCTGATACCACTGTTAGATTTTGATGCAGTATGCAATGGGAGATAGCAATCACAAGATGCAGAATAATATGAAAGAAAGTAAATCTATGAGATGACTAAAATATGCTATAAATAGAAATGATGGAAATGAATACAATGTAGCTATGGAGGAAATGGACACTCCATGAACAAAGCTACTAGACTACATTGCACCCATCACCAATATATGGTGATCTACATAGCACTATGCTACTACCTATGAATATGCTCTGAGCTTCTATATTCTACTTGTTACAATGAGGCCCTTTTTATATAGGAAGATAGGTTCCTTGGCCAACACTCTACCTAGTTGTGCAAGGGACACCTTGCACATATACAACTTGCACATTGACACTTGTGCATTTATTACATTGCATGAAGTAACTAGATAACTTCCCCCTAAAGTAATCTAATGTCCTAAGTATGTACCTAGGAAGGTACATTTACATGACCCAAATGATGTAATATAATCTATTTCTAACAACAATGAGGGTCATACAAGGAACCAAAGGAGACAAAACTTTGGATATTCTGCAAGTCATAAATATAAGCAGGTATGGATGAAAAAAAGTGAAATTTATGCTTCCAAAACATGTCATTGGCATAAAAAAAGACCACCACCAATCATAGTTTCACTAGGATAGATGGAAGATCACAATTGGTACCAATACTCAGCATGGCTTAGAAGATCATATTATTTAGCCTCTTCTAATATTTTGAGGATGAAACATTTTGTAAGGGATATGGAATGTTAGGTACCCAAGATAGGAACTTAATAATTTAATATTGTATTGTATAATGGTAAGAGCCATAAATTAATTATTGAGGAAGACCACATGTCAAATTAGAATTAGGTATGTCACAAAATCATATATGTAACTATTGGGGAATATTATCATATGTAACCATAAATAATATTGTCATATTATTATGCACTTCGTAACTCATGGAATGTGAACCACCACATAGGCGATCTTCTAACTCATGGAAGGTGAACCATCGCACTCTTTTATAAAGAGATATGTATCCCCATTGTAAAATGCGTGTGAAGTATTCTTGTAGAATTCTTGGCTTGTGGAGCTAGAGATATTGTTGAGCAACTTCCTTCCAATAAGGAGTATTGTACGGTGTTGCCCTAGCTCAAGGGTATAATCAATATCTATTTTTTGTGTAGAATTTATTATGCAATTTATTTCTAGATGCATATTGAATAATTTTACATATTGGTGAATGATTATTGTTAATGAGAAGAGATTTTCATAACAAACCACGATGTATCCATATGAGAATGAACTCGATGAGGGTTGGGTCTAACCCAACAGGTTAGAGTTGATAATGGTAACACCTTGTCGATTCTCCTATGTATATATGGCAACACCTCATCCATAGGGGAATCAACAATAGCATTGGGTGCTGCCACTATAAACCTTAGCCCGCTAGGTTATACTTGACCCTCATCCAACATATCCTTATTTGAGCATGCCGTGGTTTGAACCTTGGACCTCCTAAGAAGAGGTCAAAGCCCTAACCACTCCATTGTCCTTGTCGTTAACTTATTTCATTAATCCTTGCGGAACACTACATTGGTATGACTTTAAGCTCTCATATGGGAGACCCAAGTTCAAACCATAGTGAGGTGTGTGTGATTGTGTATACAAGAAAGAAAAAATACTATTATCTAATTAACTTTGTTTTAAATGTCAATAATTAATTAATTTATTTAATATTTAAAGCTAAAATTTAAATT
Source organism: Wollemia nobilis (assembly GCA_028583015.1). NCBI lineage: Eukaryota > Viridiplantae > Streptophyta > Pinopsida > Araucariales > Araucariaceae > Wollemia > Wollemia nobilis. Next base: position 109,293 of record JAQPPZ010000140.1, on the reverse strand, counting down.
TTAAACTAAAAATTATATTGCATTTTAAGTTGTAAAATAAATTTCTTACTTAAAAACAAATTATAAAATGAAACTTATATTATTTAATAAATACTCAACTAATTGATTGATTTTATAAGGTTTAACTACCTTAATGATATTCTCACAATGACACTGAGAGGGGGGTGAATCAGTGTAGCTATTTAAATTCAAATCTACAACTCTTAAAGCTGAAGCAAAGAGAACTTAAAAGCAAGTAAAGCAATTATCACAAGAGAGCACACCACAACACACAATGTAATGAGGTTCACCAATTTGGCTACTCCTCAAGAATGACTACTTGGACTACGGTCCAAATATAGCCTTTACAAAACACCAATTTTACAATCCGTTTACCAGAACCCACTGGAAGGAGCACCAACCCCTGATTTATCTGCACCAACAAAAAGGAGCACCAACCCCTATCCAAGCACCAACTTGGATCACAGTTTTGAAAGCTATATCAATGACATAAAAATGCCTTCACTTTTACAAGACCCTTGACTGGTCCAATTTATCAAAACACAGTAAACACTTACTGCTCTGCTTGTCACTCTCTTACAGCACTCTTCTAACCCTCTTTCGATAGCACTTTCACACATTCAATGGCAACTTAATTCTTCACGCAGACCTCCTTTTATAACAAGATTTTCTCTCTATTTTTAACTTTCATGTTTTTAGGGGTCCTCCTTTTTAGCATAGTATTTCTGCATGCAACCTATTAATAGTTATGTCTTCTTGTTTTGGACTAATAGTATAACGGTTGCTCGACGGTTTCACTACATCACGTGCCCTGTAACTGTCATTTTGTCTTTAATGCACTGTTCTTATTTCTTGCATGATTTCTATCTGTAAGTGCACCTGCAACTGTCACACTAACTTTAGTTGACTCTTCTTATATTGGTTACATGATTTTCCTCTACAACTACCCCTATAACCGTTGTTCTACTTTAGTTAATTGTCCATAATCGTGTTGTTGTGACCTGTCATAAAATCATGACACTTTTATATCTTTGTACTCTTCTTGCCTTTTACCCGTGAAAACATGACATGTCACGATATCGCGACACTTTTTGCCTTTGTACACTCTTCTTGGCTTGCACCAGCGAAAAAAGAACATGTCACAAAATCGTGACACTTTCACTGCCTTGAGCTCTTCTCTGTCTCTTTCTCGTGAAAATGGAACATGTCGCAAAATCGTGACACTTTCGCTTCCTTGCACTCTTCTCTACAAGCACCAGTGAAAACATGACATGTCACGAAATCATGACACTTTTTGCTTCCTTCCACTTTTCTCGGCATGCACCCGCAAAATCATGACATGTCACAAAATCGTGACACTTTCGTTGCCTTGTGCCTTTCTCTACCTTTCGCCCGTGAAAACACATGTCGCGAAATCGCGACACATTCACCTTCGTACACTCTCTCTCCTCTTCGGGTCATGAAAACCTGACATGTCATGACATCATGACACTTTTTCTCCGTAGCGCTTCCTCTTGCAAATTGTCACGAAATCATGACACTTTTCTTTGCGAGCTCCTTCTCTCAAACATGTCGCAAAATCATGACAATTTTCTTTGCCTATGCCTTCTCTCTGAAAATGTCACGAAATCGTGACAGTTTTCTTTGCTTGCGCCTTCTCTCCGAACATGTCACGAAATCATGATAGTTTTCCTTGTGCTTTCTCTCTCTTCGAACATGTCATGAAATCGTGATAGTTTTCTTTTTGCTTTCTTTCATCCAACATGTCGTGAAATCGTGATAGTTTTCCTTGTGCTTTCTCTCTCTTCGAACATGTCACGATATCGTGACATTTTTGCCAACATTTTCTCTCTCCTCCGATATGTCACGATATCGTGACATTTTTGCCAGCATTTTCTCTCTCCTCCGATATGTCACGAAATCGTGACAGTTTTTCTTTTCGACCAAACATGTCGTGATATCGCGACAGTTTTCTTACTTGTCTTTTTCTTTGATCTTTTGAATGTTGGCCTCTTCTATCTTCTTGGAAATTCATTGTACATGCTTTGATTGACCTCTGAACTCCTATCCACTGCATCAACTGATCTATCTATCTGTGTTGACAACAATGACAATACTATTTTTGCACCTTGCTCAACAATCTCCCCCTTTGGAATTGTTGGCAACACGTGCAATTTCCTGTAATTCTTCCCCCTGTTTGACAATAATACCAAAGGGCTGCTACAGACTCCCCCTGAGTCTATGCACAACATTCTCAGACAAAACTTGTTATAGTTAGTAAAAATCATGAATATGAGCAAAACTATAAACATAGGCATAAATGCTCCTCGTGAGAATGTGGTCCCGATTGCTAGTCAATTCTTGGGAAACGTGACCACTCCCAACTTACTCCGTAGGTACTCAAAAACTTCTTTGGGCAATGCTTTTGTGAAGAAATCCGCTACTTGCTCTGTAGTTGGAACAAAATCCAATTTAACCTCACCTTTTGCAACTTTATCCTTCAAAAAGTGATACCGGATTGCAATATGTTTGGTTCGAGAATGCATAACCGGATTCTTTGAGATGTTAATAGCACTAGTGTTATCACATTTAACTAAAATTGGCTCTTTGAAGTGAATACCAAGATCTTTCAGGGTTTGTCTCATCCATAATATCTGCGTATAGCACGTTGTCATTGCAATGTATTCTGCCTCTACTATGGATAGAGAGACTGATTCTTGTTTCTTGTTGTGCCATGCTACCAACCTGTCTCCAAGATAAAATGCTCCTCCACTGGTACTCTTTCTGTCATCTATACATCCTTCCCAATCTGCATCTGAATATGCAATAAGAGTGAAGTCCTTACCTTTTGGATACCATAAACCATACTCCATAGTACCCTTGAGGTACCGAAGAATCCTCTTCATAGTTGTCACATGAGTCTCTTTGGGACTAGCTTGAAATCTTGCTACCATGCAATCTGCCTGCAAGATATCTGGTCTGGTGGCTGTTAAATACAGCAGGCTCCCAATCATAGATATGTACATGGTTTGATCAACATCTAGAGATTTGTCATCCTTGCTCAACTTGCAACCTGTCGTCATGGGAGTGCTAACAGGTTTACTATCCTCCATTGTGAACTTTTTCAGCATTTCTTTCACATATTTAACTTGAGAGATAAAAATGCCCTTTTCATTTTGATTGACTTGTAGTCCGAGGAAATATGAAAGTTCACCAATCATCGACATTTCAAATTCTTTCTTCATTTTATTTGCTATGTCTCTACATGACTTATCATTGCTGCTTCCAAAAATGATATCATCTACATAAACAACAAAGACAATAAGATGGCCATTCTCTATTTTGACATACAGATTGTTGTCCACCATACCTTTCTTGAACCCCTATTGAATAAGATAGTTATCCAGCCTTGCATACCATGCTCTGGGTGCCTGTTTCAAGCCATACAAATCTTTCTTCAACTTGCAAACAAAATTGGGATTGTCACCGAGTTGGAAACCATCTGGCTGCTCAATGTAAACCTCTTCTTTCAGTTTTCCATTCAGAAATGTTGATTTCACGTCCATTTGATATACTTTGAAATTTTTATGAACTTCTAAAGCCAAAAACATTCTAATTGCCTCTAGTCTAGCTACTGGTGTAAAGGTTTCCTCAAAATCAATACCTTCAACCTGTGCATAGCCTTTACAGACCAGTTTTGCTTTATTCCTTACAACCTATCTATCTTCGTTCAATTTGTTTCAAAAAATCCATTTAGTACCGATTATGTTTTTATTTGCAGGCCTTGGTACTAACTCCCAGGTTTTGTTTTTCTCAATCTGATCTAGTTCTTCATTTATTGCCTTCATCCAACTTTCATCTGTGCTTGCTTCAGCAACATTTTTGGGCTCAATGCTGGATAATAGAGAGTAGTTCCTTACTACTGTTCTCCTTGTCTAAATACCAACTGTGGGGTCCCCAATAATTTTCTCTCCGGGATGATTTTTTTGCCAGCTGCTTGTTTTGAATTTCTTGTTTTCTTCTACTTCTGAGTCAATACTTAAATCATCTTGGTCTGTTTCCTTTTCTTCATCTCCTTCAATAACTTCTTCATAAATAGGGTAGTTTTCTTCATAGCTAATTTCTCGTTCCCTACCTTCATCAACCTTAACATCGACACTCTCCACAATTTTCTTTAGCCTTTTGTTATAGCATGTGTAGGCTTTGCTTTTTGTCGAATAGCCAAGAAAAATTCCTTCATCAGCTCTATCTTCAAACTTTCCAAGATTATCTTCAGTTCTTTTGATGTAGCACTTGCTGCCAAAGACTTTGAAGTATCTTGTTGTTACCTTTTTGTTGAACCATAGCTCATAAGGAGTTTTGCTTTCATGTGTCCTAAACATGCACCTATTTTGGATGTAAACCATAGTATGAACTGCCTCTTTCCAGAATCTGTCTACTATTTTGTTCTCTAACAACATTGTCCATGCCATTTCCTGCACTGTCCTGTTCTTTCTTTCAACAACACCATTCTGCTGAGGTGTCCTTGCTACTGAAAACTGTCTTTTGATCCCACATTTTTGACAGTACTCTGCAAACTCCTCTGAGATAAACTCTCCTCCTCTATCTGATCTTAAGCATTTAATTATTTTTCCTATTTGATTCTCAACCTATTTTTTGAATGTCTTGAACATTTCAAAGGCATCTAATTTAAGCTTTAAGAATAGTACCCATGTCATCCTGGAATAGTCATCTATGCACAACATAAAGTATTTGTCACCATTTATGCTTTGTGTTCTCATGGGTCCACACAAATCAGTATGTATTAGTTCTAAAGGTTTGCTGGTGAAGTATTCCTTTGATTTAAATGTGGCTCTAGTTTGCTTCCCCTTTTGGCATGAATCACAAATGCTATTTAATGGTTTGCCAATGGTGGGTATATCTCTTAATGCCCTGTTTGAGCTTATTTTTACTAGATTGTCAAAGCTGATATGACCGAGCCTCTTGTGCCATAGCCAATTTTTATCTTCCTGTCCAATCAAGCACGCTCCTTCTAAAGTCTCTAAGAGATTATATAGATTTCCATAAGTCCTCGATCCAGTAGCTATTAGTTTCCCACTGTGTGCTTTTCTGACTTCACAACCCTACTTCTTAAAGATGACTTCATGACCTCTGTCATAGATTTGACTTACGCTCAGTAAGTTGTGCTTCAAACCAATCACAAACAGAACTTCTTTGGAATTGATCTTTCCATCACTTATCTTAACTGATCCTTTGCCAACTATCTTGGCTCCATCATTATTTCCAAACTTTACAGAGCCCCCTTCATATTTCTATAACTTTTCAAATTTTTGTTTATCTCCTGTCATGTGACTGGAGCATCCACTATCCAATATCCATGGTGCAGATTTGTTCTGTGCTTTGAATGCTATCTGTACAATCAAGGATTCCTTTTCTTCCTTGGGTCGCTCATTTTCTTTCCACTCTGGTTTGACTACAGTTTTTGTCACTTGTGTAGACTTTTCTTTGTCAGTAGCCTATGCATGTTTTTTTGGGAATTTTTTGTTTTGCCTTAAACTATTTGGTTGAGATCTTCTTCCCTGATATTTATTTGCTGCATATGTGCTTCTACAGTTTCTTGCAATGTGTCCAAAGTTATGACAGTTATAGCATTCTACTAGCATAATCCATCAAGGGTGAAAAGACATTCCCTATCGGTGAAATTTCTTTGTCCTATATTATAAATGCGATCTAAAATCTTATGACCATAAGCATTGCATTTAAAACAATAACCGAAAAAGGATTGATTGAACCCGGGAGTTGGTCTTTGCCATTTTGTAGTAGGAGCCACAAATTTTCTTCTCCTTTGATGTGTGACGTTTGTGAATCCCTCATTGTCAACACTCTTCTCGTGCCTGGCATTGTTGCTTTCTTTTGCATGTTTCATTTTTTCTTGATCAAGCTTGATCTTATCTTCTTTCTTTACTGGTTCTACAGTTATGGCCTTTGATCCACTTGACGATTCTCCTTCGACAAAGCCCAAGACAAATTTGATGCCTGTAGTCCTTTGACTATTTATAATCTTTTCAAGCTTCGCAGAACTTCCTTCAAGTTTGTGATAGCAACTCAATTTTTTATTCTTTTCTTCTAGCCGCATTCTTAAAACAACAATCTCTTCTTCTAGTTTGTTGCACTCATCTATTTTCAAGGTTAATTGTACTTCGAGTTCTTCAGACATTTTCTTAAATTCTTTTGTCTATACTTTCAAACTATTTATTATTTCATTCACATCCTCAAGCTTTCTTGAGACCTTTTTATTATTTTTCCTTTTTGTACTCAACTCTTTAAGTGTAGCAACCAACTCTCCTTCCAGATATACTTCAGCCTCATCCTTAATGTTTTTATCACCTTCCTATTTTTCTTCTATTTTTTCTTCTTCAAATGCCATGAATAGAGCTTCACCTGTTTCTTCTTCAGAATCCTCACCTGAGCTATCTTCAGAAGAGTTGACATTCTTGGATATGAAACTTTTCTTTTTGAAGTTGCTTTTTCTAAAATTTGGTTTCTTCTTCCAGTCACTTCTTTCTTGGTGTGACCCTTCATCACTTTTGGTTTTCTCATTCATTGGACACTTAGCTGCAAAGTGACTGATGCCTTCACAATTGAAGCACTTAAACGGTAACTTTCCTCTATATTTTCCTTTTCCCTTTATAAGTTTTCGAACAAAGTTAGCTTCCGTTTCATCCGATGTCTCTTCATCCTCAGATTCTTGTTCAGCTTTTATATTTTTGTGTGCTTTAAAAGTAGCTTCTCTGTCTATGGGCTTAGTTTGTCCTATTCTCATTTTGTATGCAGTCAAAGAACCATGCATCTCATCCATGCTAAAATTATTTAGATCTTTAGCTTCTTCTATAGCAGAAACTTTAGAATTAAATCTTTTGTGAATATTTCTAAGTACCTTTTTCACGATGACCGCATCTTCGATTTCTTCGTCGAGTCCTCTGATCGCATTAATGATTCCATTGACTCTCAGCATATAGGCCTCTATATTCTCACCGTCATTCATTTTTAATGCTTCGAACTGAGCTCGATGTGTTTTTATCTTGGCTTCCTTGATCTTGTCGTCTCCTTCATGAATGCTCTTCAGTTTGTCCCACATGTCTTTTACCATTTTACAGCTCATGATCCTTATCAGTTCACTGTCTACTAGCCCACACATTATGGCATTCTTTGCTTTGGAGTTATTCTCAAACTTTTTCTTCTCGACAGTATCTGTTGGAGGAGTAGCGAGTATTGTGTATCCACTTTCTACTGACTCCCAAATGTTGTATCCCAATGCACACAGATATGTCTACATCCTGAGTCTCCAGAATGAGTAATTAGTTATGTCAAACAAAGGAGATTTGTTTGATGAGAATCCATCACCACCTACCATTGTGTTTCTTCCAAGATCACCTTAGCTGATTAAGCTTGTTCAGGAACTTGGCTCTGATACCAATTGATATTCTCACAATGACACTGAGAGGGGGGGGTGAATCAATGTAGCTATTTAAATTCAAATCTACAACTCTTAAATCTAAAGCAAAGAGAACTTAAAAGTAGGTAAAGCAATTATCACAAGAGAGCACACCACAACACACAATGTAACGAGGTTCACCAATTTGGCTACTCCTCAAGAATGACTAGTTGGACTACGGTCCAAATCCAGCCTTTGCAAAACACCAATTTTACAATCCATTTACCAGCACCCACTGGAAGGAGCACCAACCCCTAATTTATCTGCACCAACAGAAATGAGCACCAACCCCTATCCAAGCACCAACTTGGATCACAGTTTTGAAAGCTATATCAATGACATAAAAATGCCTTCACTTTTACAAGACCCTGACTGGTCTACAATTTATCAAAACATAGTAAACACTTACTGCTCTGCTTGTCGCTCTCTTATAGCACTCTTCTAACCCTCTTTCGACAACACTTTCACACATTCAACGACAACTTAATTCTTCATGCAGACCTCCTTTTATAACAGGCTTTTCTCTCTATTTTTAACTTTCGTGTTTACTCATGCAGTCTATCAATAGCCACTTCTGTGAGTAACTCCTTTTTAGCACAGTATTTCTACATACAACCTATTAATAGTTTTGTCTTCTTGTTTCGTACTAACAGTATAACGACTGCTCGACGATTTCACTACGTCACATGCCCTATAACTACTATTCTATCTTTAATGCACTATTCTTATTTTAGCTTGCATGATTTCTATCTATAACTGCCCCTGCAACTGTCACACTAACTTCAGTTGACTCTTCTTATATTGGCTGCATGATTTTCCTCTACAACTACCCCTGTAACTGTCGTTCTACTTCAGTTAACTATCCATAATCGTGTTGTTGCGACCTATCACGAAATCATGACACTTCTGTCTCTTTGTACTCTTCTCACCTTTTACCTACAAAAACATGACATGTCACGATATCGTGACACTTTTTGCCTCTGTACACTCTTCTTGGCTTGCACCAGCGAAAATAGAACATGTCACGAAATCGTGACACTTTCGCTGCCTTGAGTTCTTTTATGTCTCTTGCCCGCAAAAACAAAATATGTCACAAAATCGTGACACTTTCGCTTCCTTGCACTCTTCTTTGCAAGCACCAGCGAAAACATGACATGTCGTGAAATCATGACACTTTTTGCTTCCTTCCATTTTTCTCGGCATGCACCTGCAAAATCATGACATGTCACGAAATTGGGACACTTTCGCTGCCTTGTGCCTTTCTCTGCATTTCGCCCGTGAAAACACATGTCACGAAATCGTGACACATTCGCCTTCGTACACTCTCTCTCCTCTTTGGGTCGCGAAAACCCAACATGTCATGAAATCATGACACTTTTTCTCCTTAGCGCTTGCTCTTGCAAATTTTCATGAAATCGCGACACTTTTCTTTGCGAGCTCCTTCTCTCAAACATGTCGTGAAATCATGACAGTTTTCTTTGCCTGCTCCTTCTCTCCGAACATGTCACGAAATCGTGACAATTTTCTTTGCTTGCGCCTTCTCTCCGAACATGTCACGAAATCATGACAGTTTTGCCAGCATTTTCTCTCTCCTTCGATATGTTGCGATATCGTGACATTTTTGCCAGCTTTTCTCTCTCCTCGATATGTCACGATATCGTGACATTTTTGCCAACATTTTCTCTCTCCTTCGATATGTCGTGATATCGTGACATTTTTGCCAGCATTTTCTCTCTCCTCCGATATGTCACGAAATCATGACAGTTTTTCTTTCCGACCAAACATGTCGCGATATCACGACAGTTTTCTTACTTGTCTTTTTCTTTGATCTTTTGAATGTTGGCCTCTTCTGTCTTCTTGGAAATTCACTGTACATGCTTTGATGACCTCTAAACTCCTGTCCACTGCATCAACCGATCTATCTATCTGTGTTGACAACAATGACAATACTATTTTTGCACCTTGCTCAACATTATTTACGCTAGGCCTAATGACACTAATTCCAAGTAAAAGGTCTAAAATTTAAATATACTTTAAATACGAAAGTTCTACGCAAGAGATAAATATATATTGCATAAACAACAATACTTATTCTAACAAGAAAACTAACAATACATATTAATTAAATAAAAATTAATAATTATTTGATAAAAAATAAAAGTCAGTCACGCAAGAGATAAATATATATTGCATAAACAACAATACTTATTCTATCAAGAAAACTAACAATACATATTAATTAAATAAAAATTAATAATTATTTGATAAACAATAAAAGTCAGTCAAAGGCACTTACCTTTATTCCACCATCATCCTCCATCCACGGTAAACGTCACTAAGCAAAGGACGAAAGAGAGTCGTCATATAAGGTGGTCCACCAGCACCAAGATTTTGACGGAATTTAAAAAATACTCACCGACCAAAGTCTAGTCAAAGTTGTCATTGTCATTACCCACCAAAGAAAGATAAAAATAAAAGAAAGTGGATTATGTACCATCCTCTATATTCTCGCTTCCACTCACAAAATAATGGCTTCCACATGTTACACGTCTATTTGCACGATAAGGTTGGCCAGGGGGCATGACTAAGGATTCTTTTTCTGGGCAGGGGCAGGGACGAATAGTCAAAGAGTGTTCTCAGTGGAAATTGCCCCAATATTTTTAGTTTTATTTATTTATTTTTAATACATATGTAAAATGCAGTTGAATATAATTATTTTATCATATGATACAAGTTTGATTAGTCGAACATTTTTTACTCTCAACGCATAACCAACTTTAAAGTTAAAATCTTTAATTAAAAAGTATATATATAAATAAATAAATATAATTGTCAAAATATTGTTGTAATATTATAATATAATTATGATGTAATGTGAATGAGAATCATTTCAATCTCATATAATTCATTAAAAAAAGGTCATTGAGTGGTTAGAAAGGACAGGTATTATTGATATGAAGAGAAGGATACATAGAAGCCATGATGGCCTTCATGAATATAATTAATAAAGGGGACATAAAGAATGTGGATGTCTATCACATTCATTATTAAATCAATATGTTAATGTCAATGCCATGATGGAAAAAAAAAATCTTCTAAACCTATGAATCTATTCAATTTGGTGAGAAAGATGGCCATTATTATGGTCAAGGAAGTATCAATCAAGTAATTTGTTTTAAAGTACATGAGTTGGAAGAGGCATAATAATAGATTAAAGGAGGGCCATGAGGAAAAGTGTGATGTCTCTAGGAAGGCTTCTATAATGATTTCATTATAGTAAAAATGTTTGATAAGAATGAGGAAGAAAAGCATGTGGAAGAGGAGATTTCATAGAGGATGATTTACTATATCTAAGAGTGATATTCTATCACAAACATTTCATGTGAAATAAAACCTAGGCCTCTTCGATTAGGACTATGCATATCATTTTGAGGTAAAATTACCATTATTGGAATCCTTGGTAGTACGATTAAGGTCATGTCTATATATATATTTTATATATATACCTTCATAACTTTTTAGTGTTTATTCTATCTTAATATTAAAGATGGATTGAAGTAGTTTGATATTGAGGTTGGAGATATGGAGGAAGTTGAAGGGATTTGGAGTTGCCTTCATGTAAGGGAGGGGTCTCTTGGGAAAATCACCACAAGGGGATATTTGTCATGAAAAGATAAGGAAGATGTATGCTAAAGTGGAGGAGAAAAAATAGAGACAATAAATGGTGGAAAGAGAGGATTATGTGACATTAGAATATGAAGTGGTATTTGAGGAATCAAGTGATCCTTTTCTTAATCTATGATTAGGGTTACTTGAGTCCAAAATCAAATTAAAAGATAAAAATGACTACTCTCCATCTATTTCAATGAAATCTCTACTCATGGCACATTTAAGTGGAAGATATCTCCATGATAGGACATGAATGCTAAAGTAAATTGTAAAAGAGGTTCTCTTCCATGTGGGTGATCTCAAACATAGATAAGAAGTTGGTATCATAAACATGTTGCTTGGTATGTTGTAGTTTCTATTTATAGGAAATATGAGAAAATTATATCCAACTCTTGGTTGTATTAGAGGCTTAATAAATAAGAAATTTGATGACCTAGCAATTCAATGCTTAGGTTGTCATAGAAGCAACAAAAATGATTGGTGAGACCATGGGAATAAAGCATACAATCATTAAATGCATGCATGATATGGATTACTTATATAGGTTTAGCTCCACTATGTGTAAACTACTTTAAAATCCATGAACAACGATGATTTGATTAATAATCAATTATTTTTATAGTTAATGATACCAAGTATTATCCTTGATTATCTTGTTTTAATTTTGATGTAAGTTAATAGAAACTATAGTTAATTTATAGTTAAATGTGTTGCAAACCATTAGCCATATGGTGGTGTTTTATTTTCAATAGGATGTTGATTAAGTTGTTTCTATATAAATAAAATAAAAAAGTGTAGTTCCCTCATTACCATGACCTTGAAATTTAGAGAATAACAAAAATAATTCCTTAAGTTATTTAAATTTTTTGATAGCGTTTCTATCTTAAAACCACCAAGGATGTTTTCCTAATTATATAGCTAAACCTAAATGGGATAGTCATCACACCAAATTTAGGTGATACATGTGTGATATTCATTTAGAGTCCTTCAAATAACAATTTATTTTAGAGTTCAATATTATCTTAATATTTTTTTCAATTGGTTATATGGGATTGAAATGGGCCCCACTAGTATTACATCATCACCACATAGTGGTATTACAACAAAGCTTGGATATTATCCATGTATCGCTTGAAAATATTTGAATCTTGGTCTTCTCCTTAAATGTTGAGGAATCTAGCCGATTAAGCTAATGCCACTTGATTTTAATATACTTTTACATCACACAACTTCTTCATTTAATAAAATAATAATTTTTTAAACTAATTTTATCTCTAAATAACAAGCTTGTGATACAATATTTTTAATAAAATAATAATTATTTAAACTAATTTTATCTCTAAATAACAAGCTTGTGATACAATATTTTTGAGAGGATAATATTGACAAACAAGATGAGACAAATCAATTTATCATTTTTATTTAAATATATGTTTCCTCTTGTTCTTTTTTAATCTCTAGGGCTTTTACATAATACTTTCTAAAAATATAATAATGTTTTCAATCTTAAAGTTATCCCTTTATATATGAAATAAATAAAGGAAAACAACATCAAATAAGGTTGACATATATTCATCCTTCTTTAAGACATATCTTTCAAGGGCAATGCACACATTCTCACTATAAAATTTTCTTGTAGCATTCAAATAAAAAATATATATTTTTAGCACTTATTAAAATAATATCAATTTATTATCACAAATCTTAGTAAAGATAACATTAACATGGAATGATGTGGGATGAGAGGGAAAAAAGTAGAGAGGGGAGGGTCCCGATCCCTTCCTTGCTCCCCCTCCCCTGGTTCCTGCCCAGTCCCTAGCTCTTCCCAGGTCATCCCTCCCTGGGATTGTTTGTTGCAGATGATCACCTTGAGGGAGATCCTTCTCCTTTTTCTACACCTCTCCCAATCGATCAGGGTTCCCTTGTTTGAGTTTTTGGCTTGGTGCTTCCCAGGGTTCCTTGTTGTTTTCAGGATCCCTTCTATTTTTTTCCCTCAGGCTTCCCCCTACAATTTTTTGCAGGTTTTTGGCATGGATCTGGTTCCCTACGGTTCTCTAGGTGGTGGGGGTGATTGGTTGGGTTTTTGATAGCTTCCTGGGGTTTCCTTTGAGGTCCTTACTACTTTGGGGGTGGTCTGGGGGGGCCTCTTTCCCATTTTTGCTAGTGAATCCTCTCTGGGATCTTGTGGTTGTTGTTGGTCCCGTCCCTATGGGGAGGGCCCTCTTTGATTTCTCGCTTGGAGGCTTCTTCGTGTTGGTTCTGCTCCTTTGTGGACACCCTAGGCATTTTTTTGGCCTTGGGGGGGATTTTTATCTTCCTGGGTTGTTCCCAGCCTCAGTCCTAGTTCCCTGAATTTTCTCCTGTGCAAGGATGGGATTCTTGGCCCTTGCTGTTGGGGTTCTTTGGGTTTTGCTGCATTTTTCAAATCTTGGGGGGATCTGATCTATGCATGCAGACCCTGGATCCCCCAGGCTAGGCTCCCAGGGATCCCATATTTGTGGTTGTTACCTCTTCCCGCCTAGGATCCATAGTCCTTGTATCCCTGGTCCCTTAACCTGTTGTCTTTTCCTGCTGGTTGTCCTGGGGGCGGGATTCTCTTGGTGGTGCTTTCTGGCTGCTTCTTGATGGGCGGGATCTCCTCTTTTCTGGTTTTCAGCTGCTTCCTACTGGGCGGGATTCCCCCTTTTTTTTGGGCAAGATGGTTTCCCGCTGGGCGGGATGGTTTCTGGGGCGGGATTCTCCAAAACCGTGGGTTTCCCGCTAGGCGGGTTTTTCTCATTTCCTGTTGGTTTTCTCGGGAGGCGGGATTCACTTGGTAGAGGTTTTTGCTGCTTTTCGCTGGGTGGGATCTACACTGGGATGGATTTTTTCTGCTTCCTGCTGGGCAGGATTGACTCTTTGGTGGTTTTTCGATTGCTTCCCGCTAGGTGAAATTTATATTATAATGGTTTTTTGTTGCTTCCTATTGGGTGGGATTTACACGATGGCGGTTTTCAGCTGCTCCCCACTGGGTGAGATCTTCAAACTTACCTTCCTTTGAAATTGGTGGTTTCTTGCTGGGCGGGATTGTTCAAATTTGCCTGTTCCCGCTGGGCGGGATTTCTGTTTGTTTTTCATTTTCAGGGTATTGGTGCCTTGGGCCCAAAATTTTGTTGTAATGGCTTATTCTTGGCATGTTATTTCCAACTCTTATGTAATCAGGTTTTGGGATCCTAGTTAAAACTCGTTGTAAATACAAACGCTACTTAACAAAAAAAGATAACATTAACATAGTATTTTTATCATTATAGATTCTAATTTAATTAATAAATTATTGAATAGATTACTAACAACTATAATTGTTTTCATATTTCTTTTTATAGTTATTAATCACATTTATATTATTATACTAAAATATTAATCACTATATCATATAGAAACATATAATAACATACATCTATATAAAATACCTAAATAAATCCAATTTCCTATAAAACTCGTAAAATAATTTGTTCATCAATACATACATATATATAACCTATTATTTTCTAATTATATCATAATATGCCAATATTAATAAATGTAACAATGACCATGTAATGTGTCAAATTACTATTAGTTGAGCTAGATAGAACATATTGTTGGCTTTTTAGCTAGATTATCATAGGTCCCAATATTTAGGATCAAATATATAATTCAATATTTGAGCATTCAATATAAACGGTCAATGCCAATGAACATAACATTCATGAAAATAATAACAAAAATATGAAATAAATGGCCAATATATATTCATGAAATAACATGAAAAAACTTACAATACTAGTGCTCAAATTATATACAAGCTCAACATGCAATTCTTATTTTTTATATTTCTTGGATACAATTCATAATAGAACCTTATAAATGTGACTCTTCAATACTTTGACTATTGCTCTCCTCACATATCTGGGAAATGCTTCATTTCCTTTTCCCACATAAGACAAACCTCTCATGCCTCTTGGTTTTACATATTGCTAGTTGCATACATGAATCTTGGCATTCTACTTACTTGAACACTCTATTATAGGACCCTTGCACACTCCTACATTTTACACACTTGTTCACATCCTACACATAGACATGCTATATGATGCTTGTTCACATCCTACACATAGACATGCTTAAGGGAAAATATAAATCATACACCTAAACTATAGACTCACACTCTAATCTAATATTTACATTTTTACAATTGTACCATGGGGGTACATTTATATTTCTATAAAATAATATATTATTTTCTAACACTCCCTTATATTACAATAATTGGATATTGAAGACTTTAGTCTTGAATCTATTTCCTTTAGTCCTTCATCTTGATCTTCTTTATCTTAAACTTTTGCTTCATGTCTTTTGTTCTTCTTTCTTTTGTTCTTTGCTTTACTCTTCTTCTTTGATCTTCTTGTCTTCATCTTCAATTGTGGTATACATGCTGGTGTGACTTATAGATAATGAGTTAGTAAGTCATCACAATAATATATTTTAGAATTTAAATATTCCATATTGAAGCTAACATATGCCACATTCAAATCATATGTGTCATAGTTGGCATTAGTTTTTCCTTCTTGTTTCTTTTCTTGATAGATCTCAAAAGTGAGTAGTGCCATATACATCACTATACCTACTTTAGTAGGTAACATAATAAATTTTTGGGAATTCCACCATGCTCCAAAAACAAATTCATGAAGATAGTTGATGAATGTTGTAAATTTTTCATTTTTGGCATTTTTGAGCATTAAAGACAATCTCATCTTCAAATTATTTGACATTCTTCTTTCCATAAAAAAATCCATCAAAATTTTTGTATATAATTTTAGCTTGTTCAACATTTCTTCACTATTTTTAGCGAATGTATTTTTAATGGTGTCTTCCATAATGCATCTGTTTGACATAGAAGACATTATATCTCCAAAATAAACTATTCTTTAATAATTTTTTCAAATTTTACAAAATCGATACCTTTGGAGTAGAAGACCTTATGGCTCCCAAATTTCAATTAAACAATTTTTAATTTGCAAAAAATTCAATAAATCATTTTTTTTTTTTGGAGTAGAAAACCTTCTCTCCAAATTTTAAAATTTTAATATTTAATAATAAATTTTGCAAGAAAATTGCAATCATTAATTTTAAAATTTTATAAAATAAAAATATTTAAAATTTACAAAATAATTACTTTTGCATTTAATCTTTAAATAATAAAAATTTTAAACAAGCACAAGAAAGAACACTATGGATTTGACTTTTGAATTAGGCTCATGTAGGAAGTTCTATACAGTGGGTGGGTACATATTTGGTCATGGGTCTAATAATGGAGATATTTTACCTCATGGGATGGAGACAATTGGCATTGGGGTGGGTCAGCCCCTTGAAACTAGATCCCTTAAGATCCCCTGAGAGGATCTCCCACATTTCTTCCTTTTCTCAGGTCACATCTCCTTTGCAAAAATTGTTCAAAAGAATTCCTCTTTGCCAATGAAAAGCAGTTTTTTCACTCTTTAACCTGATTAGGGAAAGCTCAATGTTATTTTAGAGCTCATGTAAATGAAAATATCTCAAGAAGCTAGCACTTTGGTTGGAAAATTTCTCAACTCTCGGCCATACCTCGATTCCATTAGAAGGCGCTCTTTATCTAAGTAGAAGCCTTAGGGGTACATGGAGTTAGTGGCACTCCCCAAAGGATTTTTCCTTATTAAGTTGCTTTATGCTGAAGACTTATCCTATATCATCTAAGGAGGACCTTGGTTCTATGGCAAGCATAGTCTATTCCTAATAAAATGGGGCCCAGATTTTAACCTAAGCACCCAATGCATCAAATTTGCTTTGTTATGGGTAAGGCTCCTTGGTCTAGTAGTCCAGTTCTAGCATGAAGATATCCTCAAAGGAATTGCAAGATCCATTGGTGATGTAATATCCTTTTAACTTACCACAAAAGAAAAATCATGAATGATATAATGCTAGAATATGTACCAATGCTAATTTTGATGTTAAGCTTCCACAATCCATTGATCTAGTCTCAAACATTTCCAACTGGAATCAAGAGATAGAATATAAAAATAAGTCATCTTTATGTTTCTCATGTAAGAAGCAAGGACACTTCTCTACTTGATGCCCACTGTTGAAGAACCACTCGATCCCCAAGAATTCCTAGCATCACAAGGAGTTAAAGGAGTATTTGGGAGTTTCTAATACCTCTCAGGAATCTGGACCTATTAAAAACAACATCTAGAAGTTAAGTGATGAGGAAGGGATACCTTCTTCAACCCAAGTAAACCAACTTATACCCACTTTTAGTAATCCTATTCATATTCAATAAAATCCTTTCTCTTGCTTGGAGAGTGGGAACCTCTTATATTTTGAATATATTTTTATCTCTAAAGAAAATAACTCTTATATTTTGGATCCTAAGACTAGAAACCTAGTTTTGTTAGCATAATCTCTCTCCTTGCTTTATATAGATATTAATCCTATAAAGGATGTTGTTGTTGAGAACACTCTAAATGGTTCCATTGCAACCCTAGTAAAATCTTTTTTCTTGCTTGGTAAAGTGATTACCTGTGAAGCCAACATTTATATTTCTATAGATCCTCAGTCCAATGCCTTTCCCATAGTCAAGTCCTTCTCTAAGCCTAATATGGACTCTTCGGTCCAAATGGATTTGACTAGAAGGCAAGTAAAAATATAGGAACTTGTCTTATTATTACAAAAAATAGAAAAAGGTAGAGATGACATCGATAGTGAAATAAATCTAGGTATATCTTTGAACCAAGATTTGAGTATAAGAGAATCAAAAGCAAAAATAGCAAATGGGGTTTAATCCACTCTGTTCATGATAGGAAAATAAAACAACCAAACGAAGACCAACTTGTTTATAAATCTTATAAATAACCCCTCTACATCCCAAGACCAAGGGAGGAATATTATTTTAAACTCTCACAAATGAATATCCTCTTCTCAAACATGAGATGCCTCAATGGGCATGATAAGCACATATATTAGGTCCATAAGGAAAGAATTAAATCCCCATATTATTATTTTGAAAGAAACCAAAGTTGAAGAGTCCAACGTGAAAAGAGTAACAAAGCCATTTAGAAAAATACTAATTTCTTAGCCAACCCAGCCTAGGGTGCCTCTAAAGGACTTTTATGTCTTTGGGACCACCTAAAGATAGAAGGTAAGATTATATCCATGAAAGGGATCTCTCTCTTTAGGGATGCCACACTTTGATCCCTACCCAAAATTAGCTCTGACCATAATCCCTTGGTCCTATAAGCCCTCTAGATAGTACATTATTTTAAATATCCTCTTAGATTTGAGGCTATGTGCATCCACTGCAAAGATTTTTTTCCTTGGTTTTAAGCTAGCGGGCTCATAATTTCTTAGGCCCTTTGGTATCTCAAAAACATTTGCCTTATCAAAGTAAATATTAAATAATGGAATAAATTGGTTTTTTATCACCTCTTCCATAGGAAACAAGATATCCATAATTAGATGAGTAGTATTGATTCATCACTCAAAAATGGTTTACCCTCAAAAGAGAAGACTAAAAGAAAAGGAGTTGCTAACTGCTTTCCATAACATGCTTGCCTATGAAGAATTCTTCTAGAGAAAATATCTATAAATCTATGGTTGAAGTATGGGGATTGCAATACCAAGTTCTTCCATGCCTCTACTCTCAGACACAAAAGCTTCAACAAAATAAGGAAAATAGTCATGAGTGATGGCACCTTGATAGAGGATATTTTGGAGATTAGGGCTGAGGAAGTTAATTTATTTGAAGACTTATTGGGTCATGGTGAATCTAGTGACAATAAAGTTGTAAATAGTATCCTCACTAATATCCCCTCCCTTGTACCCCAAGATCTAAACATTTTTCTCTCTAGACCGTTTTCAACTAAATAAGTGAAAGAGCTATTTTATTAATGGATGGGGATAAGGTGCCTGAACTAGATGGATTCCTGGCATTAAATCTTTAGAAATTTTAGAGCGTCATTGGTAATGATATCATGGAAGAACTTAAGGAAATCTAAAGAACCCAACACATTCCTAGAGATATCAACTTTGCCTTTTTGGTTCAAACTTCTAAATCTCCCTCCTCAAGACTAAACTCATCCAAAATGGAGTTAGATGGAAATTGGGCTTTGGTAGATAGATTGACTTTTGGAAATATTTCTACATTCGAGACTCTCCCCTTAATTCTTATCTAAATCTAGCTATCCTAGAACTCTTCACCACCAATATCTTTGGTAGTAGAGTCCATGATTTTATGGAATCTACTAATGGAAGGAAAGTGTAGAGGTATATCTCCAATAGGAACCTAAATGATAGGGAAGAAAAATCAAGGAAAGAAATATCCAAGATGTTGTTCACATTTTTCATCTAGAATGTTGAGATAGAGGACACCCTGATGTGGAAAGTCAGTAATAACAACCCCTTATTGGTTAAACTTACCTATTTTTTAGAAGAGCAAAGGGGAGAATACTGGTTTCTTGTCAAATAGATTTAGCTCAAGCATCTTCTTCCCAAAATATTATTTTTCTTCTATCTTGTTGTTCAAAATAAAATTCTCACTCTTAACAATATCCAAACTAGAGTTTTGATATTTTCCAATAGATGCTATCTATGCAAATCCAATTGTGAGTCTTTTCATCACCTCTTCCTTGTATTCTCCTTCTCTCAAGTCATCCTCAACTTCTTGCTTAGCTCCTTTGGCTTCTCTTGGGACCAAAAAAATAGTATTATGGCTATTTGCCTATAGTATCATATCATTTTTTAGGAGGTAGACTTTGATTCCTTTGGACCTTTTATTTACCCCATTTCCTTTGGGGAATTTGGAAGGAGAGGAACAACAGAACCTTCCAAAATGATTGTAGGGATCCTCTATATTGGTTTTACAATTTTAGAAGCTATGAAATAAAAATTATTATAGATTCCCCACCAAGTTGAAAATGTGATCACCCTTGAAGGCCATTTACCTACCTCTCTTAGGCTTTCCACCATATATCTTTCTCCTCTAACTCCAAACAACGTGGATATATTAGAAGTTAAATAGAACCCTCCTCCACTTGTTGGAATATTCAACATTGTCCTAAATATCTAAGTATTAAGTTAATATTTAGATTAGATTTTGCTAAGTTAGTGGTTAGTTTAGCTTTGAGGGCATATAGCAAAATAAGTTAGAGTTTACTAAAATAGTGAATGAGTCATCTAGATTAAGTTAGAACTCCCACGAGAATAGTCTTTTGCAACCATAATGTGCTATTATCTAGTTCTTCCAAGGAACTATAAATGTAACCTTTTTTACATAAAATATAATGTGTTCATTGAGGAAATCTCAATTGGTATCAGAGCAGGTTTTCTCAGATGGATCAAAACCTGTGGAGAGTGGTGTGAAGATATCTGAAGCACGCACTTTGTCAGAGAAACTCAAGTGGCCAACACTCAGCAGAGTTGCAAGGAAGAGCTCGAGTAAATCATTAATATCTCATGCATCCTGAGGTATTTTCTTATGAAATTTTGAGGGTTGTTATATAATTGTATAAAGAGGATGCAGTCAAAATTTTAGGTGATTTGGAGCTAATTTTCTGATTTTATTAGCATTTTGAGTTTTTCAATAAAATGGTTGTATAAGGTGGAATACAGGGTATTTGCTTCTCAAATTTTGGGAGAAATATTATTTAGACAAAATAATCATTCAAAAAAATTTTTAGGTCATTTGGATCTGTATTTATCGATTTGTGTGAATATTTATTTTTTCTTCAAAAATCCTAGATCCGAAATTGTGATAAAAAGGGAAAAAGTAAATGATCACATATTTTTCACCTTTGTGAATTTTCTTCTAAAATTTAGAGGGTTTTCAGATTATTGTCTCAAGAATACAGATTTTAATTTTCAAAAATTTTGGAGCTGTATGGATTTATTTATGTGAAAAACATTGAGGTTGTCTCAAAAACACTCTAAGATCTAGAAAGGGCAAAAGTAAATTGATCACATATTTCTCATTTTTGTGAATTTGCTTATGAAATTTAGTGGATTTTCATATACGTATATCAAAAGTCTACAGGAAAAATTTTAGTTTGTTTCAATCAGTATTGGTCGATTTATGATAAATTTGGTGCTTGAGACTTTGGTAAATAAAAAGAAGCATGTATTTTTGCAATTAGAGGTTAATTATGAGAGATTGACTTAACAGGTTGAGTCAATTGAGTAAAATAAGATCTTTTGATGTTCTTTATTACAAAAAAAAAAAATTGTATTAGAAGCTATCTACATTATTCCAAAGTTTTTTTTATTAGCATCAATGGCTGCCAATAACAATCTTCCCATTCCTGAATTTAATGGGTTAGATTACGAGTATTGGTCCATAAAGATGAGGACCTTACTCATAGGCAAGGGGTTATGGGATATTGTAGAAGAAGGCTACAATAAACCTACATATTGGACCACCTTGAGTGCAGTTGATAGAACCAATAAAAAAGGATATGAAGAACCCACTTGGAGCAAGCTACAAGGTGAGGAGAGAAAAGAGAAGAAGGAACAACAATATGCAAATTGCTTAGCCCTTATGGATTTGAGGAGAGGAATGGAAAAGAGTGTTTTTCCTCTCATAGCCAATTTTAGATCATCTACAATGGCATGGCAAGTGTTGAAGGATGCTTATGGGTTTGATGAGGACACCCATAAAGCCATGTGTGACAATCATGAAGATTGTTTAAGCAAGGAGGAGCCTTGCTTCCTTGAAGAAGTTTCTGAATTAGATCCTTTTGAAGGAGTTTTTGAAGAGTCTTGTAAAGAATCATATGAAGACATGCTTTGTATTGGATAATTCTTTCTTGAAGAGGAAGACATATTTGAAGAAGAACCTTGTGTTGAAAATAGTAAATAATCCCTTCATGGAGAAGAGGATGAGAAGGAGCCTTGTCCAATTCTCATTGAAGAGAGGTATGATGAAGAATGTCTCATGAAGGAGACAAATGGAGAGTGTATTTTGGAGAATGCACCTACAGTTCTCATGGAAGAGAATAAAGAAGTTTTGTGGGATGATGATGGAGAAGCAATGTTCATGGAAGACCATTGGCTCACTTATCTTGAAGACCATTCACTTGGAATGGATGTGTGCTCTCTTGAAAGAGAAAATGAAGTTATGTGGGATGATTTCCCAAGTTTAGAAGAGGAAGAAGAGATGAAGGGCATAAGTTTCATGCTCCATGATGAAGCTTATCTCATGGATGAGATAATGAAAGAAAAATATAATGATGAGGAAGACTATCTCAAGGAGGAGATAGAAAATAGTGAGATAGTCATTAATGGACTTCATGATGTATTGGAGGCATCATCAAAGGAGATTGAGAATTGTCTTAAAGAGGCAATTGTGGATGAAGATCACTCACTTGGAGTGACTACATTGCAGAAAGAGAGTTGTCTTGAAAAGGCAACAATGTATGATTACTTGAATAAATGGTGTTTCAACACACCAACATGGATTGAACAAAGGAGGAGAACTCTTAGTGAAGAGTTGATGGTTGATCTTGAAGCACCATACAATGAAGGAGAACTGCTACAAAATAGCTTTATGGGAAGCACCAAATCTACTCATACTAAAGGTAATGTTTTTATGATTAATGATTTGTTTTTTGTGAGCAGGAATGAAAAGAAAGGTGATTGTCTCATTGAGACAACTTTGATGAAGAGTCTTCTTGGAGAGAATACAATGATGGAGAAATTGGGTCACATGGATCAAAATGATGTGTTCAAAATTCCTTGGGAGAAGGATTCTTGTAAAGTCATTGTTTTGAGAGAATATTTGTGTGAGGAGCAACTTTATGTTGCATATGTAGTTGGTCATTATATGGCCATATTTGTTGTGATCTTTTGTGTGGAAATATGTGAAAGAGTTGTATGGTATAATCATCTATGTGAGATGATTAATTGTAAATACTCATGTGGAGTATTGTTTAGTGTTGAAGATGTAAAAGAAGATCAAAATGTGAGAGCATGGTTTAAATACCATAATGATAAAGATGTAAGAGAGTGGTTGCTGAAAACCACAAGAGGAGATACTTTTGTTGAAGGGGGAGCTAATCAACAAAAGAAGGCACTCAAGAATTTGCAGGAAATCCCACATAAAGAGTGGAAGGAGTGCCACCACAAGTATTTTGCAAATTCCGATTTCTTAATTCAATATTGGAGGAAACGTAAGAGAAATATTTTCTTCCAACTTTGTGATGCTTAAATAACTCTTGCATGAGTGTATTTAGCATCAAGGGGGAGAATGTTGGAATATTCAACATTGTCCTAAATATCTAAGTATTAAGTTAATCTTTAGATTAGCTTTTGCTAAGTTAGTGGTTAGTTTAGCTTTGAGGGCATATAGCAAAATAAGTTAGAGTTTACTAAAATAGTGAATGAGTCATCTAGATTAAGTTAGAACTCCCACGAGAATAGTCTTTTGCAACCATAATGTTTTATTATCTAGTTCTTCCAAAGAACTATAAATGTAACCTTTTTTACATGAAATATAATGTGTTCATTGAGGAAATCTCACCCTCTTGGTTGGATAAAACTAAATTATAATGGGTAAGCCAAGGGTAATCCTAGAAATTTAGGAGCAAGAGGGGTTCTTAGATATGACAAAGGTCACATCCTCCTTGCCTGTGCAAAAAAATTGAACCTCTAGTCTAACCATTTTGTAGAGGCAATAGCTTTGTACCAAGTATTAATGCTACTATAAAACCTTCCTCTCAAGAATGTTGTAATCAAAGGTTATTTGATGAACATTATCAACATGCTAAAAGTCTCTCATCCTCCATTTTGGATGATGCTAAAAGAATCATTTTGTAGTTCAAAAACATCCAAATTTAGCACGTCTACTAGGAGGGTAAAAAAGTTGTAGATTCCCTTACCAACCTTGGCATCTCTTAGGAGGACATTTCTATTTGGAGAAGAAATTTTACTCATCCTCACTACAATTCTTCTTTCTTTATCATCTTGAACAAATCACTTAATGCAATATTTCATTTTTCTTTTTTTATGAAGTGGTTGTTGATTCACCTATAGTTTTTTCTTCCTTTCTAGCCACTTGTCATTACATCCTTATATCCCATGAGACCCAAGCTTACGACCCCTCGGTTGTTGACTCACTTCCAAATTTTTCTCCCTTTCCAGCCACTTGTCATTACATCCTTCTCTTCCATGAGACCCAAGCTTATGACCTCTCCTAGGTAGGGGTCTTCATTGAATTAGCCATTGACCTTCTGCTCTCTCTTTAGCCATCTATCACACCTCCATCAAACTCAAATCTACCAAGCCTCCCATGGGATCTAGGTTGGTGGTCCTTATCATCTTGTGGGCCAATTTTTGTCATGTATCCCACTTCGATTTTTCCTTGGAAATTTAAAATAGATCCTATTCCTTCCAATGATTACCTTGGATTATTTTAGTCTTCCAGAGGTAAGAAGTTCAAAGCCAATGATTGCCAATATTTAAGGATTTTGTGCCATGTGTATCCTTGTTTCCATTTTTTTAGTTGACTTTGGGATAGATATTGTCACCCCACTCATCCCAATGAATGTTGGTAGCAAAATTTACCCTTTTATTTCTTGTGTTGCTTTGTGGTGCTTGCCTTGAGGAGGATCTATCAACATGATGGAGATTTTTTCCCATTGGGGAAGGTTTTTTCCCAAGGATTGGTGACTTGCATTTCAAAAAGTTCATGTATCATGATCAAGAGTGGCATAAATTTTTTAAGGGCAGCTTGGACCTTATTTTCTCCACTTAGATTTTTGATTCTCATTTTCATCCTCCTTGTTGATAGTGCATATTTTTATTCTCCCTTAAAGATGATCGAGGTCAATTCTAGAGTTGAAATGGTTGTTTTAAACCTTTAAAACTGGTGGAAGAGATTTTGGAGGATACAAGATTTTTGCCTTTCCTAAGGATATTTGGTATCCATGATAGGGATTTCTCTAATAAAATAACCCTCAGTTGGACCAATGACATGGTTATGGTTAGAGGTTTGAGCTTCACCATCAACTTGACCTTGATTAATTTTTTTTTGAGATTCCTCACCTCTAGAAAAAGTATAAATAAAGACAAGCACTTGTTGGCCATTGAGTTGTTGCTTTTCAAAGATCAGGGGAAAATCTCAACAAATATAAAAATGGAATTCTTAGGGATTCTCTCCCAAGCCATGAGACAAGGTTGTAATTCCCATAATATAGTATTTCATTTTGGATGGGTAGACAAACATCCTTAGGAGCTTCCATTTTGTATTTATTAACCATATTCATGGTAAGAAATGCATTAATATTCTTGGTTTTCTCTTCAAATCTATGGATAAGTCCATGAATCAAGTGAATAAAGGAGCCTCCTCCTTCTAAATCCACCAAGGTTTGCACATGATCCTATTTTAGCATGTTTTAAATAAAGAGTCACAAAGGTATTTTTGGTCCAAAATCTGCGTATGGTGAAATATGTGCCCAAGACTTGGTCAACATTGAATGACTAGGCAAGTTGTAGGGCTCAGCCGAGTCAATCTCCAAAGAAGGCTAGCAAGCTAAAATCTATGATGAGGGAGGAAAAGGGTGCATAAAGGAATAAATGTAGCTAAAGCTATAACTTAAGATGGTACAAATTAGGCAACAACAAGAAATGCATAAATATCATGAAATAAAACAACCACAAAAATATCCTAACAAACCAACCAATTTTTTATCATATGTAGAGTAATTTTAATCAACATTCAATTCAGTAAATATAAATATTAAAACTAGAGAACAAACATGTGTAGGAATCTAGAAATCATAATTAATGGAATGCACATTCATCTACCTAAAGAAGAAATATTCATCCACTCATACATACATATTCTACAAGATATTGAACTAGAGGCTAAATAGAGATCTCAATTGTATTACTTTCTTAAAAATTCTTCGTACATGCAACTTGTAAATGCCTAAGAGCTGACCCTTTCACAAGAGGTCATTGCTCTTATTTATAATCTTCCTATGGTTCAATAATCAAAATACCAAAAATATATTTTATTCCAAAAGTTGTTACAACAAAAATACAACCCCATCAATCCAAAATGGGATTGCAAATTAAATACTTCATGTATGTGAGGAAGTGGTTGGGATGAGCTTGAATTTGGTCCATCCTTAATTATTTGAAACTATCTACCACTATTGATATATAGCAGACTTAATCAAGCTAAATTTCCTTTGAGAACTTTGTTGCATGTACCTATCATGTCAAAATGATGTTAGGATGTCACATTCTATCTTGTGCCTTTAGAGCTCTCGAGCATTTGTAACCGCAACATAGGGAATTTTTGTGATATTGCAATAATTCATGGCCTTGTGAGATTCTTGTATCATAACAACCATAACATAGTTACAAGTTACAATGTCATGCCTTCCCTTCCACTTTTTACTTAGTTAAGTCTTGGTGACTGCGATGGGGACACATATCATGATTTCACAATATATTTCTACCTTTAAGTCATTTAGTCCCTTATGATCATGACACAATAACAAGTTGTTATGTCACACATTTTCTTCTTATTTTTACTTAATCAAGTCTTGGAAACAATGACATGACTTGTTGCAACGTCACACTTCTTCATATTAAGCTATCTTGAGATTTCACGATCACGACAGGGAAATATGTCAATATGTCATGGGACTTTTCAATTAATGAGCTTCCTTGAGCTTGGTGACCACGACAAAAACACATCATGATTTTATGATGCTTTTCTACCTTCAAGTCTTTCAGTCATTTATGATCATGATATAATAACAAGTCGCAATGTTGCATCTTCTTGTTTTCTAATATCTTCACAATGCTTCCATGATTGCGATGCAAATATATGTTGCAATATCATGATGTTGCACCTATTTGAGTAATTCAGTCTCTTCAAATTTGTTCTTCAAAATTTTGTTGCAAATACCAATTATCTACCTCTTGCCATTGAAGTGAACCATATATAGTTGTTGTTGTACTTGCCTCTGTTATATCTATTTTTAGCCTTAGATATTCTTGTTACAAAAATATTGGGTGGATGAGGAGAACACAAAAATCATCCATATTCTTGGTGACTCATAGGGAAACTTTGCTTACAAGGTTGTAGAACTCATATGCCCTATACAAGAGCCAACACTATCTAAAGTATAAAATAAACCAAGAAGACATGGGAAGACTTAACTAGTATAGGATAAAATAGTAAGCTTGAGCAAAAGGGGAGCTAACATAAGGGGAGCAGGAAATTTGTTCTTACAAAATTGCACCACTAAGCAAGAAAGAAAGGATATATAGATATGGAAGGGGAAGCTCAAAATGATACATGAAAACCTTCGTATATATACTTCATCAAGGCGTGAAGTTGCTTAAAGAGTAGGCAGAATGCCATGAGGTAACACCTTTTGAGGGTAATCATCCATATCTTCTATATATCTTTGTTCTTTTGGCACAAGTAAACATAATTTTACTCAATTACTTATACTCCTCTCTGCAAATTTCTTTTTGCACCATCAAACCCATCTTATCTGCTAGAAAATTTCATCTTTTGATTTCCAATGGATATCCATTCTTATATAGGGCCGAAATTGAGAATACTTTATCAATTAATGACTGCAAAGTCATACCTCTTAGATTTAAAAATACTTGGCTCGCTTAAACTATTTACCTCTGTGTTAGTTGAGTCCTTCACTCATGTTTCTCTTGCTTTTATGTGACATCATATTGTGCAATGCACGAAAATACTCCTTGATCATACAAATTTTAATGGTATTACCTTTATCACATCATATTCTTGGGCACACCTAGTGTGATTCTAAAATAGTTTACATTTATCAATTGGGTTACAAAGTCAAAAAAATCATCATGAAGAGAAATACTAAAGATGAAAATGTTACGAAAGAGGAAAATGTAAAGGAGTAGTGTTGTGCTTTTTGGTGGCTGCATCATATGACTCATATGATTTTGTTGAAGTCATGATCCCCTAAAACATGATTTGATCAATCTACTTGTCAAATTTATTCCTACTTATTTGAGGTGTATGTATAAGATGATGCAAGGCACATGCTCAAACATGAAACTGCCCTACTTATTCATCATGATTGTAATCAATCACTTTATGTACTTGTTGACTATGTACACAAAATTGTGATGTATGTGCATATGTCTGGCTTTGAAAATTTTTGTAGGCTTACCTTGTGAACCTACAATGCCCCAATCATATGGTGCCAAATATGAGTTGCTCTTAATGATCAACTTGCCATGGTGTCCAATTACTACTAACCTAGTAAGATATCATTCTATTTTTTGTTCTTGTTCTAAATTTTTTATATTTTGGACATGAGTGATAAATGAAGCATCTGGTTTTGTTCCACTGGCCCTACAAATAGACCTTAGCTTTTTGAGTGATGTGCACAAATATTTTTCCTCCTGTGATCCTATTTTTCTTTTCATCCATATTTTATAATATTTGATCATTTTTGCATCATGAGTTGCCATCTTCCAATGGAGATAATCGTGGTCTTTTGTATCCCATTAGTTTTGAAGACTTATTATCAAGCCATCATAAGATATATATTTGGACAACCACATATTATATTTTAACCATACTTTTGGTGGATTACCAAAATTTGCCTTTCTTTTACATATGGGCTCCCTAACAAGGTTCATATTTTGCTTCTTATATCCTTTAATGCAAAAAATATGCAAGCCTTGATTGGGCACTATGATGACTTCTCTGGCTAATGTTATTAGTATTTGATACTGTTATTGGGTTATGCATCATCCTATTTATCTTATAAAATATTGGGATAAGCACATCCCAAATAATGGAGGCACATCAACTACTTATATATCTTGAATTATAGCTAAATCTGGATGTTCACACATCAAAATTGACACTTTGTGTAGTTTCCCTGCATTTTTCAACTACTTTCCCCTAAAATGCAATATTCCTAGATTACGTGTATCTAGTCTTAGATCTAAACCTCTAAAAATTTCCTTCAACATAATTGAGACTTGGGCCTTTAGATCCATTACACAATTATGCAATATACCCTTTTCCAAAAAAATATACAGAGAGAAAGGAGAAGGGCTTCCTGAGTTGATGGGGAAGGAACCTTGTATAATCATACCACTAGTTTCTGGGAGATTTCCAATAGAAACATCAATTAATTCCACTTGATATGACACCAATAATTATTTTCTTAATCCTACAAGCACTAGGGTGGATTTTCTAAACAAACCATAAAATCATTTCATCATTTTGGCTCTCTGTTCAATTATTATAGCAAGGAAATATAACTTCTTGAATACATATAATATCTTCTAATTTATTTCTTGATTATATGATGAGGGGTTTCAAACAAGCACTTGATTTCTCATACCAAAGCTTTGTGGTGGTGAATATAGGATATCAACATTTCCACATTCTCTAGACTAAAATACTACATGACATGTATTTTTCCCGTGTTCATAGTCTTGTATTGCATTACATGCCATTATATTATTCATCAATGGAAATTCTCTCATATAATCAAAGTGATCCTCATCCTCATCAAAATGGAATTCATTATGGAATAAAAGCTTAATCAAAGTTTGACCACTTTCCCATTTCCTATCATTACCCTACAGTTGCTCCTTTTATGAATCTGTTCTTGGTTATGTTGTTAGTTGAAAATAGTGAGGTTGATGAAGTTTATGTACAATCGACTCACACTTATTGATATTTTATTTGTTATTCCCTAATATTTATCTTTGTATATCCCTAACTTCTTTATCTAGCCTCTAAATATTCACCTCCAAATCCTGCTTTGTTTGGTGTTTGTATTTCTAACAATAGGTAGGAATGTCACCTCCTATGATTTGGCATAGGCATAATATAACCTCTTTAGAGATAGTTTCATAAGTTAAATTTATAAAGGTTTGTAGAGGATGTGGAGTTTCCTTAGATGGATTTTTTCCTGCCCGGATCAATATATTTTTAGCACGGATGGCTTCTTTAAAAATTTGTGGGAACTTTTTTTCTCTAGATTGTTGAATAAGAATGCTCATGTTAGGGTGGAAAACACATATATAATATAGATATAATTGGGTAGGGGAGACACATCAGCAATTTTTTTATGATACATTGCTACTGACTTTGGCTTCTGTGGTTGAGGCAAGAAGGATTAAAAATATTCTCATAATGTATGAAGAAGCGGCTAGATAAAAAGTGAATTTTGATAAGAGCAAAAATTATTTCATCAATACCCCCATTCCTAGGCAAAATAGCATAGCAAGGATCATGGAATGTCAGATTGCATCCCTTACCATATCCTATTTAGGTCTTCCCCTATTTACGGGGAAACCTGAAGGATCAATGTGGAACATAGTTCTGGAGAGGATCCAAAAAAAGCTAGCAGGTTGGAAAGGACATTTGTTATCTCAAGCGAGAAAGCGAGTTTTAACTAGGGTTTCACTTCAAAGTATACCCGTTTACTTCCTATCAGTCTTCAGAGCTCCCAGCAAGGTGTATCATAAAATTGAGCAGCTTCAAAAAAAATTTCTCTGGTCAAGGACTGAGGATAAGAAAAGGATCCATTTAGTAGGTTGGAACAAGTTTTGCAAACCTAAAGCTAATGGAGGGTTAGGATTGAGGAGAGTTGCTCATCTCAATACAACTCTGTTATCCAAACAAGCATGGCGGTTATTGACTAAGGTCGATAATGAATGGATCGCCATAGTTAGGAGGGAAATACCTCCAAGGTGTGAACTTCCTTAATGACAACTTAGCAAGAAGGGGGTCTACGTTTTGGAAGGCAATCCTCAGGAGCAGGGATCTTGTCAAGAAATGTCTTAGATGGATTCTAGGAAATGGGAAAACAATAGACTTTTGGAAGGATCGATGGGTGAGAGCTGAGGAGTTATCCTAGAATCCTCATTTAGCTAGGATTCTAGAGCATATAGAGCAACATATTGGAAAGAAGGTTGCAAATTATATGTGGCAAGATATAAATATCAACAGGTGGAAACACATCAGAGTACAGGGTTTTGAAGTAGAGTCTGAAGAGCTTTATAACATTTTAACTCAAGAAATTATTCCCTCTAGAGAGGATGAAGATCACATTGTTTGGGTCGAGACTAGAAAGTGTTGACTTCACAGTTAAGTTTGCCTATAATTTGCTTCTCAATGTGGAAGGTCAACAATTTCAATCAAGTTTGGTTTGGATCAAAGGCTTAATTCCTAAAATATCCTTGTTTTCATGGCTGGTGATTCAAGGAAAAATCCTCACAATGGACAATATGTTATCCAAAGGTATGGTTATTACTAACCGTTGCTACATGTGCAGGGCAGGGTGGGAGACAACCCAACACTTGTTTCTAGAGTGTCCGGTAGTGGAGTCCATCTTGGATGAACTTTTCCAAGCCTTTAGGATCTCGTGGGTTAAGCCTACCCTTATATCCGAAGTGTTTCATCAATGACCTCAACCCTTTGTTAGCCTAAAACTTAAGTACCTATGGAAAATATGTTGGCATCATTTTCTCTGGTAGATTTGGCTAGAAAGGAACCATAGAGCCTTTAAGGATACCATTCACAACCCAAAAACCATCCTCAATAGGATTATTGTCTTTGCGAAAGAAAACCTTAGCACCTTAGTGGATGAGAACCACTCAATTACTCCCCAAGAAAAACAATTAGCTCGAGCCTTAGGTATTGAGGACAAACCTTCCATTCCTTTGCCTAATCCCAAAAATGGGATTTCTTGGGAGCCACCCCCCAGGGTTGGTTTAAACTAAAATTTGATGGTGCAGCCAAGGAGAACCCGAGAAGAGCTGGAGCTAGAGGAATAATCAGGGATCATCAAGGAAATCTGGTCAAGGCCTTCGCTAAACCATTGGGAATCAGAACTAATAATGAAGCAAAAGCTAGAGCCCTTTGGAGAGGGTTGCAAATAGCCCAAGCAACTCAAGGCAACTTAATGATTGAAGGTGATTCTATGAAAATCATCAACCTATTAACCAATGGCAAAAAACCTCCATGGAGAATCGAGGGAGTCATCCATGAAGTGAGGATCCTTTTTGTGGCAAGAAAAAATAGGAGGGCTCGTCATGTGTACCATGAGGCCAATAGGTCAGCTGAAAAATTAGCCAACATAGGTGTTGATGTTGGTAGTTTGGTGACATGGACACAAGGTGTGCCACATGAAGTGGAAAACATTATTAGTCATGAAAAGAAACCTACCCGTTAAGGAGAAATATGAATGGGTGTTATTTCCCCATGGAGCTAGTAATAACTATGGGGTTTCCCTCTAAATCATACCAAATTGGAAATGAAGGTAACAGGGTGTAAGCCTTGGAAGATTTTGACAGAGAATAGGAAATGGGCAAGCAACAGGTTTCACAAGTGTAAATTTCCAAACTTCAATTTCCTGTCAATGTAAGTAATTTTTATAATTATATTTAGGTATGGGTGTGCCTTGTTAGTAAGGTGTTGTAGGGGATTCAACACAAGTTCTGGTAAGAAATTTTCAAGGATGACTAGGATCTAAAATCTCAGTAGAAGGCTGGATATTGTAATAGGTTTTGGGTTAACCTACAAAACCCGATAATTAATGAAGACTTTTATTTACCAAAAAAAATTGGGCAGGGGATGGTTGGAATTCATGAGAAATCCTTCTCCACATCCTTTTAAATCAGATATTGAAGTCAAATATATTTTCATAGGGTGCATGTTTGATGAATGAGAGTTGAGTAAGTAGTAGGAAGGGATCTCCAAAATCATCAAAGGCATCAATGAGAGCTTTTACCAAATCTACCCATGTACAAATACTTTGATCCTCTAATTACCTACACCACAACAATGCTTTCCCTTTGAGGAAGAGAAAAAGCAATATGAGCATCACATCCTCAAATGCGATATTATGCATAGTAGCCAAGGAAGCTACATCTTGACAATGTTCAAATGTGGTCTTCTCTGTACCATCAAAGCTTGGTAAAGTTTTCAAGGTGGCCTTAGGAATATTATGTAGATACTAGATATTAAAGGGATTTGTATCATTCCATTGGGGATAGTACCACTAAGCCATCGGTCCTTAGCGTGATATTTTGTCTTTCAATATTTTTGAGCTCTTTCTTTAGGTGGGAGTTACCAAATGAGTATGATGTCTTTGTTAATGAGTTCAAGACTGCTTTTGGGATCTTGGGTCCTCTAGGAAAATTAGGGTTTTAAATACAACCAGTTGTATATTTGGATCTGAATTCGTATCAGTCACCAGGTGATTGGGAAAATACTCAAAATAGGGCATCACTAAACCCTGGTTTATTCTAAATGGTGGCATGCAGGTCCCATCAAGCGTACCAAAAATGTTTGGCCCAAAACCTACCTATGTTGAAATATGCACCCAAGACTTGGCCAACATTGAATTATCGAGCAAGCTACAGGGCTCAACCAGGTCAATATCTAGAGAAGGTTGGATCCAATAAGGTTATAACTAGCTAAAATATTCTATGGGGGATGAAAATGGTGTAGAAAAGAATAAATGTATCTAAAGATAGAAATTTAGATGGTACATATTAGGCAACAACAAAAAATGCACAAAAATCATGAAACAAAACAAACTGTTTTTTTATCATATGCAAAGTAATTTTAATCAACATTCAATTTAGTAGATTATAAGTTCCAAAACCAAAGAAAAAACATGTGTAGAAATCCAAAAAGTAAAATTAATGTCATGCACATTCATCTAGCTAAAACAAAAATATTCATCCACTCATACATACATATTATGCAAGATGTTGAACTAGAGGCCAAATAGAGATCTCAATTGTATTGCTTTCTTCAAAATTCTTTGTACATGCAACTTGTACATGCCTAAGAACTGATATTTTCACAATAGGCCATTGCTCTTATTTATAATATTCCTATAGTTCGATAATTAAAATACCAAAAATATATTTTATTTCAAAATCCATTACAACACCCAGGTGTTGTAGGTGAGTTGGAGAAGAGAGGGCAATCCTCCAAGGGAGGTACCAGGTTAAAATCTCCACCCTACCAAAAAAGTTGAATTGGCTACCCAAAATCGAATTGATAATGTTGGTACGGGCAGGGTTGGGTGAGACTCCTAGGTGACTTTGATGGTGTAGAACCCCCTGGTCATGGTCTCTCAGACCAAGGCAGCCCCACAAGGGATTTTTCTCTTAAAAAAATCCATTACAACAAAAATACAACCCCATTGATCCAAAATGGGACTAAATATTAAATGCTTTATGCATACGGGAAAGTGGTGGAGATGAGCTTGAATCCAATCCATCCTTAATTCTTTAAACTATCTACCATTATTTATCTATAGCAAATATTATCAAGCTAATTTTGCTCTAAGAACTCTATTATATGTAACTATCACAATAAAATGATGTTAGTATGTCACATTCTATCTCGTGCCTTCAAAGCTCTTGGGTGTTTGCAACCATGGTGTGGGAACTTGTTGTGATGTCGTAAAAATTCTTAGTCTTATGAGATTTCCAAATATTAACAACCATGATACAATGACAAGTCATGATGTTGTGCCTTCCCTTCCACATTTTACTTAATCAAGTCTTGGCCACCATGACAAGGACTCATATCATGATTTTGTGACACTTTACTACCTTCAAGTATTTTGGGCATTTATAACCATGACATAGTGATAAGTTGCAATATCATGTCTTCTTTTATGCTATTTACTTAATCAAGTCTTGGCAACTGTGATGCAGTGACTTATCGTGACATCACATCACTTCTTCATCTTAAGCTCTCCTAAGATTTCATGATCACAATGTGGGAACAGGTCGTGATGTCATGGGAATTTTCAATTAGTGATCTTCCTCAGGCTTGGTGATCATGATGGAGATACATATCATGATTTTGTGACACTTTTCTACCATCAAGTATTTCGAGTCTTTATGATTGTAATACAACAAGTCGCGATGTCGTGCCTTATCTTCTACTAATGTCTTCCCACTACTTCCACGACCATGACATAACGACATGTTGTGATGCCATGATATCACATCCCATTGAGAAATAAAATCTCTTCAATTTTTTCTTCCAATTTTTGCTGCAAATACAAATTATCTACCTCTTTCCATTGAAGCAGAATATATCTAGATATTATTGTACTTACCTCTATTGTCTCTATTCATAGCTTTAGATCTTCTTATTAAAAAAAGTTGGGTGGATGAAGAGAACAAAAAAATCACTCACAAGCCCCTCTTGAACATCAAATAAAGCATGGGGAGCTCTTTTAATGCAACTAAGCATAATTCCCCCCAACACTCTAAAAATAAAAATCTAAGGAATTAGCTCAATTGGTGGGTCCAAATATTGATATGGCCATCAAGAGCACCCCCAAAGGCAACAACAATGATCATGAGGCCACCTCTAAAATTCAAAATATGACAAAGCAATTGAGTCTGAGCAAAGAGGTGAATCAATGACTCCCAAAGTCAAAATAAAATCTTAGAGGCACTTTGTTCAATTGAAAACTCAAGTTATAAAGAAAGGTAATTTGATCCAAGTCAAATTTAACCATAATTCGAAAGAGGCTTCAAAATATCTGCCATTGGTGCAAAAGATCAAATGAGAAATTCCTAATCTATAGAATTGTAACACCCTAAATTTGACACATAATAATTTGCATTAAAGACAAAAATATCCAAAAATTAACTCAAACAACTTTGTAGCTTGTTACCTCGATTTTTGTGCCTTCTAGATGAGATCGGGTAAAACTGACAAGATCGTACGTACGATCTGAGATCGTACGTACGATCTCTATGATCATACGTACGATCTTGCCCAAAATAGAAAAACTCAAAGTAGCAAAATGACAAACCAGTTACAATGTTTTTTATCTTTACCTGTGCAACCATGCGGTAGTTACGGGATCGGATCCACCGATCAGTCCCAGCTTGGAAGGAGTTGCAACCTATTCTATTTTTAGCCTATTTTTCCCTACTGGTTCATCCTATTTAATCAGGCATCCCTCCCCTCGAATTCCTCCTGACTCCACAATATAATTTTTGCATTCGAATCACTATAATTTTTGCATTAGTCCTAGTTATTTTCTATTTTCTGTAGGATCGGAGGATACGATCAGGATCGGAGAAGATAGATAGAGAGAAGATACGATCTTGCTATATACGATCTTGCTATTGTTGTATGATCTTGCTTGCAGATCACTTGGGGGCAACTCCAAGTGTTGGTTTGCATTTCTTAACCTCTCATTTGCATATTTATCATCTGATTTATCATTTTCCATTGCATATAATATTAGATTTAATCATTTTCATCCTTGGAGTTCACCAAATTGCATTCACTTGCATATTTCATATAGCTTAAGGCATATACATGTTAGATATTTGTATTAATGCATTCAATAGTTCATACATAATTTGATTTCTATCTAGAAAAGTTTGTAGCATATCCTAGTTTTCTATTTTTGCACTCTATTCATGAAACTATAGGTTTCTATCAAGATCGGATCATCCGATCATTGATCAGATGGTACGATCATAGATCGTACGTACGATCTTGACCAGAATCGTATGATATTGCCTTAGCATACGATCTTGTCTACTACAAAAATTAGAATCTTCATCAGACTTTCGGATACAGGTCAGAGTTTCAAATCACTTTATAAGCATTGCATTATTCATTAAAGCTCTATTTTCTATTGTTTGTTGTTTGCATATGAATCAAAATTGCATATAGGTTAGCATAGTTGCATATTGGCCAAAACTAGGTGATTGTGAGAATTTAAAAGGAACACATCAAAACAAACTCCAAAAAACCTAGGCATGGAAACTGCCATAAAATATTTCCTAGTGAACCCTAAATAATTCATCAAAAAATCACCATAAGAAGACACGAACTCAAGTGTCTCTCTTCGAGGTGTAGACCTATCATTCTCCCATTCCCCTTCGAGGCATGGATCCATTAGCCTGAAGGAAAGGAGTGTGAGAATTTTAGACCTACATTCTTTGGTGAACTCGACATGAAAAACATTAGGCATATTTCTGATTTATAAAACATAAAAAAACATAAAAATTACAAAACATAAAAACAAAAAAAAAAAATCAAACAAAGTCATTAGTTAAATTTGCACATTTTTAGTGAATTTCATAGATGGTAGATTACAACAGTAGAAGAGTTGTACTCATAAATGTTAGGGTATTATTATCAACACAAGAAATTTCTTCAATAGTTGGAAACTCTAGTCTACCATCCCAAGAATAGTGGACTGAACTTTGGAGAAGATTAGAAATCATAAAAACCAAAGAGCCTATGCTTAGAAAAATCATAAGATTTGACTTATCTAAAATCCTGGATCCCGATAGCACCTCTCACTACTTTGATATTCAAAGGGCATGTGATAGGTGGCTAGCGGATAAGAGAGCTAGTATCTCCTCAAGTATTTACACCTTTGATGATTACCTTGAAAATGCTATAATAGTACATAAGTTTCTAGCACATGTAGAAGATCAAGAAATTGTTTTAGAAAATAGGAGAAGATTTTATAAAGCTCCTAGGGCTGTTCATTATCATGAATATTGTCATGAGTTATACTTTTGTATGTCAGATTATGAAGTTGATTGCATCACTATAGCCCATTTCATCAAATTTTTAAAAGCCAACTTTTAGTTTGAGGAAGAACACTATATGACACCAGAGGAACTTGAACCCATTAATGATATCTATAGACTCTTTCAGGAAGACTAAGATATAATATTTAGGATATTATAATTTCTGTTTTCTGCTTTGTTTCAAAAACATAAAAAACCAAAAATATAATATATATTTACATATTTGCATATTTATTTAGGTATATATATAACATATATACCCCAAAAATTTAAGCATATATATAAAATATATATATATTTGCAAGATAAAAATCCTAAAACCAAAATGCCTAAAGTTTTAAGAAATGGTAAACAAATAGAGACTGATGAACAAGACCAAGAAAACATTGATGATAGGGTACTCATTGAAGATTATGTACCTTCAAAATATGAAGGTGATAATGGAGAAGATGAAATAGAAGATCCTGATAAACCTACATTAGATGAAAAAGGAAATGTTAAATTTGAGTCTCTTAGCAAATTTACCCAATTTATAAAAAACCACATAGAAGAGTTTAATCAAGTAGTACAAATTGATAATTTAGGAGAAGGTGATATGGAATCAGCCTTAGCATCTACTTTTCGAATACATACAAATCCATTATCATACATGAATTCAATAGACCAAGATAATGATCAAGTAGGACCATCTAATCAAAACATGATACCTTTAAATCAAAATGTTCAAAAACCAATGGCACAATCATCCAAAATTGTTGTTAATAACACTAAAATAAATTCTAAACAACAAAAACAACCATTCACATCTATCTTCTCTCAAGCTCTTAATCAACAAATATCAAATCAACAAAAAGCTAAACAAGTGCAAAATACCAATCATCAATAAAAAGTTCAACAAAATCAGCTTCATAACACTTTGCACAATAATATTTCAATTGGAAATCCTTACACAACAATATCAACTTATCAAAGATACAACAACATGGTGC
The DNA here is from genome assembly GCA_028583015.1 of Wollemia nobilis. Lineage (NCBI taxonomy): Eukaryota > Viridiplantae > Streptophyta > Pinopsida > Araucariales > Araucariaceae > Wollemia > Wollemia nobilis. The sequence continues at coordinate 70,506 of JAQPPZ010000140.1, read as the reverse complement.
AACAAAATCAATTTGGTGGACAATCATAGGGCCTTGAAGACATAGTTAAACAATTAGCTTCAAGACTAGATCAAATAGATCCCTACCATCCCTCATATAGTTATAGAGATATGTGTAGCCAACCCTTGGATCCTATTGTGGTTGCCCAACCATACCCAAAACATTTCCCTATGCCTGTCCTCTCGATATATAAAGGAACCGAAGATCCTATTGAGCATCTTCGCATGTTTAGGATAACATGTCATGATATTTCTCATGATGACTTGTTGTTGCTAAAAATATTCCCTAAAAGTCTCGGAGGTATGGCTCTAGAATGGTATTATCAACTACCTACAAATTCTTTAAGGAACTTTGAAGAGACAACAAAGATGTTTGTCCACCAATTTAGTGCCTATATAGAGAGGCATGTGACCATTAAGGATTTATACAATTTGAAACAAGGTAAAGATGAGAGTTTTGCTGAATTCTTGACTAAGTGGAGATAACTCTTAGGTAAACTACATTTTGCATTACCTCATCATGAAATGTTGGACATATTTATTGGTAATTTGCAAGAACAACTATCTTATGAGCTTTCTACTACTACAGTAACCTCCTTTGATCAAGCCATTGATCTAGCTAGGAGGGTAGAAGATGCCCTCATTAGGAGAGGATAATTTAAGAAGAAATATGAGGATAAAACTTCTAAAAATCAATATAAGAATAAGCAAGTAGTGGGTGATGGAGTTACTGATAGCAGAAACAACTCAAATGTTAACCTTGCTGAAACTGTAAAGAAATTTGTATTGAAAATTCCTGATAAGCCACCAAGAGAATTCACAAGATTAAATCAACCCTTAACTATGATTTTACCTCAATTATTGGAACAAGGCTTGATACGGTTACTTGAGGTAAGACAACTAGATACCACTATAGCTGGATATAGGGTTGATTTACATTGTAATTTTCACCAAGTAGATGGACATTCTATAAATTCTTGTAAAAGGTTAAAGCATATGATACAAGATTTGATTGATAAAGGTAATATGGAAGTACAACAATTTCTTGCAAACAATAATACCCAAAATAATACCCAAAAACAAACAAATCAAAATGCAAATCAAAACCTAGATATTTTTCAACATCCCTTACCTAAACATGGTAAAGAAGCAGTAAATCAAGTAGATCATCACAATGTTCCTCATCCAACTCGGTATGTAGGAACCATTAGTAGCTTCATGCCACAACAAGATTTGCAAACCTCCTATGTACCTACTTTATCTATAGTCACAACTAGACCAATACAATATTTTCAATCTTCATCTTCAGAAGATACTAAAAGTGACACAGAAAGTGAAATAGGAAGTGAACTAGAGATTGCCTCAAATAGTTCTGAGTATGAATCAGATCGAGTTACTCCCATTACAGATTTATCAGTTCCAGAAGAACCATTCCCTAGGAGAATGACTATTCGACCATCATCTCAACAAATGCTTACAAATGAACAAGCAAAAAATGCTAGACCTCATTTTGGTTATTTGCGAAATAATAATGTTGTAGGTACTATTGGAGCCATTACTAGACAACAAATCCAAAATCAAAATTCTCAACCACAAACTCAAACTCAAAATGAGAAAACAACTCCATTTGTATTAAAGACACCAACAAAAGGGAATAATATATCAAGTTCACAACAGAAACCTCCTTATGATATTAATGAACAACTAGCAAATATCACAACTAGAATCTCTCTTTTGGATCTTTTGAGAACTTCATCTATCCATAGAGAAGAATTAATGAGTACCTTAAGTAAAATTATGGTACCACAAAATATAGAACCTGATGTTGTGGTTAATGTTGTAAGCTCCAATGGAACAAATTACATAGATTTTTTAGATAAGGATATTCCTCCTCAAAGCATGTATAGAGATAATCCTCTATACATCACAACATTAATTGGGGATGTAGGTGTCAAAAGAGTTTTAATTGATAATGGATCATCATTAAATATATGCACATATGAATTTTTCCAAATATTTGGATTTAGAAATGAAGATCTAAAAAGGACTGAAATGATTATTAAAGCATTTAATGATGAAACTCAAGAAACATGTGGAGTGTTATCGATTCCATTGCAAGTTGGTCCAAGGATTTTGGATATGACCATGTTTGTTGTACATTGTCCTACATCGTATAACATACTTTTGGGTCGACCTTGGATCAACGCAATGCGAGCGGTACCCTCTACATTACATCAGTGTGTTAAGTTTGAATTTAAAAATCAACTAGTTACTATACATGGTGATCCTAGACCATTTGATATGTGTGCCATGGTAGAACCAATAGGAGTTCCATTTTGTCCTGCTATGTCATCAACACATCCTAATCCACCTTCATCATCAACACCTTCATCATCTAAAACTACACCATCTAAATCTACAACTAAAGAAGATAGTCCCTCTACTTCATATCCTACTTCGGATGAAGTATTACCGGATTTATCTTCGATACTCACAACTTCAGAATAAAATAATAATTTTACCACTCAAGATTCCCTAGTGTTAGCTAAGTTACCACCATCTCCCTGAATTATGGGCTTACCATAAAATTTGGGAAGTATCTATCATGTTGGGAGTTGTGCCTTTGTCTATGCAGGGTATGATTATGGCAAAATTAATATTGTGAGTATCACAATTGATCAAAATGGTTTTGCTAAATGTTACTTTTCTAATGGATATATAAAATCAAAACAAATGATGTGTGATATGGGTTACAGAGGTAAAGGTTTAGGACCTCTTGAAAATGGAATACAAGAGCCTTTAGAAGTTGAAGAATGGCCTGCCCGATGTGGTATTGGCTACATTCCTACAAAAACCCAACCATTCCCATATGAGGATGATGATCACCTTATAACATATGAAGAATATTTAGCACAAAAAGAATTTTTCAAATCAAGAAGAAGGATATATTCTTGTAATATGTTATCAATAGCATACCCAGACATGATTGTTGAACCAGATGAATATTTAGAGGGAGATATTTTTCATGATATTTCTGTTGATGAAGTTTTAAAGAATAAATTCTATTTTGATGGGTCTATACCATGTATAGCCCATGTTGAAGCAACTACCCCTCAAGAAGAGTTAGAAAAATTAACTTTAGAGGAATTACAAGAAATGGGGGTGTCACCAACACCACCCAACTTTGAAAGAGAATCAAATATTGTGATAGAAAATGTTTTACAAGTTAACATTGGGATAGAGGAAAACCCTCGCATGGTCAAAATTGGAGCAGAATTAAGTGAAGAAAGATAGAAAGAATATATAGCATTTCTCATAGAGTATGTTGATGTCTTTGCTTGGACATATGCAGATATGCCAGGCCTAGATCCTTCTGTGGTAATGCACCATCTAGTAGTGCACCCTGATGCAAAACCTGTAAAGCAAAAACTTAGGAAAATGCATCCCAAAGTAGCACTACTAGTTAAAAATGAGTTAGAAAAACTTTTGAATGTAATTTTTATCCAAGCTATTGATTATGTTGAGTGGATATCAAATGTTGTTCCAGTAGCTAAAAAAGAAGCCACTAAAGTTAGGGTTTGTACTGATTTTAGGGATATTAATGATGCATGCCCTAAGGATGATTTCCCTCTCCCTAATATGGATCAAATCATAGATTTTACAGTTGGGAGTGGGATGTTATCCCTCATGGATGGTTTTTTAGGATACAATCAAATTAGAATAGCTCCTGAAGATCAACCCAAAATAACTTTTATTACACCTTGGGGTACCTTTTGTTGGAAAGTAATACCTTTTGGTTTAAATAATGTAGGAGCAACATATCAAAGAGCTATGACATACATATTTCATGATATGATGTATGATATTCTACATGATTATGTAGATGATATTATAGCTCGTTCAGCTAAAGAGGAAGAGCATATCAATGATTTAAGAAAAGTGTTTGATAGATTAAGAGAATATTTGATTCGATTAAATCCTGAAAAATGTGTATTTGGAGTTAAATCAAGAAAATTGTTGGGGGTTATTGTTTCTATGCATGGTATAGAAATAGATCCTCTCAAAATTAAAGCTATCCTTGATATGCCACCACCTAAAAACATATCAGAATTAAGAAGTTTACAAGGTAAATTATAGTCTATCCATCGTTTCATTGATAAATTGGTGGATAAAATAGGACCTTTTCTTAAATTACTTAAGAAAAACATTCCATTCCAATGGGATAAGGAATGTCAAGAAGCTTTTGAGAGTCTTAAATAGTATCTTCTTACTCCTCCAGTGCTTGTTCCTCCTAGACCTGATTATCCATTTATTTTATATATTTTTGCTTTGGAACTTGCACTTGGAGCTATGTTGGCTCAAATTGATGATGAAAAGAAAGAACGAGCCACATATTATATAAGCAGAACATTAATAAGTTATGAAACCCGCTATACTCCATTAGAAAAACTTTGTTTAGCAGTTGTGTTTTCTACGCAAAAGTTGCATCATTATATGCTTAGTCAAAAAACATTTGTTATAGCTAAGTCTGATCCATTAAGGTACTTGATGAGTAGACCTTACTTGTCAGGGTGCACAACTAAGTGGGTTCTTGCTCTAAGTGAGTTTGACCTTACATTTATTGGCCAAAAATATATTAAAGGCCAAGTTATAGCTGATCAGTTAGTTGTTGCACCTTTAGAGTCTACTCACCCTATAACTATAGAATTTCTTGATGAGTGCCTTAACTTAGAAGAAGATCTGTCTGAGTCATGGTATTTATATTTTTATGGAGCTAGATGCATGAGTGGTGTAGGTTTGGTATTATATTAATATCTCCACAAAAGCACCTTATCCCTTTGTCTTTCAAATTACAATTTGCTTGTACTAATAATACTGTAGAGTATGAGGCTCTAATCCTTGGGTTACGAGCCGCTTTAGCCTTAAAAATTAAAATATTATTAGTCTTTGAAGATTCTCAGCTTGTGATAAATCAAATCAATGAATTTTATCAGACATGATATGAGAAGCTCCACCCTTATAAGGAGTATGTTCTTAAACTTATTTCATTGTTTGAGAAAGTAACTTTAGAAGCCATCCCTCGCACTAGCAACCATGTCGTTGATGCCATGGTTGTAGCTGCTTCTTTGTTACCTTTGGAGTTGGATGATGAGTATGCTACTATCATTATTCACCAACTCTAAGAGCCTACTTCCTCTAAGTCATGTCTAGAGCCATTAGATGTATTTTTGATTAATGAAACAACCCTAGAACCTTGGTATATAGATGTCTTTAATTTTCTCCAAAATGGAACCTTCCCAGAAGGATTAGATAGAAACCAATGTAGGTTATTACGTAAGTGAGTTGTTCACTTTGTAATTGTTGGTAATACCCTATACAAAAGATCCTTTGAAGGTATCCTATTAATATGTCTTAATTTAGAAGAGTCTAAGAAAGCCTTAAGTGAAGCCCATGATGGATCCTATGGAGGACACTTTAGTGGAAGTGCCATTGCTAAGAAACTCCTTCGAATGGGATATTTTTGGCCTTCCATGGAAAAGGATGCTAATGATTATGTGCATCATTGTGACAAGTGTCAAAGACATGCAGACCTTGTTCATGCTCCTACTCAGGAACTTCAAGCTATTTCATCTCCTTGGCCCTTCTCTAAATGGGGTTTAGATATTATTGGTAAAATTAATCCTATTTCATCTGATGGTCATAAATTTATAATAATAACAATAGAATATTTCACAAAGTGGGTAGAAGCTATGCCATTAGCTTCTTGCATAGGAGTCCAAGTTTCTAAGTTTATCTTTAATCAAATCATATGTAGATTTGGAATCCCATCAACTCTCATCTCAGATAATGGAACATGTTTCAAGAACAAATATGTTAAGAAATTATGTCAAAAATATAAAATTCAACATAGATGGTCTACTCCTTATTATCCACAAGGAAATGGCCAAGTTGAAGCTTCAAATAAAACCTTAATCAAAATCCTAAAAATATTGGTTAATAAATTAGGTCGTGATTGGCACATGCAATTATATCCTACCTTGTGGGCCTATCGAACTAGTGTTCGTACTCCTACAGGTGCCTCACCTTTTGTCTTGGTTTATGGTGCTGAAGCAGTTTTTCCATTTGAGTTAGAAGTTCCTTCTCTAGCTCTCTTACTTCAGGATGTTGAAGTAGGGGATGAATATCGTGTTGGCAGACTAAGTCAGTTAGAACTTCTAGATGAAAAATGTATTCATGCCCTAGAGCATCTTCGCTCTTACCAAGACAAACTCAAAATATCATATGCCAAGAAATTCCATTGTCGATATTTTGAAATAGGTGATTTAGTACTCAAAGAAAATCAAAAGAATACAAATGCTAGAAAATATTTAAAAGGTAAATTTCAACCTAATTGGCTTGGACCATTTGTCATCACTACTAAATTTGGATCAGGTGCATATCGCTTGGCCACCTTAGAAGGAAAAGAACTTAAGGAGCCAATGAATATTATGCATCTCAAAAGATATTATGCATAAAACAAAAATTCCATTTCTGTACATACTTGTAAATAACTTCTTCATCATTTAATTTGCAATCATATTATCAAAATACCAAAAAAAATCAAGAAAACATAAAAATTTCCAAAAATATTTCAAATTGTTTTCTTTGCATCAGTGTGTGTTGTTTTCCAAAATTCAAGTTATATTTTATTTTATTTCAGATAAATTCAAAATTTATCTTGAACCATGCACTTAATTTACATCTTACATAATTTTGATTTTATCACTTTGATTATAAATCTCTCTTGTATCGAAAAGCACTATTACTTCATTAAATAAATTTTGAGTTTTGGGAAATGATCTTGCTACTTCTTGAACCAAGAACACATTCTCACATCTTAAATATGATTTGTTACAAAATTCAAAATGATACTACATAGTAGTCTTAGTTCCTTAAGCGAAAATTTTCCCTTGCTATCCTATTATGCGCATGGTCTAGAATATTAAGAATTGGCAAAAGGACAAGCTCCCCCCTACCCGAATAAAATCCCTTGCTCTACGTCTAATCTGGGCAAGTATCCCAGAAAAAAAAAAGAAAAAAAAAAGAAAAGAAAAGAAAAAGCAATAAAATCCCCTTGTTAAAAAATGGACAAGAAATCCCTATTCCAAAAATTAGAAGAAAATAAGGGGGTAGTGAGCTTGAATCCTTGGAATTCCTCAGTTATTCGAAAGCCATGAGGTAAGCCCCATAACAGGTGGTTTGTGCCCAACCCGCTTGACCTTGGGTAATCCCTTTCACATGGTGACATGTCTGTCACATTAGCGACCTTATTTTGTATAGACCAATGTCCACTTGTGGATTAGCTAGCTTTTTGTAACTTGACTTACATAGTAGTTCGGTACAATGGCATGCACAAAATCATGGTTAATGAACATTTCACTTGCACACACATTGGTTCATAAAAGTTTGCTTGTATCACTACCTTACTCAAAATCGGTAAATTAATTTCACAAGCACACACATTTGATCCTTGAGAGATTTTGTATCATTGTGTCAAATCAATATGGATAATGAACTCACTTATCACACACTGGTTCTTGATAAATTTGATTTTGTCTTAGAAATAAGTTAAAATATTCCTTTGAAATTTGTTAGACAACATTAGTTCATCATTTATATTTCAAAAGTTTTCAAAATATTCAAAAAAAATTTATTTCAAAAAGAACTTGTAGTACAAAATCATTTATCATGCATTGCATTTTTGACTTCGCGATGATGGTATAATTCCTAGGAATTATTCTTCTCAAATTTCACACTAGGAATTCTATGCCTAGCGCAAGTCATCTTTCTCAATTTTTAGGTCTAAAACATTTCATATTTATTAATCTTCTTAAATATGTGATACAAATGATTTGTTTCATATCAACTTATATCTTAAAGAAATAAATAATTTCATATTATCATGCATTGCATTTTGACTTCGCGATGATGGTATAATTCTTAGTAACTATTGTCCTCAAAATTTTCACACTAAGAATTCTATGCCTAGCGCAAGTCATCCTTCCCAAATTTTCATGCTTAAATCACATTATTTTCACAAACAATAACCTTTATCAAAATATTTCTTAAAAATCAAATTTTCTCAAAAACAAAATCAAACATCTTCTTTTATCATTATAAGCCTCAAGATTATACTTGAGCACCACAAAAACATTTCTATTATTAGCAATACAAAATTCCTCACAATAGGATTCACTTCATGACCTAGCGAGCATTGATCTCCACCAACGGTCATATAATAACACAACATCCTTCGAGGAACATTGCTAATCCATTTATTTCATCATTTTACAAAAACATCTTTTCAAAAACACATCTACAAAAATTAAATTTTTCATTTTAAGCATGATCAAAATATTTAAATCAAAAGCATGATTATAAGAAATTTAAACATCATAAAAATTCAATCAAATGCAATCAAATCATACAAAGTCACATAAGATAAGAAGATCAATATATATATATATATATATCTCAAAAGTCTATATACAAAAATAGAGTCAGATTGGTATGCCACAATCTCCAACATCGACATACTCAATCACCAAAAATATAGTACAAAAATAATCCCCACATATATTAACCCCTATCCTCTAGAAGCCCTAGAACTCTGGGCATCATCATCTCCACTAGGGGGTCATGGTGCTTGGAACCCTCTCACTCTCATAGTAGTAGTTATTCGGGTAGTCGATCAAGATCTGGAGTGACTCAAAGTCTCAGGTATGTCAAGCATCGGAGGCTCTGGCTACCTCTGATCCATAGGAACTACTACATGATATAAACCTTGATAGAAACCCACTAGTTGAAGCACCCGAGTCAATGCCCTCCCTGAGTCACTCCTCCTTAAGCGCATTGAGAGAAGATGTAGGAGCTGGATCCCTAGGTCCCTATCCCACCTATGTCTGAGCCCATGCCTGTGCGAGCTCTACCTCTAGAGTCTGGATCCTACTCCTCAAACCTACATCCTGTGCCTCTAGAGACTCAATATTAGTCTTCTAGGAGGCATTCTCCTCCCTCATACTAGTCACCTCTACCCATAGAGCAGCCATCTCACTACTCTCCCCCTCCTCCATAATCCTCTTGCCCTTATCGGGCATCTCAGGTACATCACCCTACTAAGGAGATGCTACATGCTCCTCCTCCACCCTATCATCCACCATCTACTGAGAAGAGGCTCTCCTCTCCTCCCTAGACATCTCTCCTATCCTAGCCAATCTCCCTGATCTAGATGCCCTCTCCCACCTTAGATGGTACTGATGTCCACCCCTAGTATGAGGACCCTATCTCCTAGAGGATACATGTGTCTTAGATTATTGCTTGATTGCTATGACGACGTTGTCTAAAGAACTGCTCAGCTATCCGATGCAATGTATTCCTCCGTAATGTCAATCGAGCAGGTCTGATGTCGAGTGTACCACTATCGATACCTATCTGTAACCTCGACATCATCTCCATCCATTGTCTATACTAGCTCATCATCTGGCTGTGGATCCAAAAACTATGCCATGTTAGGAGCCCCACTGAGAGTAGTAGGGTCCCGAGTAGATCTAGCAAAGGTGATATTCCTATACTGAGGAATATCCTACCGTAGCCCAAACTATCATTGCACCCAATCCATGCGATGCAACTCCACCTCTCCCTGGTCCATCCATAACCAAATGGTTCACCTGATGTGAGCCTGAAGCAGTTGCATTAAAAAACACATACAATCCATTGAAAACTAGAAATGCTAAAAGGAGCCAAAGATTTCCATTACTTTCATTCTAATAATGAGGATCCCAAAAGAAGAGCCCTTTTACAATTTTGAAAATTCCTACTTATGCCCTATTTTCCCTTTTTTTCCCACCTAAAACTTGAAATTTCAAATTTGAAATTTGGAGCAACTTACGGAGGTCATAACTTTGCGCTTGTTGACCCGATTGACTATTACAACATATTTTTGAAAACGGCATGAAACGAGATAAGATAAATTTAAATCTTCATGCCAAGGCTTGCGTCTATTCAAAAATCTTCAAATTCAACCTCTAAGACCTTTAAAAATCTCCTATAAGAAAAACTAGTTTTACTAGTTTTTACAAAATTAAACAATTACAATTTTTTTTGGGTGATGCAAGATCACTTTTGCACCATTGGATGCTCCTGCATTAGAAACCTAGGGTAAATTGAGAATTGACCTTCACTTCTTTATTGTTGGAAGAAAACTAAGGCATTCAACCTCAGCCTTCGACAACCAATATGAATCTTCAACATGCCTACCCTTCCACTTAACTAGATATTTTGCATACTGCTTATTTCTTGTGCTTTTGCCTACTCGGGTATCTATGACCTCTTCTATCTCTTCTATCTCTGGAGTAGATGTGGGAATACTCTGTGACTAGTCTACCATTATTGTCACCTTCATGATATTCTACCAAATCTGAAATGTTGAACACAGGTGATATATTCAGCCCACTTGGCAATTCTACCTCATAGGCATTCCCTGAATCTCGTTTCCTTATGACCCTGCATGGTAAAAATTTCTTAATTTTTTACTTGTTGTAGGTTTTAGCAGGAAATATTTCCTTTCTGAAGTGAACCATAACATGATCTCCCACTTGGAACTCCTTAAGTCGCCACTTCTGTTCTACTCTTGTCTTGTATTGAGTGTTCATATTGTTGATATGCTGCTTCACTTCATCATGCAGGCTCTTCAGGTGCTCTATAAAGTCCTCAGCCTCAACACTACTCTTTTCCCCTCTGTCCATATTTCTCAACTCAGAAGCATTCCTTGGGCTGCTTCCATACACAATATGGAATAGGGATTTATTAGTACTCCTATTGACAAAATTATTGTATGCAAATTTTGCCTATGGCAAAACCAAATCCTATCCCTTGGGCTTATCTCCTACCAAGCACCTCAGTAGATTGCCCAAACTTCTGTTCACCACCTCTATTTTTCTGACAGTATGTGGATGGTATGCAGAACTAAATTTTAGGTCTGTCTTCAATTTCTTCCATAAGATCCTCCAAAAATACCCAATAAACTTGGTATCCTTGTCAGAAATGATACTCTTTGGTAGACCATGTAGGCGTACCACCTCTTTGAAAAATAACCCTGCAACATGAACTACATCATTAGTTTTCTAGTAGGGAATAAAATGTGCCATATTCGAAAACCTATCAACCACCACAAATATGGAGTCATTCCTCCTCTATATCCTTGGTAAGCCAAGAACAAATTCCATGCTGATTTCCTCCCATGGCCTATCTGGTACAGGTAACGGTTGATATAATCCAGTATTCTGTCTCACACCCTTGGCCATCTGGCATACTCTACAACTCTATACAAACTTCTTCACATATTACTACAACTGTGGTCAATAGTAGTTCTTACTAACGAGGAAAATGGTCTTATCTCAACCAAAGTGTCCAACTAACCCTCCACTATGCTTCTCCTTGACCAGATTCTTTCTCATTGAACTCCTTGGAATGCATAATTGATTTCCTCTGAACAACATCCCATATTGGATTAGAAAATCCAACCACTTAGTCCTATCTAAAGTAACAGGCACTAAGCAAGCCCTCCAAGCCTCTACAAAATTAGAATCTTCAGGGTACAAAATCTTAAGTTCATCAAACCCTACAACTTCCACCTTCATTTCTGTCAACAAACACTGCCTTCTACTTAAGGCATCTACAACTCTGTTTGACTTCCCACTCCTGTGCTTCAATACAAAGGTATAACTCTGTAGAAACTCAACCTAATTTAAGTGCCTCTGATTTAGCTTCCCTTGGCTATTAATATACTGTAATGCCTGATGATCAGTATATAGAAAAAAATATTTTGGCAACAAATAATGCCTCCACTTCTTTAGAGCTTGAACTATAGTATAAAACTCCTAATCATATAAAAAATACTTCATCCTAGCATCATTGAGTTTCTCACTAAAATAAGCAACATGTTTACTTTCTTGACTCAACACAACTCCTATGGCACTACCACTAGCATCACAGTCTACCTGAAATACCTTATTGAAATCTAAAATAGGTTGTTCTGTGACATTATTTTTCAACATATCAAAGCTCTTATCTACTCCTAAGGTCCACTTAAATTTTTTATTATCCCCTCTCATTGTTTCTATTAGGGGTGCACAAATACTGCTAAAATTTCTAATAAATTTTCTATAAAAACTTGCTAGACCATGAAATGATTTGACCTCAGTTATACTCCTTGGAGTAGGCCATTTAATGATAGCCCTCACCTTTTTTAGGTCCATTTTTAGACCTTCAAATGAGATAACAAATCCCAGATACACTAACTCCTTCACAAAACTGTACTTCTTCAAATTAATCAGCAATTGCTCCTCCTTCAACTTCTCAAAAACTCTTCCGATATGCATCAGATGCTCTTCCAGGGTCTTGCTAAATATTAAAATGTCATCCAAATAGACAATGATGATTTTTCCTAAAAACTCCTTCAATACCTCATTCATCAGCCACATGAATGTGCTTGGTGCATTGGTTAGCCCAAATGGCATGACCAACCACTCATAAAAACCCTCTCTAGTCTTGAATGCTATCTTCCACTCATCCCCTTCTCTAACACAAATTTTATGGTACCCACTCTTCAGGTCAATCTTTGTGAAGTACTTGGCTCCACTCAAACAGTCCATAATTTCATCCATCCTTGGCAATGGGAATCTATATTTTATGGTGATCTTGTTAATAGCTCAGGATTCTGTACACATTCTCCACTATCCATATTTCTTTGGTGTTAGTATTATAGGTACTGCACATGTACTCAGGCTCTCCCAAATCAGTCCTTTTTTTAGCAACTCTTGGAATTGTTTGTTTAGCTCCTCACTTTCTACAAGAGTCATTCTATGGGCTGCCTTATTGGGTAAACCAGATCCTGGTACCAAATCTATATGGTGACTGATATTCCTCACTAGTAGCAAACCCTCTAGTACATTATTTGATATAATATCTTGAAATTCTTCTAACAAACTTGAGACTTCTATTAGGGTATTTTTGCATGCTTCTTCCCTAACTCTAGGAATTAATGCATAACACATATGCTCATGTTTCAAACCATCCAAAAACCTTCTACCTTCAACTAAATAGATTCTAGCACTACTACATACCTTTTTTTCCACCTCCTTTAGGGGCTTCAGCTTATGGCTCACTCCATTCTTTGTTAGGGAGTAAGTGTTGGCACGCCCATCATGCATTGCACACCGATCAAACTACCATGAAATTCCCAATATAAAATGGTAAGCATACATAGGTAGGATGTCACATAGGACCTCATCATAGTAATTCCTAATGTTAAATTTTACCAAGAACTTCTCACTGACCAAAGCCCTATGGTCCTTCTGAAACCATGCAATCTGATATGGATGTGAGTGTCTCTTCATCTCTAAATGCATTTTGGTAACCATTCCTTTTGCAACTAGGTTATTCATGCTACCATTATCTATGATAGTATTACAGACCTTACCTACACATTTACACCTTGTGCAAAATAAGCTCTTCCTCTGATCTGGATCTTTCTCCTCATTCAGCAAGGCTCTCATTGTTATCAATACTTCTCCTCTTTCTTCTTCTTTGGAGTGCTCAAACTCAATACCTTCATCAACAATAGTAGCTCGGGCATTACCTTAAGGCCTCCTATTTTTCCTCCTTGGTGTTGTGGACACTCGTATGCTCGATGTCCTTCTCCACAATGGAAATAGGTTCCACAAAATCCTCCTTTTTCAAACCCTCATCCAAACCTTCCTCTTCCTCTCTGGTAACCATTATTTTGGTAGTTATTATTCTTCTCATGGGGGCGGTAAGCATTTTATCCCTTCTGGTCTTGACTATTGCTTGCATCCCAAGTTTTCTTTTTGTCCTCATTCCATCCTCCATTTGTTCTCCCACCAGTTCTTGCACCATGACCTCTTCCTCTCTGTTTTCTTTCAAACCTCTTGTTCAACTTCTCTTCTACCTTCAAGGCAAACTAGTAAGCATCTTCAATGGTGGTCATTCTAACTAGACTCAACTCTTCTTGAATACTTGCTCTTAACCCATTAATATAATGGGCTACATTCTCCTTTTTGGCCTTAGAATGGCCTGTTCTAATCAAGATCTTATAGAAATCCTCTATATATTCTTTGACATACTTACTCGATTGTCTCAAACCTTGCATTTTCTTGAGCAAATCCAACTCATAATCAACTGGAATAAATTATCTCTTTAAATTCTCCACCATATACTCCCACCTTGTTATCCTTTCTTTTCCTCTTTTATTTATGTCTAGCTGCACTCCCTTCCACCATATGCTAGCATGACCCTTAAGCTTGGTCTTAGCAAACTTGACCCTCTCGGGATATTCTACCTCCTCATACTCGAAGTATTCCTCCATGTCATTGATCCAATCGATCAAATATTATGGGTTGAGATTTCCAAAATATGTGAAGACATCAAAATTTGGTCTCTTACCAATCTGTGATATGACCTTATACAATTTGGCTTGTGCAAGATCTACTGCCTCTTCTTCTTCTTCTTTGAAGTGGGCCTCTTCTTATTTAGCTTCATCTTCACTCCCTTATTCTCTCTTTGGCTCAAAATCTCTATGCAGCTCCTCTTGTAGAGCTTGAACTTACCTCTGCAAAGATCTAAAATATTCTTCTAGCACCATATTTCTCCCACCATCACGGTTTCTTCGTGGAGGCATTCTGCTCACTTCTCCCACAAACCCTAACCACAGATCCTAGTGTAAACTGCCTCACATTCAACGCCCTATTTACACACTTAGGAACTCTCACTCTGATACCAATTGAAGCAGAGTTGCATTAAAAAACACATACAATCCACCGAAAACTAGAAATGCTAAAAGGATCCAAATCTTTCCATTACTTTCATGCTAATAATGAGGATACCACTTGAAGAAGAGTTGCTTAAAAAAACACATACAATCCGTTGAAAACCAAAAATGCTAAAAGGAGCCAAATATTTCCATTAATTTCATGCTAATAATGAGGATCCCAAAAGAAGAGCCCTTTTACAATTTCGAAAATTCCTACTTATGCCCTATTTTCCCTTTTTTTCCCACCTAAAACTTGAAATTTCAAATTTGAAATTTGGGGCAACTTGCGGAGGTCATAAATTCGTGCTCGTTGAACCAGTTGACTATTATAGCATATTTTTGGAAACGACATGAAATGAGATAAGCAATGGTTACCTTTTTGTGCCAAGTCTCATATCTAACCAAAAATCCTCAAATTTGACCTCTAAGACCTTTAAAAATCTCTTGCAAGAAAAACTAGTTTTACTAGTTTTTACAAAATTAAACAATTACAATATTTTTTGGGTGATGCAAGATCACTTTTACACCATTGGATGCTCTTGCATTAGATCCAACTCAAAAGCATCCTCACCCCACCCTAGTAGCTCTCTCCAAGACCTCCATCTAATATCCTCTACCAGTAGCTCATCAAAGAGTCACCTCGCTACATCAAGGCCAACTCGTCTCGGACGTCCCCTCTATAGAGGTCAATATAAGATACTTGATCTATCCTCCTCTATTCTAGGCTCACCATCTCCTACTCAAGCCAGAGTAATTCCTATAGGTCATATGATAGCTAGGTTCTCCAAATACCACACCTGTAGAAAGGATTTCAAAATCAATCTCTTCTCCCCTTGTAGACCACTCTATGCAAAACTTTGTACAATCTACAGAGAAAGAAGGGACCCCAAAAAAATCGTATGCTTTGGTAATTCATATCGTAGATCACCTCTGCTAAGGTCCATGGTAGGTGGCATCCATTTAGGTGGCACAGTATAAGGCCTCCCATGATGCCACTCAACAAAATTGTCAAACAAGAGATTCCCTGTATCTTCTTGAGCCTGTCAATAATAACCCCACCCTTCTTCAGTAAGAAGATAAGGTCTCATGTTAGTCTCCTCAATGCCTAGCCTTGGTTTCCAGACATAGCTACGTGATAACCTCTCATCGGTATTATTAGAATCCTCCATACATCCTCTAGTGTGGGAATCATCTCCTCTATCGGTAACATGAAGCATGAGGACTCTAGGTACCACATCTCTATCAGAGTCATCAACAGTATCATGTCCACTAGGATTTGTGGTATCTCTGCCACATGCATCAGCCCCACTGACTCTAAGCATGTTCTCTCATCAGTCGATAGAGTAGCCAAGTCTACATGGAGAGTAGCATATCTCCATTCCTAATTATTTAGTTCAACCATCTATCAATAACAATAAAATAAAAAAAATTTAATCAGTGATCAGATCAAAAGTATGAGATAATCGGGTGATATCGTATCAATTTTTGTGATATCATACTCTATGATATCATTGAAATCAGTCTGATATCGACCTCGATCGGATCAATTTTACGATATCATATGATACGATATTGTAGAATTGAGTTGATTTCATCAATATCATATCATACAATATCATGAAATGACAAAGATATTGTGAAATCGTTATGATTTCACAATTAGGGCTATGTAACGGTAGTCGTGCCCTAAAAATAAAAAATTAAATCAAATTAAAAATGAAAACATGAAAAATCTAAGCTAAAAGAGAGAAAAATACTTACCCTGAGAGCTCGTCTCCTACCCGGACCAAATCAGTGCGATGGGGAGCATTCACCATGTTTTCTCCAGAGCTCCAAATCAACAAAGACAAATAACAAATGAAGTGAGTTTTAAACCCCAGTTTATCTTTTATCTATTTTACCCTTAATGCAGAAGATTTCGAGTTTTTATTCAAATGAAATATTTGATGTAAAAAATCGAAGGGGGTATTACACCTAATGCAGTTCACAATAAAACTTCAAAATTTTAAACTTTTGTGCAATTAAATTTTTTACTTTCTTGTAAAGCATGCTATTCTTTTCTTTAAAACATATTTTCAAAAATGTACTAAAGAGGGGGTAAAATGTAACACCCTAAATTTGACATATAATAATTTGCATTAAAGATAAAAATATCCAAAAATTAATTCAATTAACTTTGTAGCTTGTTACCTCGATTTTCATACCTTCTAGACGAGATTAGATGGAACTATTGAGATCGTACGTATGATCTCAGAGATTGTATGCACGATCATGCATATGATATCTGTGATCATATGTATGATCTCTACAATCGTACGTACGATCTTTTCCAAAATAGAAATACTCAGTTAGGCAAAATGACAAACCCTGAAGGAGTTGCAACCTATTCTATTTTTAGATTCTTTTTCTCTACTCGTTCATCCTATCTAATCAGGCATCCCTCCCCTCGAATTACTCCTAAATCCATGACATAATTTTGTATTTGAATCACTATAAGTTTTGCATTAATCCTAGTTATTTTCTATTTTTTATAGGATCAGAGGATACGATTAGTGATTAGAGCATACGATCTTGCAATTAGAGCATACGATATTGCTTGCAGATCACTTGGGGGAAACTCCAAGTGTTGGTTTGCAGTTATTAACCTCTCATTTGCATGTTTATCATTTGCTTTATCATTTTCCATCGCATATCATATTAGATTTAATCATTTTCATTCCTGGAGTTCACCAAACTGCATTCACTTGCATATTTCATCTAGCTCAAGGTATATACCTGTTAGATATTTGTATTAATGCATTCAATATTTCATACATAATTTGATTTCTACCTAGCAAAGTTTGTAGTATATCTTGCTTCTCTGTTTTTGTACACTATTCATGAAACTACAGGTTTCTGTCAAGATCGGATCGTCCGATCACTGATCGAATGGTATGATCATATATCGTAAGTATGATCTTGAACATAATCATATGATGCTTTGCTGCATAAGATCTTATCTGCTTTAGATACATGTCAGAGTTTTAAATCACTTTATAAGCATTCCATTGTTCATTAAAGTTCTATTTTCTATTGTTTACTGCTTGCATATGAATTAAAATTGCATATAGATTAGCATAGTTGCATATTGGCCAAAACTAGGTGATTGTGAGATTTTCTAAAAGGAACACATCAAAACAAACTCAAAAAACCTAGGCATGGAAACTGCCATAAAATATTTTTTGGTGAACCCTAAAAAATTCATCAAAAAATCACCAAAGAAGACACGAACTCAAGTCTCTCTCTTCGAAGTGTAGACCTATCATTCTCCCATTCCCCTTTGAGGCATGGATCCATTAGCTTGAAGTATAGGAGTGTGTAAATTTTAGACCTACAAGACTCCCTCTCAAAAGCCTATGGCCCAATGTACCCCTCCTCTTACATTGAAATCCCCATCTAGAGCATGGTTGTCACCTTCCCCAATTGAAAGGGTTACACTCAAGAATTTAATGATCTTATCGAGTCTATGCATAAAGCCAAAAAAATATGCATATTTTATGCCAAACAAGCAGTCACCTTGCTAGATGAGTACAATAACAAGTATGGCAATGAGGATCCTAAAGACCCAATAAAGTCCTCGGATATAGCTAGTGCTAACTAGACCCCCCTCCTATTTCTCCCTAATATCTAGATTCATCTTTCCCTATTTCTCTTTTGTTAGTTGTAGTTTAATTTATCTATTTACAGTGTTCATGGGTCCTCCATTGTTTTGTTTTTGGACTCAAGACTTCCTGTTGTTTCTATGTGTTTTTCCTGTAGGATCCTCTTTGAGGACCTTCTCCAATTGTAAAAGAATTAGGTATCCTTTCAAAACCCTTTCATTTTTCTTCAAATTGCAAAATCAATTTGCATATATCCAAATATTTAAACAAATATAAATTTTCTTCAATTTGCATTTATCAAATTTCAAATACTCCCTTATAATTCCCAATTTTTTTTTTTTCAAATACTCAATTAAATCATTAATTAATGTTATATCTCCATTAATTTTTCTTTTGCCAAATATTTTACTTTAGGATTAATCATTTTTTAAATCACTAAAGTCCAAATGTGGACTCATAAATTTGAAATATGGAAAAGATTATTTGGTACATTGGTTCATGCAATATATTTCCTTCACATGTGGTAATGGATATTACTTTCTCCTTTATCACCATTCACTCTTAGCAATCATAAATTAGATTTAGATTGCACCTTAAATGTTATGCAATTCTCACATTGTAGGCTTTCTGTCAATGCTCCTTAGATGTTATGTAGGCAAAGGATTTCAACATATGCTTGCAGGACTTTCTATTCTTATATGTTATTTCCTTCTTTGTTGGTTCAGTCCTCTCAGGTTTACATTAGGTATTCTAGTCTGCTTCAATTCTATCTCTATACCAATGTGCTCTAGTTCTTATAAGATGCTTCTATCTTTACCAATGTTCTTTAGTTCTTTTGAACATTTTTTCCTTCACCAATGTTCTTTGGTTCTTTGAATATCTTCACCAAGCACCCAATATTTTCTCTTCACCAAATTACTCTAGTTTTTTGGGATGATTCAATCCTTTTTAACATCTTTGATTTACTTTAGATGCACCAATGCTTTGATATCTATTCTAATGCCTACTAGCCAATATTTCTAGAAAACATATCTCTTTTCTTGACTGCAATTCAATGCTATATCTTGGTAGTATTCACAATAATATTTTTATGTTTGTTCACCTTTTTCAAGCCACTATTCTTTGGCTTATCAATGTTGGACTTTGTCCTATCTAGCTCAAATATTTTCTTTCAATGAAATATGTTAGGCAAAAAATATTCAACCTTCTTATCAATCAAATTATCAATAATCATTTATGTATAATCAAATTTAATTTTATATCAGATGTTTTCCTTTGATGCTAGCTTCTAACTTGCAACATTTTTTTCAAATAAAATTCATACCAAAGACAATCTTGGTCCTAGCTATTATCAATATTCCTCCTCCAAAAAATAGATAAAGTGTGGTAGCTCTAATACCACTATTGTATTTTTAGCCAAATTATCACATGTCCCAATATTTAGGATCAAATATAAAATTTAGTATTTGAGCATTCAATATAAATGGTCAATGTCAATGAACATAACATTCATGAAAATAATAACAATAATATGAAATAAATGACCAATATATCATTCATGAAATAACATGAAGAAACTTACAATATTACTACTCAAATTGTATACAAGCTCAATATGTAATTCTTATTATTTTTAACTTTCTTGGATACAATACATGTAGCTTTATATCCATGATATAACCTTAGAAACATGATTCTTCAATACTTTTAATATTTCTCGCCTCACATATATGGAAGATGCATCATCTCCTATTTCACACATAAGATAAACCTCTCTTGCCTCTTTGTTTTTACATCTTCCCACTTGCATACATAACTCTTGATATTCTATTTCCTTGCACACTTCTACATTCTACACACTTGTACACTTTACTATATGACACTTGCACACTTTCTCACTCTACACACTTACATGACACCTATACACATCCTACACATAGACACATACTTTAAGGGAAAATATAAATCACACACCTAAAATATAGACTAATAGTCTAATATAATATTTACATATAAACAATTGTACCATGGGGGTACATTTATATTTCTATAAAATAATGTAATATTCTCTAGTACATACTAAGAATATACTATTTATTAACCATATTAACCCTATGTTTTGTCTTCCTATCATGTTTAGAGTTTAAATATGTAAATTATACATACCTTCAATAAATCTTGTATATAGTACCATAAATGTTTATAAATATCATTATATCTACTTAAATAATTTTGTTCCACTATATCTATAATTAAACCCTTCATGTCAAATGGCATGAGCTCAGCTAGTTAAATTCCTCAACATTCAAGGAGAAGACCGAAGTTCAAATTCTACCAAGAAATGCATACATAGTTGTCAAGTTGTTGTAATACCACTATGTAGTCTTGATGTAATGTGGTGGGACCCATTTCACTCCCATATAATCAAGTTTAAAAAAAAACAAAATAAAAACAAAACCTATAATAGTTATGACATCCAAACAAAAACTAAAATCTTAACTAATAGTATTTGTTTGAGATCTTCTCATGCTTTAACTATATTTTACTTTGTTAAGTGTTTAACATCATTATAAATATTGCAATTACCACTCATTAACATTAAACATAACAATTTATTTTTCTATTTATAGTATAATGCTTAAAGACAAATACATCTCATTGAGAGAGTAAATTATAGAAGAAAATATGCTATTTTTATTTTATTATACACCCTCTACACAACATAACAAAACACATGTTTGTTATATCTAAACTTTATCATAAAGAATAATTGACTAGAATACACAATGCAATGATCAACTATGATAGAACTTCCTTATGGGTGATAGCAAACTAAGTTCTTCTTAAAGGCCAATATTTATTAATAAGGTGAGTGCATGCCTTTACCTATACCTAAATGAAGGCCTATAAATCACTAACATATTATAATCCATCAATGTTTATTAATCATAACATCAAACCAATCTAAGAGTTTATTACTTGTCATTTTTTATAAAACAAGGACATTAGTAACCTATTGCCATTTATGTTTCTAATAATCACAAAATAAGTAATATATATGTAGACCCTTATTGTTAGAATATAATATTGAAATACTAATGGTTGCAATTATAATAACATTAGAGATATTTACCAAGATGTTAAAAGAGGAAATTGCATTCATACCTCCTTTCAAGAACTCCCTCTTTGAATTATTTAGAAGAGATAATTAATTGAAAGGGGAATAAACACATACCATAAGTTGGATGTTTTCTCCATACTAGTCTCATGCATATTATAACCCTCTTCCTATCAAAGGATAATGTTGGTGACATAATTATTTCTATATCATAAACATATCTTATAATTATATACTTCAAATTCTCCAGTAAGACAACTTACAAGTTAGCATAAGGAACATAACATTTTAAAATTATTTATACTAAAATAAATATTCTTCCACATCTATTATCTTAAGAGAACACTTCCAAATGATATTATTAGGGATCTCAAGACATATTTTATCTAAAAAATCATGCGATTTATAATTGTGTAAATGGTATTTTGTATTAAGGCATCATTATAAAAGCATCTAAAGTTGTTATTTTTTAAATTAAAATTAGTATTGATTCCTTTGGGATCATATTAATCTAATGTAATTCATTTTCTGTTGTTAAGTACACTAATCGAGTATCATTACATAGTAATATAATCAAGCATTAAAGTGGAATACTAAAATAGGTAATATAAATTATATGCATATTGCACTTATCCAACACAATATTCAATCTCACATTCCCATTTCAATATGTAAATATTTTCTTATATAGAAAAAATGAATAGGTTCTTATCATTTGATAACTCTCTCTCTCTCTCACACACACAAAAAGTTAATTTTCAAGTCACACATGCTAGTCAAGAATATAATTTTTAACTTAATGTAGTTTTGCACTTATGGTCTCTAATTCAATATTTAAAGATACATTTTAAGGCTAAATTTTCTTAAAATGCTAATTGTCACCTAAGAATTCCATAACATCCATTTTTATAACTATAAGTTTATTATTTTCTAGGGTATTATATATGCTTACAAATTGTGCTTAATATCTAAGAGGCACAAAAAATCATCTTTTATATAATAAAATCATGATTACTTAATATTTAAGATAAATTAATGGTATTATAGTTAAGAAATTAAGGATCAAACACCATAATTTTACAAAAAAAAATATCCATGCACTAAAAATTTAGATTTTCCATATATAATATTATCCTAAATTATTACATATGACATGTAGCTTTTCAAACTACTGATTTTCCATTTATGTATTATTATTATCCAACTTTAATATTGCTCCTTTTTGTTGAAAGTATAATATGACTTATGACCAAGGCCAATATTTTATGATGTAATCTTGCATAGGCATACAAGAAATCATTGTACAATTGTATTTAATTTATTATAATATTTTATTATGTAATTCCTATAGGTCATGATTAACCTTGTTATGGTTAAACCCACCTTATAACTTGTAATTAACCTTAATCCCTCTTGTTATGTCAACTTATGTTAACTTTTTTATGTATTTGGGGTTTTGGTATTGGTATAAATATCCTCATCACTCCATCTATTGTATCATAGTGTCATAATTCTTGTCTGTGGATAACATAATGATTATTTGTGGTGCTTGTGGATTCCCAATATATCAGTTTTTTTCACCTTTTTTTACTTTTTTTGTATAAGATTTTAGTGTATGGATTTCTTATGTTTGTTTTTGGAAATTGGTATGAGTTCCAACATGGTATTAGAGTTGGTACAGAGCTTCATAAGTTGGTCATGCAAAACATTTATTCAAAGCCTCCAATATTTCTTCTGACTTCTAAGATGAATTACTCCTTAGAGCTTCATAAGCAACTTCAGTAAAATAAGCAAAAAGAAAATCCATTTTTTTATTATTCTAATTATTTTGATTTTTTGGATAATTTACATCTACTCTAGGTTATATTTTCCTTGTAGAAAAAAAGTTTAACAAATTGATGTTCTTCAAAAATGTCACTCTAGGGATATTTTGGAGGGTAACTTCTAGAGGCCATAACGTTTGCATACAAAAGCATTTCAAGCCACATTTTTCAAATCACACACCATTGTGATATATTTACATTGGTGGTATTTGTTCAAGGACACATTAAAACTAGAGGGATGCCTTATTATGATTCTTCAAATCCTATTTCCTCATTTCAAAAAGGTAAACTTATAGTATCTTATGCAATAAAAATATTTGGTCTACACTTCTGAAGATATAGCTAGATTTGTAATAGTTGCAATGGATGTTGAGTATTTTGGACACATATAGGAAAAGGATTCAAAATATGATTTATTAAATATCTCTTCCTCCTTTGGGACATTGATTCAACTTATTCATGAAGATCTAATTTTTCATGATCTATTTTTTTAAATTCTTTTGTCCAAGTACTCTTGGGATTTTGTAATGGCTCTTTTCATAAACAGGTTAATGCGAATCCTCTTTTGGTAATATAAATTAGGTGGCCTAAGGACAAGTTGAAGTTTCCAAATAAGATGATGTATGTTGTAAAACTAAAAGATATGCTTACAGGTATTACCTAATGTGACTATAAAATATTGAGGTAAATTTTATTAAGAGGGAGTACTCTTGAATTATTTTACTCATATGGAGTCTTACCAATAGTATGCTTTGAGTATATGTAGGAATATATGATAATGATTGTAATGACTACTCTCTAGCATAAGGAGATTCTTATACAAAAGAATTTTTGCATCAATAAATTTTCAAATTATGAGGGGGATCCAAATGAGTCTTAATCAAATGGGAAAACCCATCAGAGCATCTATTATGAGTGAATCATACTATTATTAATGATATATTCTCTTCTTGACCCCTCAATTCAAATTATGAGGGGGTGTTGAAAGTGTAATTTGACTTATGGCCAAGGTTGATATTGTATGATGTAATCTTGTATAGACCTACAAGAAATCATTATACAATTGTATTTAACTTATTATAATATTTTATTATGTACCATATGCCTTATTATGGTTAAACCCACCTTAAAACTTGTAATGAACCTTAATCCCTCTTGTTATGTCATCTTAGGTTAAAATTGTTTATGCAATTGGGGTTTTGGTATTAGTATATGTACCCCCACCACTCCATCTATTGGAATAGAGTAGTGTGATTATTACATATGGATAATATAGTGATTATTTATGGTGACTATATGTTCCCCATATATATATATATATATATATATATATATATATATAATCCTTATTTACTCTTTCTATATAATATTTGAGTGGATGAATCGCTTGTGTCCATTTTTGAAAATTGGCATGAGTTCCAATATAGTACTAGAGCAGGTATAGAGCTCCATCACTTGCTCATGCATAATGTTTATTCAGAGCCTCCAATATTTATTTTGACTTATAGGATGAATTACTTTGCAAAGCTTCATAAGCAACTTCAATAAAAGAGGCAAAGGGGAAGTCCAATTATTTTATTTTTTTAGTTAATTTGATTTTTTTTGCAGAATGTATACCTACTCTAAGTTATTTTTTTTGTTAGAAAAATTAGAAGTTTAAAATTTTATATTTTAAAAAAATATCACTCTAGGGCTATTTTGGATGGAAAACTTCTAAGGGCCATAACTTTTGCATACAAAAGCATTTTGATTTTTTTAAATCACACAATTTTTTGATCTCTTTACATTGGTGGTATTTATTCAAGAACACGTTATAAATAGAGGGACATCTTATTGTGTGATTGTATTTTAAGACTATTTCCCTATTTCAAAAGGAAAATTTTATAATAAATTTTACAATTAGAATCTTTGGTCTATAATTATGGAGTTATAGTTGAATTTGTGATAGTTGCAATAAATTTTGAGTCTTTTAGAGGTATATAGGAAAATAATTCAGAATATACTTTAGTCAAACTCTCTTTCTTTTTGGGATAAATATTTGGCTTATTCATGAAGATATAATATTTCATGATATTTTTTCTATTCTTTGTTCCAAGTACTTTTGGGATTTTGTAATGGATATTTTCATAAACAAGTTCATGGAAAGCCTCTTTTGGTAACAAAAATTATGTGGACTAAGGACAAGTTGAAGTTTCCTAACAAGCTAATGTATGTTGCAAAAGGAAGAATTATGCTTCCAAGTATTACCTAATGCAACTATAGAAGATAGAATTTTGTTAAGGGGGAGTACTCTTGAATTCTCTTCCTCATATGGAGTCTTACCAAAAGTGTTATTTGGATATTTTTGGTATTATATTATAGCAATAGTGATGTCTACAGTCTAGCCTAAGGAGATTCTTGGGTCAAGGTTCATTAGCTCAATGACATATTTAATACAACATATCAATTACCTAATAGTTAAAACCAATAAAGACCAAAATATTTATACCTGATTAGGCTATATCTTAATAATTGATCTAACCTCCCATGAGGTGTAATACTATAATAATTATGTAACATCCCCCCGTCTCACATTGCTTGGTATTTAAAGAGAGTTACAAAATAATTCAGATTTGACATGTGCAAGTGCCTTTTTGAATTTTTTTGTAAGTTGTTCTTTGGTGGAAGTGTATTGGAGATGAATCTTATGATTATGAAATTATTCTCAAATGAACTGCCATTTAATTTTAATGTGTTTAGTTCTTTCATGAAATACTATATTTTTGACCAATTTTATAACACCTTGATTGTTCAATTCAATATTGTCGATCAATTTTTTTGTACACCCATATCTAATAGTATGAAACATGGCTCTATAACTTTGTAAATGGCTCATTATGTATGCAAGTGAAAAATAAATGATGATGTACCATATAGTATTTTTGAATTTGGTGAAAATTCAAAGTCCACTTCTAGTAAATATGAAGAATCAAATCCTCCTAGGAAGACTAAGAGTATTCAAGAAATATATAAAAGGAATAAATTAATTATACCCTTATGACCACAATTATGAAGATTAGAGATCCTCAAAATTATGAGGAGGATAAGGGAAAATTGAAGTGAGAAAAAGCTATGCAAAGTGAATATGAATCTTTAATAAAAATAGAACTTGGGAACTGGTAGAGTTACATAAAGGGAAGAATGTGATAAAAATAAGTGGTTGTATAAGTCTAAGTTCAAGACTGATGGAAACATTGAAAAGTATAAGGCAAAATTAGTGGCTAAAGGTTATTCACAAAAGCAAGGGATTTATTACATAAAAATCTTTGCTTTAGTGGCCAATGTCAGTACTATTAGGACTATTATAGCTTTAGTAGCTCATTTCAAATGGTCTCTTCTATAAATGGATGTTAAAAATATCTCTTTTAAATGGATAACTTGAAGAATAAATATACATGAATCAACCTTAAGGATTTGAGAAATTAGGACAAAAAAACGTAGTTTATAACGAAATATCTCTATGGCTTGAAGTAAGCTCCAAGGTCTTGGTATGCTAAGATTGATGAGTACTTTAAGACACAAGGATTTCATAATAGTCCTCATGATCCCAATTTGTATATGAACATTTATGGAGATGGTATACTTATTATTGTACTCTATGTTGATGATATTATCATCACAGGTGATAGATTGGACAAAATCAATAAAACAAATATGAATTTGAAAGATAGATTTGAGATGATAGACCTTGGTTTTCTACATTATTTTTTTGGAATTTAGGTGTGGCAAAAATATTATGGAATTCATCTCTCTCAAACAAAGTATGCTACGTACTTGTTGCTTAGGATTAGGATGAAAATTTTTAAAAGTGTTTCTACTCTACTATCTCCCAAATTGATGTTAATCAAGGATGTGGAAGATGATGATGTTTATCCTATATTGTACAAGAAACTTATTGGAAACCTTGTGTATTTGAATCACATTACCATATATCTCTTTTGCAATGGGTGTGGTTTCTAGTTTTTTTAAGTTCTCATAAAGTTACACATTTGAGGGCATCAAAGAGAATATTGAAATATGTGTAGGGGAATTTGATTTCTAGTTCTAGTAAGTTAACATTTGTTTTTTAATTATTTAATGATGATTTTTTAGGGGAATTATAGTTGTTTGCATTCTTCTTAGTGAAATCTCTATATGCTATTCAAATCCATTGACTACATATTTTTTTTCCATGTAGGTGATATCCCTAAGTGCCCTTATATCATAAAATTGTTCTATTGAAAGATATATTTGACAAAGTATTCATATTATTCCTATTAAAAAAAACAATTGTCACTATGTGTAATAATCTTGATGTCAATTGTTCATCAAAATTTATCATTATTCTTGCTAATGTTGTTGTCAATGGTTTTTCTAACCTTCTCATTATACTTACTATCATTTTTATCAAAGCACATCAATGGCTCATGCATTCCTACAAGCATATATAATTTTGATTTATTTTCTAGTTATTGTTATTCCAATTAATATAAGCCATCATTATTTTTAATTAGAATTATTTTTTCCAATAAAAAAATATTTTTTCTTTTGTTGTGTATTCAAACCCTCTGATTCAACCATAAAATTCTAAACTTTCATCATGTCATTAATATTACTATCAATATATAATGATATATAAAATTGTGCTTTTTTAGATGCTACTATTTTTGTTACTAAATATTTACCTATCACTAAACCATAAAGTCCTAAAGATAGGTCATCATTACATGTGTTTGAGATGATTAGTTTAATTATTGGCTTATCAAATCCTAAATCTATTAAACTAATATTAGCTTAATTATTACATGTGTACATTTTTCTTTAATTTTTTTTAGTGTATTCTCGATATTTTAGATGATATTAAATTTCAAGTTATTTCAAAACAAATCCATGCCACTAAACTTTAAATTTCTAGATGTGGACCATTATGATATATTTCTAACCCCTTTATTCCTATTCCTAGCTTAGAAAATCCTAATAATATTCTAGATAATATCATATTGACTATTATATGCATACATTAATTTTCAAGCACTTTAATCATTTTTGGCCAACATTCTTTCTCTTTTTGCAAGAAATGATCTTCAACTCCATGGTGAGGTTATTGTTCATTTTCATGTTGAGGCTCTATAAAATATATTGTTAATTAAATTCAAATAATTCTAGGACTCATCATCCATATTTGATAAGAGTTATAGGATCAATATCATATGTTACTAGAATGGGAAATACCCTATATCTAACTTGATAGTTGCATTATAGACCCATAATGCTACATGGATTCTCTTATCCCAAGTGTGATTTGTAAAGATACATCCTTTAGAAGGATTTGATATAGCATGTGATTGGTTAAATTAACCTACCCATTTGTACTTGGCTTATATGCATTAACCCTCTTATATTTCAATACAAATTGAGTCAAGTATTCCATCACTTTGTTTAGAAAATTGATACCTTGATAAGAGACAATCTCCATTAGGCATCAAACCTATTAATAATTTATTCATTGATGAACCATGAAACTTATTCCTCTGTGTTGTCCTTCATCAATAGAGTTTTAGACTATTTAGTCACATAATCTATTACAACAATGATGTATCTATTCCTTCATGCTATTTTAGGAATAGGGTCCAAAAATATCAATTCCTCACTATTCAAAGTGATCAAGAGGAAATATAATACATAAGGGTACAAATTATGTCCTATAACTAATAAAATAAGGACATATCATATATTTTCCAATCATATCCTACACCTAAAATCCTTCTTACTATCCTTTGTACACACCGTCATGGAACTCTATAATGAACTACTTACCTTGTTCTTGTCCAACTACTTGTTGATACTTCTTATTTGGTACTACTTAGTACAAAACTCCTTTCACTATCAAGTAGGGGTAATTGTCCTGATAAATATTCCTCTTCATTTTTGGTATTACATGATTTAAAAATTTGATGTTGGTTAGGTATAACCAAATGCCTACATATTCCTTTAGAATGACTTCTAATGCTAATGGAATTGCATGAAGAAAACCATAGTATTCATATTTATATCCAACTCTCTCATATGTTTGTGAAAGAGCATATACATTGATGTGCTTTCTACTTGGCCAATCAAAAATGTCAAAATTAAATTCTTGGAAAAGAAGAATCCATCTAGATATCCTTCCTAGTGGATTGGTCTTATTGAAAATATAAGTGAGGGTAGCACGATTTGTAACAACAATGGAATTTTACCCCAAATATAGTTCCTTAAATTCTTGAGAGAAAATATAATATATAGGGATTACTTCTCTTTAAATATATAATCTACCTTTTCATTACTCATTTACCTACTTTCAAAGTGGATATATAATCATACCCATCATTGTCCCACTGAATCAGTATGCTCCTAAGAAGATGCATCTTTATGGTCAATAAATGGTTGACTCCAATTTAGATTCATCAATACTAGAGAAATATAAGGGCCTACTTTAGTTTATCAAATGAAACCTTAAATTTTTCCCTCATTCATAGGGTATATTTTTCTTGAGTAACTTTGTTAATGGTAGCATAATCCTTGATAAATTCTTGATGAACATCCTATAAAATCCCCCATGGATCAATAATGATCACAATTTGATTAATAATGGAAACTCCTTAATCTTCACCATCTTTGTATGATCAACTGCAAACTTGATTTTAGCCACTATAGTCATCCACAAAGCTATAGTACTCTTGTCCTACACCTTCATCCAAAATTTTATTTAAAAAGGGGAGTAGATAATGGTCTTTCTTTATATATTTATTAAAAAAATTATTATCAACATAGACCCTTATATTCCCATTATTTTTTCTTACAATAATTACTAGATATGCCCATTTTGAGTTATCTACTAGAAAAATGAAGCATTCATCCAACAACATGTCTATTTCTTGCTTGTT
This sequence comes from Wollemia nobilis, assembly GCA_028583015.1. NCBI lineage: Eukaryota > Viridiplantae > Streptophyta > Pinopsida > Araucariales > Araucariaceae > Wollemia > Wollemia nobilis. The sequence goes on along the minus strand of JAQPPZ010000140.1, from coordinate 40,115 downwards.
AGACTTGGAAAAATTTGGATTCATACGATATCACATTTTCTTCATAGATTTAGCATCATCAATAAAATCTATTTGATGCCTTATTAAATCTACTTATCATAAATCTTTATGGTCAAAGTGAATAAATAAATATACCTATGGAAGAGCCAAAAGTAATCCTACTTTTTTGTGATTTTCTATTGCATCCACAAAGTAAAATATTTGTAGTTAGTTTTACACCTCTTCCTTAAAAACTTGATGTGGGTGATTTACTAGAGCATTAGGACGAATTTTAGCCATTGATACGTCCACCTCACTTTCTTATTCATATTCAGTATCCACCTTGCTTGTACTGGCATATTCTGAGGCTATTCACTTGCTTTATTTCTTTATTTTTATTGTCCTCAATATATGAGGTTAAGGTATCATATTTATCTTTACTTGCTTGGGACCCTAACCAATGGTCATGTACCCTTTACACCAGTAATTATGAGCATGGTATTTTCTTAACCATGGTATTCCTAAAAGCATTGGATAGGATACTGAACCATCTTTCATGAGTTAAAAATCTACCACATAGATGACTCCCATGATTGTAATCGGTACATCATAGACTAATATCGGCCCTAGTTTTCATTTATTCAAGGCTCTCAAATTTAAGTTATATTTATGATCTCTCTCTAGTTATAATATCTTCAAAGTATATTTTTTCATTTTATTATAGTGACTTCACCATCTACCATGACATCAAGAATAAAAAAATAATTGCACAAGACTTTAGCTTATGAGAATATGGGTCAACCATTGTGTTGAACATAGTGATTTAAAATTTTCTCCTTCATTTGGCACTGATTCCTCTACACAACACCCTTTAATTTTATAAATGATAATTCTAGTAGATACCCATACATAATATTGATGGTTTGCTTTAACAAATCCTCCATGATTCAGTATGGTGTCTAGACTACAAATATTTTTAGACTTTTCTTTATTATTTGTTCCCTCATTTTCTTCATTAGGATTCCTATCACAAGATCATTTTATTACCATGACATATTATATTTTGTTATCTTAAACAATATCAACAATGTAACTGGACCTTTCCTCTTCTTATTACTCTTTGTTCCTGAAGTAGATACCTTATTAGATGAGTTTACCTTGTAATTTCCTTTCCTCTTTGTACTCATAGTAGACTACCTCATATAAATAATCCCTAATACTATTATCTCTTAATTGGGATTGTTGATTTTATATGTCCTTTCCTTGAAAGAAATTGATTGTAAGTTATCCCATATTTTTAACTAGATCTTTTACTTTAGCTACAAAAGTAGAGGAAGATGAACTTACTATTGCTACTACTACTAGTTGTGGAACCTAGATAGAAGCTATTGGAGAAACTAGTATTGATGGAATTAGCTCCTCCTCGAGAGTCTACTCTTGAAAATTTGTAACCTCATATGCATATTGGATAATGGTAAGTTTCCCATACTTAAACCTCAACCTAATTGTTGCCTTTAGACATACAATAAAATACTTGCAAAGCATGTTATCCATACTCTTCATGAGGACATTAGGAAAGTTATCCTTTTGTAACTAGAACTTGACTTTCTTCTAAATTTTTTGCACTCATGCATAGTAGTCACAAACTTTCTCTTCAAGTCCTTGAACCAACTTTGTTATATTATTGATATAATCCTCTTTTGTTTCATACCACCTTAAAGTGGCACCATTTAGAACTATTGGAAGGAACTTCATGCATTGCTTCCTCAATGTCATGCCATTATGAATACATGATCTTTTATATTTTTAAATTAAGGTCTTGAAATATTCAAATGATTTGGATGAGAATATAGGAATTTTAATCATGTTACTATAGTTTTTAAACCCCAAGTACAACTCTTCCTAGTAAAATAGATAAGGTCTCATGAATTGGAATCTATATCCACCTATAGATTACTACTACTACCTTATTTACCAAATATTACCTACTATATCCTTACTCTTATACCTCTATTGTATGCAAAAAATAAGAACAAGGTAAACTAGATGAAATTCTATGATGAGGTGCTCATAAACTATCCAAAAGATCATAAAACATATACTTGTTCACCATACTTTATCAAACAAGTACACCTATGAGTACAATTTTTTATAAGAAGATTATTGACCAATGGTAATACTTGGTAATATTCCCAATAAATAGACTTTACCATACAAAAAATTCTAGAGTTGCCATGGTAAAAATAAGTTATGGAGCAACACCATCACCAAAGAGGAATGATCTTGAAAATGAAGCCAACAATGTCAAAATATGGCTTGCTTACAATATTTTCCCAAGCCATCCTCTTGGTATGGTTGATATTATTGATGCACAATATCCATTTGGTGGTGGTATTCTAACATAAAAATATTTTATAACAACATGAAAAATAGTAAATGATGGTAGCACAATAGATGGAACAATGAAAATAGAATTTTTTTTGTTATAATACAAACTATAAAATTATATGAATGGTCATTAGATTACCTTGTGAGGGAATATGCATGTCTTGTTGAATCTCCACCTCTTATGAACTTTACCAATGACCATGCTCCACACCCTCACTTGATAATATTGGTAACACTTTGGACAAAGAGACACTCTTCTTTAGCTAGCTTGGCATGGTAGCTATCACTCTCATATTAGGCTCTTTGTTACTTCCTTGAGCTCACACTTACTATATCTCCCATATTTATAGGCTCGTGGTGGCTAGATATTACATGCATGGAAAATTTTAGATGGACACATGACAACGTTTTATATAAATATCCTTTCTAACTTTTTACATCATATCAAGATCTTCTAGATACCTTTCTTATACTTTTCCTAGGATTTTTATAATTACATGATATAGTCACAATACCAAATGCTTCTAGAGTTGTTTCTTTTACATTTTTACTATGATATTTATAATTACATGAAATAGTCAAAATATCATATGCTTCTATAGATTTTTCTTTTGTACTTTTTCTATAGTATTTATAATTACATGAGATAGTCAAAACATCAAATTCTTTTAGAGAAATTTCCTTTGGACTTTTTTCTATAATCACATAAGATTTTTAAAATAATTATTTACTATTTTGGATTTCTATAATCACATATATCCTTGTGATAAATACTCTAAAAAAATATAATTTACCTTCACAATGACACTTTTACTTCTACTATTAACTTTTACTATTTATTTTTACTTTTTATTATGACCTATCCCTATCACAATATTATTTTTATACTCCTTTTGAAGAAATTTTTTGTTATAATGCCATCATTTGATGGCTATTTTGACCTTCTTGGTAAATATAGTGTACCACAAGCATCCAAAAAAAACTAGAAAGCCATAATCTTCTCTAACAAACCATCCCACTATATATTCTATATGCTCCTTATACTACTACACATAAAATAACATGAAAGTATTTTATGTCAGTAATGGCTCTGGTTGAACCTACTAGGATTTTGAATACATGCAAGCTATTGCTAAAAAATGAAAAAGTATACTAGTGTAATGTCTAATGAGACTAGTAATCTACATATACTACAACCTAGGAAAATAGGGAAGGATTTAATAATTTCTTTCCTCATATTTTTACTTGAAGTGAAAACCTTTTGATAATTTTTCTATAGTAACATGTAGAGAAAATTCTTATTATGTTAGACTGTACTAGATTGATTAAGTAGTTATATTGTTACTAATTTTTAAATTTATGACTTGGGATAGTTCAAGTTTATATGAGTGTGACTATTTTAGGTTTACATGAATGTGACTACAAATTTTATACGATTCTTTTAAATTACATGTAATGACTATTTTTGTTTTAGATTAAACATGAAATAAATATTCTAGATTTGTATGTTTGTTTTCAAATTTACAAAAAGAGTTATTTTTCTTGATTTTCCTAGTGGTTATTTCTTGAAGTCATTGGGATGATGAATCTTTCTAGAAAAGTATGTCATATTTTAAGTCCTTTGTTCTTGAAGAATGTACTAAATCTAGAAAAAATATTAACACTGTATTTTTGAATCATTTTAAAGATTTAATTAGCATTATATATTGTTATTATTATTTTATAAAATATGACAACAATAACTAACTTGATCTCATTGTTGTAAGCAATTAATAGATTACAATTCTAGAGTACGATAAGGGAAAGTATCACTCGGGATAGGACAATAGGTATTGGTGAAGCAAGTAGCTAGAGAGATAAATTCACACATAGAATAAAATATTGAGTTTTAAATATGATGCATGGATACATTTATGATTGAATTAAATGGTTTTGTGTCAATAATTGTTTATTTTTAAATCATATTCTTAAATGTTGATTTATCTTGAATAAAAAAATAGAAGACTTAATGCTTGTTATGAAGGAAAAGAATTATCAAAAGATATACTTTTATATGAAAATTATAAAAAAAAAAAAAAATTGTTCAGAGTCCTCCATTAGTTTATTTTTAGTCTCCTTGTTGAGGTATATAAATAGTATCCTTAGATGCAGGAGGTAAGAAATCCTTATTTGACCTTGGATGAGACAAAAAATTAAGATATCAATAAAATTATTTTCCCTCCTTACTATTTTTTTTATACCAAATTTAGGTCTCAATTCTTCTCTTTCAAGATTATGGCATGAAGGTGCTTCTTGATATATTTTTTACTTTGCTTGAGAGGAGAGAGTGGAGGCAGTGGTGACAACAAGAGGATACTTATTTACTCCTCATGTAGATGTTTTTACTTAACCTTGATTACTCTAAACCTTCCTAGTTACCATAATACACAAGTTTGAACCTTGGAAAATGGTGGGGAAACCATTTTCATAACTTGGGAAAATAATTTGTAAAGACCATAAAAAACTAGTCCAAAAACATGGAGAAAGATGGAGTATAAAGGTATGAAGACTTGGGAGAAAAGTAAAGAAAAAACCATATATATATTGTCATCTATGTCTATGAATTTTAGTTGCTTGTGTTGATTTATTATTCTTCTATATTTTGATTATAATAGATGACGAAATTAGTATAATTTGCTTACTTCATTTTGGTTTATTTACTAGTAGTTTGGGAAGCAGTATACCAAAGCAAATCTAGTTCTTTTGTGGAGGAATTTTAGCAATATGGGTGAAGATCTTGTGAATATGAAACCAAACAATTGTGTAGAAGTCAAGGGTAAGGTAAAAGTCTAGAGAATTATTTGTGAAGGAGGTTTGAACTTCTTTTTGGAAGCATGCTATAGTTTTGATGAAGATTTATCTAGGAAGGCTACAATGACTTGGAAGGGGGATCGAGTTAATATTGGGAGAGTGGTATTTACCTTTTTCCTTGCTCTAATTGTTAGATCAAAAGGGATGACTATCAATGGAAGATTGGTAAAATGTTTTCCAAAATGAAGTAGTTAATAATTTGTAACACTTTGCTACAATTTTAGTATCTTAGTCTACTTTGGTATTGTTGAGGTTTTGTAATTATGGTTGAAAGATCCTTTATGTAAATAGGTTTTGGGGACCCTATCAAAAAACCCACCCTTATAATATTATTTACCTGATAAAAAAGAAGCATAGATGAACCAAAAATTGAAAATCCATATGGATACCTATTTTTAAAAGTATTTTATGCTAGAAAATGGTAGAATACCTTTACTTGTATTGACCATGCAACTATGCATTCATGCATGTGATAAAATTTGACGGATATGTGGGACAATTTTAGACTTTGAATATAACAAATCTATATTTTGCTTGATTATGTGTGAAAAGATGTTTTCTAGGTTATGTTTGGGTTATGAGAAAGCTTTGCTTTGTTTGTTGAAGGAAAAGAAAAGAAACCTAGTGTTGGGTATCAAATTACCCTTGAGTATACTTTACATGTTACTTGTGGGAGTCTTTCCTTTTTTTTTAAATTCCAATCCTTGTTTATCTCTTGTTAAATGGTATTTTGTTGTTTGTATGGGGATGAAGGTTTTGTTTGAACCTGCATTGTAGCTTTGGGGTTTTACACCTTACATCATTCTCCAATATGAAATACTACCATTTTATAGGTATTTTTAGTACCTTGTATGCATTAAATAAAGATTATAGCTACTAGTATAGATAGCCAAGCTTGGATATAGATTTTGCAATTGGGTATTAAAATTTAAAGTATTTGTAAAAGCAATATAATTTGAAAAATAATTTTAGAAACCATGGAATTTCTTTTTATTTTTTCCTCTTGGATCTCTTTCATTACATTTGGTAAGAATTGGATGTTGTATTGGTGCAAATACTTTTTGCTTCAATGTTAAAATGAGGCCTACAATATTATTTATTTGTGTTGAAACCATAGGAAGAGTCTCATTTTCCATTGTCTTGAACTTTTGGATAGAATATTGTGTGCTCTAGGGTAAGGTAAGGGATCTACCATTGTTGATGGTGGTCATCCATTCCAATAAAAATGATGATTATTACCATGTTATGCCTATTCTATGGATTTATATTATTAAGATACCTCCATACCCTATTACATAAATGACTACAACTTAGATTGCGATGACCTTATTTTAACATGCTCTATTTTATGACATGTACTATCATGCTTTATGAAATAGAAGTCATATGGACTACATAAAGATAACATAGATTATGGTTTTCAAATGGAACTTATTGTATGTGTACAACTTAGACCATGATGTTTTTTTTTTTTTGTGGAAAACATCCCAAAAGGGATGCCACTTTCGGGTAAGACCCAAGGAGGCAGGGGTATCCATTCCGCCAAAAACGCCCAGGACTCGGACCTGGCCTACCACCTTTGACACACTCAAGGAGCAAACAAACACACAAACCCAATTAAAAATAAGCAAATAACAACAAAAATAATAAAATAAAATAAAAAACATGCTCCTTGAGTGTGTCAAAAACAAAAGCACAACCAAACACACACAATAAGATAAAAGAAACCACAACACAAACCACATAGAAAAACACAAGAAACACATAACAAAACACAAACAAGACAAAAACAACATAACACTACAAAGACATAACCCAAAAAAAAACAAGAAAAATAAACACAACCAAAACCTAAAAAATTAAAAAATAAAACAAAAATAAAAATAAAAAACAACCAACAACAGACAATAAAAAAACAAAAAATATAGAAAACACTCACCCATAAAAACACGAAATAACACAAACAAAGAGAAACCCAAGAACAAGAACGAAAAAAAACACAAGAACAATAACAAAAAAACAAAAAAACAAAAACACAAGAACAACAAAAAACAACACAAAGAACACAAAAACAAAACAAAATAAAAAAACCCACCCACCTTAAAAAACTAAACAAAAAAAACAAAAAGGAAAAAAGAAATAAAAAATGAACAAAACAAAGACCTATCTAGAACTATTAAGGCAAGAATCAACAGAGGAAACAAAATAAAGAATAGAATGAGCTAGGGAACTAAAAAAACTGAATGAACCAAAGAGAAGCAAAAAAAAAAACAAGAAGAAACTAGGTACCTTCAGAATTGGAGCCATCCAAAGAAATGATAGAAAGAAGAGCTTCCCTAATTTGAGAAGCCCACCATATAGGAGGGTGGCCATAACAAGTAAGATCACCTTTGTCCAAAGCCCAATTAGCTAAAGCATCAACACTCTTGTTTTGATCTCTCGACCACATGATTGTAATCAACTTTCAAAAATCCCATCCTGGATTAACCGAATCTTCTCAATAATTCTTTTTATTCTCCAATCCACCTTATGATTCTTAGAAGGATTCTTCAAGAGATTAATCATAAGTTGAGAGTCAGACTCAACTAACACCTTTTCCCATCCAACCTTAGTAGCCTCCTCAAGACCTCTGAGGATACCATACCCCTCAACAAGGTTATTGGAAACAATACCCAAATTCTCAAGCAAAAGTAAAAACCAGGGAGCCATCTGAAAGTCTACCAATTCCTCCCACACTGGCTTTTCCAGGGTTCCCTCTAGAGGCTCCATCAGTATTGACTTTTCCAAAATCCTTAGGAGGAGGTTGCCAATTTCTATTCCTATCCAATTTACTAATACTCACATTCCCTTTAAGATGGTTGCCCTTAGAAGGTTTAATATTCAATCTTTGCATCACTTGATCCCATATTTGGTGGGAGTTTTGGGGGTGATTAAGGAGATGATGGACTGATTCAACTAAGTTGGCTATGGTCTTTTGCCAAATATAGTGAATATCCTTACTATCTTGATTAAAAATTTGGTTGTTCCTTTCATTCCAAATATTCCAAAGAAGAATGGTAGAACCCATCCAAACTACTCGCCTAATAAAATGATCAACACCCTCTTGATTAGGCCAATCCCTCCAAAGTTGTTCAAAAGTAAAAAAATTGGACCACTGTAAGCCAAGTAAAGTGGCCATTCTCCTCCACAGCTCAGAGGCTAAAGTACACTCAATAAAAATATGGTTGATATTTTCTACATTCTCTTCACACATTTCACATCTAAAAGGGCCATGAAAACCACGCTTCATAAGTTGCTCACCAAGTAAGCACCCTACGATGCAATAAAAGCCAATTAAAGAACCTCACCTTAGGCCAGAGCTTTTGAGCCCACAATTGAGAAAATATGTCAAAAGAATGGTTGGGATTATTATGGCATAAGGTCAAATAACCTTGAGCAACCGAATACTCACCCTTAGTAGTGTTGTTCCATCCAAAACAATCTTTTTCATGGGACCAAGAGAGGGATCTCATATGAAGGATGCCTTGGATATCTTGTCTTTGCCTTTCTGGGATTTGAATAGGCCACTCCTCAATAGGGATCCAATATCTACCAACCTTTGAATTACCAATATGGTACCGACAATAATTAGCCACCTTTATCCAATTAGCTCGGTGAAGCTCCTCCATCCAAGGCCTCCAATCGGGAAATTGAGTTATCAAAGGCTTGTGACCATCCCAAGAATCTGTCCAAAAATTTGCATGTTGACCATTATGAATGATCCAAAATAATTTTTTCTTTATCAAATCCTCACCAGTCTTAAGAACTCCTAAAATGGGAGAACCTTTGGTAGGAAGTTGATAGCGAACAAGGTCTTCAGGACTTTTGTTCTAAGCATATTTAGCACGGAGATTATTGGCCCAAAGAGCATTGGGGTTATGCAACATCCTCCAATATAATTTAGCAGCTAAAGCTTTGTTGTTATTAATTGAAGACCGTAAACCTAACCCCCCTTCACTCTTAGGAAGACATAAAGTATCCCATTTCACCAAGGCCCATTTTCTTTTCTCCTTAGTACCACTCCAAAGGAAACGATGACTGATTTGATCCAATTCTCGAAGAACAACCTTTGGAATATTCAAAATGGAAGAAACATAAATAGGAATAGCTTGAAGGACTGATTTTACCAAGGTGATTCTACCCCCATAAGAAAGCCACTTGTTGGTCCACTTTCCAATTTTCTTCTTGACTTTGTCCAACAACCAATTCCAATATTTATTTTTCTGCCTTTGAATATTTATGGGAATACCTAAATAAGTGATTGGAAGAGAGGTCTTCTTATATCTTAGCTTATCCAAGACCATGGATTCCTGTCTAGCAGAGCAATGAAAGAAAATAACTTTAGATTTGTCTTCATTGATCAACTGCCCAAGAGCCTTAGAAAAATAGCTAATGATTTGCTTAATATTAGAAGCTTCCTTAACTGTAGCTTTACCTAAAATAGTAGAGTCATCCACAAATTGAAGATGAGAGATAGGTCTAGCTCCATGAGCAATGGTAACTCCCTCAAGGGTTTTGTTTTCCCTCTTTTTGGTTATAGTCCTACCCAAGCATTCAACAAGAATGATGAATAAATAAGGGGATAGCGGGTCACCTTGCCTAATACCTCTAGAAGCTGGGAAAGACTGAGAAGGCCTGCCATTGATAAGAACTAAGTAGGAAACTGAAGAGATACATCCCATAATCCAATCCATCCAATCCTTAGAGAAACCAAATTGCCTCAAAACTTTGATAAGGAAGTGCCAATCCACTCGTCATAAGCTTTGGATAAGTCTAACCGAATGAACATGGAAGGAGAATTTTGCATATCCATGGAATGGATGGCTTCCCGAGCAAGAACTATCTCATCTACTATTTGACGTCCTTCCACATAACCCCCTTGCTCTGGGGAAATAATCTTATGCAAAAGAGGCTTCAACCTTTCTCGCCATGATTTTAGTAATGATTTTGAGAAGAACATTACATAAAGCAATAGGTCTAAAAGCTGAGATATGATCAACCTCTTGAGCTTTTGGAACAAGAGTAATATAAGTTTTATTGATAACCTTCAAAATTTCTTTGGCTTTCCCGGCTTCTTCCACCACCTCTAATAAATCAACATGAAGGATATCCCATAACTCTTGGTAGAACTCAATAGGAAAACCATCAGGACCTGGGGTTTTCCCTTTTTGCATTTTAAAAACTACTTGTTGAAGCTCATTGATAGTAACAAGAGTAGTTAAAATAGAGTTCTCCTCGAAGTGATAAGAGAAGGGATTGCTTGAAGAACATTATATTGTGAAGCTGAGTCAAGGGGAGTAGCAGCAAAAATATTGGAAAAGTAATCAACAACAATAGAGTTCATGCCATCCCAAGTATAAACAACATCTCCAAAATCTGATTTTAAGGAAGAAATAAAGTTGTGAGATCTTCGAGCTAGAAGAGATTTGTGGAAAAAATTTGTGTTTCGATCTCCTTCTTTGAGCCATTGAATTCTAGATTTTTGCTTCCATAAGATTTCTTCTCTTTTTTCCCATTCCTCTAACTGAGTTGTGAGTTTAATTTCATTCGCACTTCTCTTCTCTGTGAGGCCATCTAAACGGATTTTCTTATTCAAATTTTCAAGATGAGCAATAACTTCATGTTTTTTTTTATGAACATCCCCAAACTCTTTCCAGCTCCAAGTCTTGATTTTGGATTTAATGTATTGCAATATTTTGACAAAACAGAACATCTTAGTCCCATGCCTAGGTTTACCTTCCTTCCACCATTGTTGCACATGAGGTCTGAAGGAAATGTCTCTAAGCCACATTAATTGAAAACGAAAAGGAGAGAAACTCACATTGGTTTTCCACATTTCCACCATGATTGGCCAATGATCCGAACCAACATTATTAAGAGTCTTCACTTTAGGAATGTGACCATGGATTAAGAAATTTTTAGAGAGCAAAAACCTATCCAATCTCTCCATTATACAAGCTAAGCCTTGCCTTCTCGTTAGACCAAGTCATAAGGCCATTATCTCGGTTGGATATCCACAAGATGGAGGTTTGCAATATATTCGCTCATGAGGTCGTGCTTTTGTCCAAATTTCTATTTCCCCCCTTTTCTCATCCAGAGAGAGGATGGTATTGAAATCTCCTCCGATCAAGATCCAAGCTTTAGGAAAATGAGAGATAATATGAGTAATATCCTTCCACTTTCTTCTTTTTTCCTCCAAAGAAGTCGGAGCATAAACAGTAATGCAGAGCATAATCTGGTTGGAATGTCTACTTTGAATAGCTATAGCCAACAAACCCCAACTCGCCAACCATATGGTGAATAACTACCTCTTTTGGATCCCAAAGACAAGCAATGCCACCCGAAGTCCCTTGGGAACTGAGGGAAACCACTTTTCCAGCTGGCCAAATTTTACCGGCAATTAAGTCCATATCCTCCATTGACATCTTAGTTTCTTGAAGGAAAACAAGATGTGGATGATTTACCTGAATCATTCTTCTAATTTCATTTTGTTTTGAAAGACTCCCTTTGAGTCCTCTAATATTCCAAGTGATGATCTTCATTAATACCAGGGCTAAAAAAGTTGGGAAGGGCATTAATCTTACCTTCCTCTACAAGCTTTTCACCTTCTTTTACCATATGATATTGATTGGTCTTGCGACCTACTTTTTGATTAGAATCCATCTTCAATTTTTTTTTCCCTGTTTCTTGACTTATTCCAATTGAATCTGAGATGGCTTCTAACCTTGAAGAATGCTCGTACACAACCAAAATTTTACTAGATGGTTCAATAGAGTCTATATTGGGACCTGCATTATTTGAAGTTTTGACATTTGAAATATTGTTTTTCTTGTGTAAATTTTCTCCTTTTTTTTTCTCGTTGAAAACCTTTGATTTGTTGGTTTGTCTCTCGAGTTCTTCCCTTCATATTTAAATTGTGTTTCTAAGATTTCAGTTTCCATTATTTCCTCTTCCTCACTTGGGACATCATTTGTGGAAAGGATTTCAAACATATTAGCAGATGACTTTGATTGATCCTTCATAACTGGTTTTTTCTGAGTGTTCTTCTTCTTAGGTATTTGGAAACCTGCTAAGTTTATATCTTCTTTCTTTTGATCAGGAATTTTATTTGGGCAAGCATTGGCCAAATGACCATATTCATGGCAAATTCTACAACGAAAAGGAATGTTCTCATAGTCCACTACTTGCTCCCAAGTGTCTTCCCCAAATTGTAATGTGATATTTTTAGGTAGGGGTTTGTCAAAATCCATTAAAACACAAATCCGAGCATAAATAATATGTTCAAAATTTTGAGTACAATCAACAAGTCATCATAAAAGTTCCTAAAGAGTTTCCAATTGAAGAAAAAATAGTAGGATTCCAAAATTCAATAGGGAGGCCAAAGAGTCTAACCCACACGGGAGCAATAGAAGGCATCTCTTCTTCGGATTTAAATTTAGTATGCCAGGGCTTCATGAAAAGCCCTCGCCCTTCCAAAAAACCAAGGACCCCCTTGAAAAGTTTTCTCTCTATCTTCATTATTAGCAAATAAAACAAGAAAATAACCATTTGGATAAATAGAGATTTGTAACTCACCTTTAGTTTTCCAGACTTTTTGCAGCCCAGACTTTGAAAGCAGATAGACTCGAACGAAAACCCACGAACCGACAAATTAGTCCTCTTTTTTCCAAATCTTCAATGCCACTCTGAATGTTATCCATATCAAGCTTAACAATAGGAGTTCCATCAGCCGCTTTAAGACATCCTGACTCTATTTTCCTGGGATCAATCTTAGGCATTCTTAGAGGTTTATGGGAAGCCCTAATATTGATATTAGCATTGGGCTGAGGCTGTCCACCATGAAGGGCATCCCTAAAATTCATTTTTGGGACTCGAGTCTTCAAAATTCTTACCCTTGATAGGGGTTTTCATAGTAGAATTATTTTGTGGGTGCACCTTAGCACCAGATTCACTTGAGATATGAGCCATTTTTTGATCAACTGCTTGAAACTTGTTTCGTGATCTCTTTAATCCTTGCCCTAGACGTCGTGGAAAGGTATGGTTTTCACTTTTCTTTTGTGCAGCAAATTGGAAGCCGTTGTCACTCAAGTTCACAGTATGATCTGTTGAAAGACAAATTTCTAACCCATATTGTATCCCCTGCAACATTTCCTGCTAAAATATTGAGAATAAACCACAAAAATATTGGCTGCTAGGGCCCGAAGGCCCTAAAAACCAACCTCTGGAGCTGCTTGCACTCAACCCAGATGAAACCCTCGCATAGCCGCTTGCCAAATATGTCGTTCACACATAGGGATGCGCTAGGATCTGTGTTGCTCCAAATGATATGAAAATTGGTGGAGACGTTCTAGGGTTTTTCAGGCATCTACCCTCAAAATTTCAGCTCAATCCGAGTCCGGATGAGTGAGATATGACCAAAACGAGTTCGGAAGTTTGGGCAGTCCTGCGAAAAACGTCTCCCTTCCAAAATAATATTTTATTTACCAAGGTCAAAATATCGAATATTATGTTTTGTAAGATGAGATGTACTTATATTTTGTTGCTCCAACTTAGACCATGATAATATTATTTAAACATACCATGTTTTATGCATTATGTTGTAATTTCTTGTACATGATTTGTAAAATAAAAGTCATATATGAATATAGTTTATGGCTAATAAACTATTTTTATTATATAATTTAAAAAAAAAGTGAAAGTGTGTAAATAGGATAGCAACTTGGTGATTTTATGAAATGAATGCAATAACATGTTCATGCTGAAAAATATGATAATATCAAACAAATTATCTTGGTGGATATGTGGTTGTATAGATATGATAATTTTCTACTTTAAAACCTCTTAAATTTTTTCTTAGAAATACACTGGGAAGTAGTGGTATGAATAATAATAAGGATATAACAAGCCTCTCATACAAGTTTAATTGCATGCTTAATTTTTGTATGCTTACCATTATATATAATGATGAAATGCATAAATAGAACATATGTTGTTATGAGGTCAATTAATTTTGACTTCCATGTTTGTATGAACATGTTGATAAAATATATGAACCAAAAGTGTCAATATTAAATAGGTAGTGAGAGATTCTTGTATCATGACCAATGCATCAAGAACTAGGGATGATAAATTGATATTCATATTCTTAGAAGATTATTTTGTAGAATGGATAAACACATATTGGAAAGTATAGATATAACGAGGTATTATAAAAATATAGTAGTTGTATTACCTAGGTGTATGTTTATTGCTACACTAATATCTAGATCTAGTTATGGGCATATACTCATATATTCTTGAAATATTGCAATCTTGACCAATGTAATAATAGCAACTACACTATGTAGCCTTCTAACTATATTAGTTCTCACATATCTGCTCTTTGTGGAGGGTTGGAAATCCATAAGTGAAATTGAGATGGGGGTATTATATGAATATGATTTTTTGGCAAGTAAAACACTTTGGTGATACTTTCCCTCCATTTTGTTCATAGGAAATAGAAGAAACTTAGATATGAATAAAAAACACACCCTTGTAATATTAATTACCTGATAAAAAAGAAGCATAGATGAACCAAAAATTGAAAATCCATATGGATACCTATTTTTAAAAGTATTTTATGCTAGAAAATGGTAGAATACCTTTACTTGTATTGACCATGCAACTATGCATTCATGCATGTGATAAAATTTGATGGATATGTGGGACAATTTTGGACTTTGAATATAACAAATCTATATGTTGCTTGATTATGTGTGAAAAGATGTTTTCTAGGTTATGTTTGGGTTATGAGAAAGCTTTGCTTTGTTTATTGAAGGAAAAGAAAAGAAACCTAGTGTTGGGTATCAAATTACCCTTGAGTATACTTTACATGTTACTTGTGGGAGTCTTTCCTTTTTTTTTTAAATTCCAATCCTTGTTTATCTCTTGTTAAATGGTATTTTGTTTTTTGTATGGGGATGAAGGTTTTGTTTGAACCTGCATTGTAGCTTTGGGGTTTTACACCTTACATCATTCTCCAATATGAAATACTACCATTTTATAGGTATTTTTAGTACCTTGTATGCATTAAATAAAGATTATAGCTACTAGTATAGATAGCCAAGCTTGGATATAGATTTTGCAATTGGGTATTAAAATTTAAAGTATTTGTAAAAGCAATATAATTTGAAAAATAATTTTAGAAACCATGGAATTTCTTTTTATTTTTTCCTCTTGGATCTCTTTCATTACATTTGGTAAGAATTGGATGTTGTATTGGTGCAAATACTTTTTGCTTCAATGTTAAAATGAGGCCTACAATATTATTTATTTGTGTTGAAACCATAGGAAGAGTCTCATTTTCCATTGTCTTGAACTTTTGGATAGAATATTGTGTGCTCTAGGGTAAGGTAAGGGATCTACCATTGTTGATGGTGGTCATCCATTCCAATAAAAATGATGATTATTACCATGTTATGCCTATTCTATGGATTTATAATATTAAGATACCTCCATACCCTATTACATAAATGACTACAACTTAGATTGCGATGACCTTATTTTAACATGCTCTATTTTATGACATGTACTATCATGCTTTATGAAATAGAAGTCATATGGACTACATAAAGATAACATAGATTATGGTTTTCAAATGGAACTTATTGTATGTGTAGACCATGATAATATTATTTAAACATACCATGTTTTATGCATTATGTTGTAATTTCTTGTACATGATTTGTAAAATAAAAGTCATATATGAATATAGTTTATGGCTAATAAACTATGTTTATTATATAATTTAAAAAAAAAGTGAAAGTGTGTAAATAGGATAGCAACTTGGTGATTTTATGAAATGAATGCAATAACATGTTCATGCTGAAAAATATGATAATATCAAACAAATTATCTTGGTGGATATGTGGTTGTATAGATATGATAATTTTCTCCTTTAAAACCTCTTAAATTTTTTCTTAGAAATACATTGGGAATTAGTGGTATGAATAATAATAAGGATATAACAAGCCTCTCATACAAGTTTAATTGCATGCTTAATGTTTGTATGCTTACCATTATATATAATGATGAAATGCATAAATAGAACATATGTTGGTATGAGGTCAATTAATTTTGAATTCCATGTTTGTATGAACATGTTGATAAAATATATGAACCAAAAGTGTCAATATTAGATAGGTAGTGAGAGAGTCTTGTATCATGACCAATGCATCAAGAACTAGGGATGATAAATTGATATGCATATTCTTAGAAGATTATTTTGTAGAATGGATAAACACATATTGGAAAGTATAGATATAGCGAGGTATTAGAAATATATAGTAGTTGTATTACCCAGGTGTATTTTTAGTGCTACACTAATATCTAGATCTAGTTATGGGCATATACTCATATATTATTGAAATATTACATTATTGACCAATGTAATAATAACAACTACACTATGTATCCTTCTAACTATATTAGTTCTCACATATCTGCTCTTTTGTGGAGGGTTGGAAATCCATGAGTGAAATTGAGATGGGGGTATTATATGAATATGATTTTTTGGCAAGTAAAACATGTTGGTGATACTTTCCCTCCATTTGGTTCATAGGAAATAGAAGAAACTTAGATATGAATAAAATATTATTTTTTTGGGTAATCCTTATCTTCATTGTACCAATAAAACACTTATTCTGTATTTAGGTGTATTATAAAAATTACTATATGAGAATAGTTTAATTTAATGGTTCCAATAATAATGCTTAGGCTATACTAAGAATTGTATTTTTACCAACATGTGTGCTTTGTGTATACTATAAATGAAGAACACAAACTTATACTGAGAGGGGGGTGAACAGTATAAGACCATTTTTTACTTTTCTTTCCAAAACGGTATTATCCAATATAATCAATGATGATATCAATAGAAATAACTAAAGTAATGCACAAATCATCACACACAATAGAGACACCAATTTAACATGGTTCACCTAATGTGGGCTACTCCATGGAGAAAATATTTCGCTAAAATTTTCTCAATCAATCTCTTAGGAATCCTTTTCTTATTACAATGTTTATGGACCTATGTCCAAAGGAGACACCAATCCCCTAATCAATTTCATGGACATCTATCCACAAGAGATACCAATATCTTAACTCTGCTCTAGTTGGTGATCCTCTAGAAGACCTCTACCTCCACTGCCCTTAGCAAATGGAACTCTATCCATAGAAGACATCTATCCTCCCTCCTCTAGCTGGAGACATTTGTCCTCAACTTTGTCACCTCCAAATATCTATCTCAAATTTACACTAAACATAGTATTTCGATCTAAAAAAAATCTATACTCAATCTCGGTATCTGGTTTAGCACAAATCTGCCCTCAAATATGCACCAAACTCTGTTCTCGAATATGTACAAAACATAATAATTTGGTTTAGAATAAATCTATCCTCAATATCTATCCACAATATTTGTCCTCACGCCTTAACTCAAAGCTTGACTCAATATCAAATCAAATCTTTTGGATCTACCCCAAAACTTAACTCAAGGTTTCAACAAATCATCAATCAACTCTGCTCACAAGTATACTCAAAGACTTGACTCAAATCTACCTTGTAAGCTTCCAAAAAATCTCACACTAATCTATCCAAAATTCCTCTCTAGAACTTGTCCAATTTTCTCAATAAGTCATCAATAGAACTTATCAAAATCTTCTCTCAATATGTATTGTAATATTTTACAAAAGCTTACACAAATCTGTCCACAAGTCTTCTCAAATACTTACCTCAAATCTTCTCAACAAGTTCACACTAGAACTTGTCCAATATCATAGAAAGATAAAGAGAATTGTTAGAGACTCAATATGCTCTACATACATCACAATGCTCAATCACTTTCAATCACTCTCTTAGAAACATATAGAGAATTGTTAGAGACTCAATATGCTTCACATTCACTTCAATTCTCAATTACTTTCAATCACTCTTTTAGAAACATATAGAGAATTGTTAGAGACTCAATATGCTTCACAATCATAAAATTTCAATCACTTTTAGTCTCTATTTTATCATAGAAACATATGGAGAATTTTTAGAGACTCAATATGTTTCACACTCATCAACACTCAACCTCTTTATCAAATTAATTCAGAAATATAAAAAAAATTGTTTCATAAAACTTGAAAAATTACTTCATACATTCAATTGACTAGGCTCAACCAACTCTACTCAACCAATCACTCAATGAAACAATCCTTGCTCATAAACCCTAGTCCAAGCACATGAACACTCACTCAAAATGTTTCCAACAATTCTTATCAACCAATCTCACATCTAGCTCAACAACTCAATAAGGAAACCTAATTAAGTCCTTTTCACTCCAAACTTGTTTTCCAAAAAACAATTAATCAACTCAACTATGGAAGAATGTGCCCATACCTTTTTCTTGATGATGAAGGGACCTAAAAAATCTACCACAACCACACACTTCTTTGCCAAGATTAAGGAATTTATAAGATGATAAAATTTCTCAAAAGTACAATGAAAATATCAAAACATACATACACCTTATTACTCCATCCTGAAGAAAGCATCCTTCAACATATACAAAACTAATTGACCAAATACACCTTATAATATCCTAGTTAAAATAATATCCAATACCAAAAATAATGTCAATAAAATCACCTTCTCAAAATAACTCAATGGCAAGAAGTCCTCTCAAAATCTAACCAACACTTTAATCTCCAATAAACCAATATGTCATAAATACTTTATTAAAAATAAAGCTAACTCATGATTCATCCAATTAACCAAAATAATGATTAATTAAAAATATTTTTTATCTACCCCTTTTAAATCCCTAGGACCTTATGTCAAAACCTTAAGCATCACAAAATATATTAAAAATTTATTACCTTTACCTTGGTGAGACTCGAACTCATGATGTCGCCTCTACCAGTGCCTTAGCCGCGGTTGCAACCACCGTGTGAGATATGCGATCACCTTGGGAGGGAAGAGAACCACGTGCTCTATATTATCCCTCTTGGTGACTCACCCAAAAAGGATTTGCATCACTACCTTTGGCATCTTACCAAGTCCACTCAAAATTTTGTCTGTTGAGATTCGAACGTGGGTCCTCCCACTCACAAGCACCCTAGATCACTCCAAGTAGACCACCACACTGGATGGTTATGAGGGTTAGGGTGTTTTTCATATTATTTCTTCATCGACAAAATTAAGACAAAACTTTTTCTTCTTCCTTGCATGAAATTGCATGAAACACACAACTCGTAGACCTTTGGTAAATCGAACAAGGGATAATTATTTTGCCACTTAGGCATATGGTTTTTATACCAATATACCACCACACTTTCAAACATTGATGGATTCATTTTTCTTAGACATCGATGCCTTTGATATTTAAATAATTAATTTGTAAATTATTTAAATTATTTAGAATTTAAATATTATAAATTAATATTTAAATCATTTTGGCTTTATTAAGGATTAAAGCCTTCTTAGGTTTTACCACTTGTATAAACAAAATTTATTTATAAAATTTAAATTCAATTTGAATTTAAGTATTATATAAAATAAATATTAAAACTTTCTTGGTATTTTTAACATGAATTTAAAAGCTTCCTTGGGTTATTATGAAAAACCTTTTATTTTTGTTGATCCATGGTTTTAATAAAAAACCCTTCTACTTATGCTTCCACATAATATTAAAAATATTATGAAGCTCTGTTGCCTCTAACCTTTGCATTGTTCCTTTTGACATTTTGAAATCAACGGTAGCTTATTCCTTTACATCAATGACAACTTTGAATCAAAATATCCAACAATCTCCCCTTTTGTCATTGATGGTATCCCAAATTCTTTATCAAATCTTGATCTTTTTCCTAATTTTCTCCCCTTGGGAAACTGCCCCTCCTAACTCAAATCTCTCCCCCTTGACATCAATGGCAAAGGGTCACCTTTGGGGCTCGGGGATAATAATGAGTCTCCTTTCTTAGCCCCTCCCCCATGTCCTCTTGAGGTGGTTAATTTTGGGGTGGGAGTATTTCTACTCCTAGCAAGCACTGGTCTTTACCTTTATCCTCTTTCCTTCTTATATGATCCTTTTGACTGTATTCCATGTTCCTATTCCTGTCCATGTCTATATTCACGTTCCTTATCATGTCCCTATCCATATTCCTATTCCTGTTCCTATTCTTGTTTGGTTCTGGAATATCTACTCGACACCACTTTGTTGTATGTCCATCATTGTTGAACTTATAACACTGGATGTTGTGATTCCTTGGAGGTGTAAATGTATTGAAATTCCTATTGGTGAGGCCATATCCTTTTCTATCATTAACCTTGCAATCCATTGCTTTGTGACCAAGCTAATTATATGAGTAGCAATACCCATGGAAAATTTAATTGTTCCTAAAATTCCCATTTTCCTATCTTTCATGTGTCCTACACTGTGAAGCCATGTGCCCGAATCTATGACATGAGAAACATATTCCATTGAAGTTTCCTTGTCTTGACCCCATTGGTCTCTTAGCCTCTTCTACCCTATCTTGTTTCTTGTTCCATATGTTCCTTATTCGTGCATTATTCCTTTCCTTGTTGAAATTTATATTTTCCAAATTATCCTTAGAAGTCTCACTCTCTCTTTTACTCTCTTCTTTCGAAGCTTCTTCTTCTTTGGTGCTTGAGCTTGACTCTCCTTTTTTTGCTTCTTATTTCCCTTGTTCTTATTCAAAACTAAGTCTTTTTATTGAGATTTTTTCAACCTTGTGTAGCTTGTCCTTAGAGCCTTTTACTTCCATCCTTAGTGAAACTATCTCATGTTCTAATCTTTCACACTCTAGATCTTTTATATTTTATTTTTTGGCCATACCTTCTTAAATTTTTTTTGCCTCTTCAACGTTGATTTTGAAGTTGGTGAGTTCTTGTAGAAACTTTGCTTTTGCTTTCTCATATTCTTGGGCTTGAAACTTTAATTTTTAGTTCTCCTTTATTAATTCTTCGATATTAATAGTAAGTCTTTTATATTATTGCTCTTTTACCTTTGACTATTCAACCATATATTTTTCAGCTCTCCTTACCTTTTCAACCTTAACTTTGAAGTCAGAGAGATATTTTTGAAGCTTTGTCTTACATTTTTGATACTCTTGTATTTGAGCCTTTAAATATAAGTTCTCCTTTTTCAACTCAACAAGGTCCTTAAGAGTAGCTTCTTCCTTTTATTTTTCTAAATTTCTCTCTTTTATTTTGTCTTCAATAGGAGTATTTTCTTCTATTGTTGAAAGTAGAGTTTTTTCTTCATACCTATTTTGACTATCCCTATTATCTTTTTTTGAACCATCCTCTAAGACTTCAGTTCTAAAAATATCATCTTCATCTTCACCTCTACTACACCCATTGCAATAACCTGCATCATGACTGAGTTGAGCACAAAAAATATTCTTCATCTTCTTGTGAACAATGAGCTGCAAGGTGACCTGTCTTCCTACATCTGGTACAAAAATTTATCAATCTGGATATCTCTCTACTGCTTGATTCATATCTTGAATCTATTTCAATTATTCCTCTCAAAACAACAACATTGAATTTATCTTCCTTTTCTTTTATGACCATGTGTGTTATTTTCTTCTTGTATCTCATGGTTCTACTTTTACCTTTCATTGCCATTTGTGTTCTTGTCAGATATTCCTTCAATCTGTTAAACCTTTTTTGAAGGAACCAACTCTGATACCATTTGAAGAACACAAGATTATACTAAGAGGGGGGGGAGGTGAACAATATAATATAACTTTTTACTTTTCTTTCAAAAAAAGTATTATCCAATATAATAAATGACAATATCAATAGAAATAACAAAAGCAATGCACAAATCATCACACACAATAGAGACACCAATTTAACATGGTTTACCCAATGTGGGCTACTCCACGGAGAAATATTTCACTTAAATTTTCTCAATCAATCTCTTTGGAATACTTTCCCTATTACGATATTTATGGACCTCTATCCAAAGGAGACACCAATCCCCTAATCAATTTCATGGATATCTATCCACAGGAGACACCAATCTCCTAACTCTACTCTAGCTGGTGATCCTCTAGAAGACCTCTACCTCCACTATCCTTAGTAAATGGAAATATATACATAGAAGACACCTATCCTCCTTACTCTAGCTGGATATATCTGTACTCAACTTTGTCACATCCAAAGCTCTGTCTCAAATCTGCACTAAACACAGTCCTTCGATCTAGCACAAATCTGTCCTCAATCTTTATCTATGGTCTAGAGAAAATCTACCCTTAAATCTACACCCAAATCTATCCTCATATCTATACTAAATACAGTCCTTCAATATAGCATAAATGTGTCCTCAATCTCTATCCTCAATATTTGTCCTCAAGCCTTAACTCAAATCTTGACTCAATCTCAAATCAACTCTGCTAGATCTGCCCCAAAACTTAACTCAAGATTTGAACAAATTATCAATCAACTATGCTTGCAAGTCTACTCAAATACTTGACTCAAATATACCTTATAATATTCCATAAAATCTCACACCAATCTATCCACAAGTCCTCTCTAAAAATTATCCAATCTTTTGAATAAGTCCTCATTAGAACTTATCCAATATTTTGAATAAGTCCTCACTAGAACTTATCCAAATATGCCCAGTAAGTCCTCACTAGAACTTATCCAAATCTGCTCTCAATCTGTATTGTAAGCTTTCAAAAAATCTTACACAAATATTTCCACAATTCTTATCAAAGATTTGTTGGAAATTTTGAGTCATCAATTCAAAGTTGTCATTGATGTCAAGAAAGGAAGTCGTCATTAATCTCCAGAAATTTGTTAAGAAATAAGTTATCAAAGTTATCATTGATTCAAGAAGAAGCTTCTAATAAAGTCAAAGGTCAAGAGGAAAATTGCAAAGGTTAAAGGCAAAGGGCTCCATAATATTTTTAAATATTATGTGGAAGCATAAATTAAATGGTTTTCATAACAACACAAAAAAAATTATTTGAAAAGCTAAAGGCAGATTTAATATTTATTTGATAAATTATTTAAATTCAAAATGAATTTAAATTTTATAAATAAATATTATTTATACCAAGGTGCAAAGTGAAATATGGTTTAAATAAAACCATAGGGTTTAAATAATTAATTTATAAAATTTAAATTCAAAATAATTTAAATATTTTATAAATTAATAAAGCTCCAAAGGTAATTCAAGAGCTGACGTACAAAAATCGTTGAGGGTAAATTGAGCACTGACGTCATGCATGGAGGAAGAAATTTGGTATATAATCTATGCCTTAAAGGTATTTGAAATCATCCTTTTGCTCGATAATCAAAGCATGCAATACTTTTT
Organism: Wollemia nobilis; assembly: GCA_028583015.1. NCBI lineage: Eukaryota > Viridiplantae > Streptophyta > Pinopsida > Araucariales > Araucariaceae > Wollemia > Wollemia nobilis. The sequence goes on along the minus strand of JAQPPZ010000140.1, from coordinate 16,483 downwards.
TTAATTGGTAAGGAAGAAAGAGCAATGAACACTTTTATTTAAGCACCAGTGAATAACGTTAAGGGGACTTGCACAAAATACCAAGCGCCGATGAGGCAAGTGGCCTAGTGGTAAAGAGGACAGTGTTAGGGTGTTGGATGCAAGGATGTTTGTGTTCGAAACTTGGTGGCAACATTTTTGTTTGTGGCAGTTGCATTGGTGTTGAGTGCCAAGGAAGGCACACATTTTATGCAAGGTGAGCGGGGAAGGTTTTGAGCACATGGTGCTCATTTATCCCCAAGCAAGTTCCTAGCTTGCATGGAATTGGGAGCCACGACTAGGTCACCGATTGATGCTACGATGTGTGTTTGATTCCCTCCAATGCAAGGTAATAAATTTTGATTTTAATTTTTGTATGATGCCTAAATTTTGGAGTTAAAAGGGTGCATGAAAGGTTTATTAGTTGGAAATGATTTTTTATTAGTTGGAGGAATAAGGTGTTAAGTTTTATTTTAATAAAGTGTTTTGGCATATTGATTTATTGAAATATTAAAAGGATAAAGGGAGCTTCTTGTATTAGGTTGTTTTTGAAAATAAGAGTGCATTGAATATTAGTGGGAGATTATAAGGTGTAAGTGGTAATTTAATTTTTTTAAATGTTGATGAATGTTTTATTAAATATGGAGTGATTAGGTGTATGTATGTTTTAATGTTTGCATTGAAATTTGAGTAAATTAATTACCTTATAATTTTTTTGAGCTTGGTAAGAAGTGTTTGAGATTTTGGTAGATTTAGAAGATTCCTTCATCATCAAGAAAAAGGTATGTGCACATTTTCCAAAGTTAAAATTGATTGATTGGTTTTTTGAAAAATAATTTTGGAGTGACAAGGACTTGATTAGGGTTTCCTTTTGAGAGTTTTTGAGTTAATGCATTAAGTTTTTCTCGAATAAAGAGTTGCGATTAGAACCTTGTTTAATAAGCATTGTTATTGAAGCCATTGGTTGTGTGAAGAACTTGAGTTAGGTTTTTGAAAATAAAACGAGTATCATTGTTATGTGAAGATTGTTTTATAAGCATTGTTGTTGAAGTGGGTTATCATACAAAGAACTTGAACTAGGATTTGAAAATAACATGAGTATCATTGTTATGTGAGATTTGTTGTTGAGCATTGTTGGAAATATTTTGAGTTGGTGGTTATATTCTTGGACTAGGGTTTGTGAGAAAGGGGTGTTTCATTAAGTGATTGGTTGAGTAGATTTTGTTGAGCCTAGTCAAGTGGATGTGTGAAGTGATTGTTCAAGTTTCATAAAAAAAACTATTCCATATTATGAATTGAGTTGAGAAAGTGATTGAGAATTGAGTTAAATTTGATGTATATTGAGTCTCTAATAATTCTCCTTATGTTTTTAAGAGAGTGATTGAAATTAATTAAGAAAATTGGACAATTTCTGTGTGGACTTGTTGAGCATATTGGACAATTCTGTGTGGACTTGTTGAGCAAATTTAAGCAAGTTTTGTGTGGACTTGTTGAGCATATTGTTGGCAATTTTGGGTTTGAGATCCTAGCTTCTTGTCTATGAGTTGTCATTGATGTCAAAAGGAAATGGCATTAATGTTAAGAGGATGTGTTGGCTTCAAAGGTGGAAGATTCCAAGAGAATATTTTTAAGAGAATCCGGAGAGATTCCATTGGATAGGGTTTTTATTAAAACCAAGTTAAATGGTTTTTATTAAAACCAATGGAGGTTCTCTTTATTATTTATTTAATTATTATTTAAAACCCTTCAAGGTTTTAATTAATTAATTATTTAATTAATTAAGGGAGAAATTATTTTCAAAATGGTCTTTATTTTTTCCGACGTCAAGGTGTCTTCGAAGAGACTATTTATTCTCCAACTCCTAAGGTTGGAAGGCTAAGGAATTCGAAATTCCTCGAATGCAATTTGCGATGTTTGTGCTCTGTATTCGCTGCGATCGAAGGAAGTCTTAGAAGCACGTGCGGTTGAAAATTCTTTGGGAGTTTTTTCGAGGGAGAAGTGGAGGGAAGTTCACTTGTGAACTTCGTAGCCCGCATGGGCTAGTGGCAGCGAAGGCTGCTATTGGGCGCTGCATTGGTGGAGGTCACCGTTTCGAGTCTCGTAGGGGTGCTTTGCTAGAGTAACACATGTTTTTATTAAAACGTCTTTATGTCGTGAAATTTGGAGTTTCTTGGACAACGATTTATAAGGTGTGATTAAATTTTATGAGTTTTGGCTTTTGTGATTAGCATTGAATAAAAGCTTAGGAGAAATAAGGGCATATTTCTTTGGATGTATTTTTAAGATTATTCTTTGCTATGCTAGAATTAAAAATGGAGGTATAAGATGTGAGTCTGTGATTGTTGATTTATTGGCATGTTATGGTGGTTGTGTTTAAATAAGTGGAGCTAAAAGGTGTAATAAAGGAAGTTTATATTATTGCTCATTTCTTTTATTCTAACCCTAACTTGGTTGGAAGTTTGAGAGTTGTGTGGTGACAGCTTGAAGGTTCAATTATCTCCTACTCCAATAAGGTATGGGCACATTCTTCTTATGAGTATGATTGGTGTATGTTTTCTGAAATAAGGTTGGAGTGAAAAGGTATTCTACTAGGTATCCTTTGGCTAGATGTAAATCCTATTTTTTGGTTTGTTGAAGACTACTTATGCATTGTTATCCTTAAGGAGAGTTTTTGGTGAATGCATAATTTTTGGTTTGAGATAGTGGAAGCTTTGTGCACTAGGGTTTATATTTGTGAGTCTAGCTACTTGCATTGAGTTGGTGGAACCCTTGGTTGGATTTTTTGAGTTTGATGGTTGAGTTGCTTCCATAAAGGTTGTTTGATCAAGTTATTGCTTTACTTGATTCATGATATTGGGCTTACTCCATTGAGTTGATTTGAGCAAGTTATTCTTTGCATTTGGTGATATTGTGTTGGTGGCTATTTTGTTCAAATATATTTGGAGGGAAAATTATTTCTACTTGTTTCCTTTTCTTGTGATGATTGGTTGAATGCTTCAAGGTTGATGTTGAGTTGAATGGTGTTGGTTGACTAAACCTTGTTTGATGAGCATTGTTGTTGAAACCCTAATTTATGGTGAAAAGAACATGAGTATCATTGTTATGTGATTCTTTGCATAGTTGGCAATTGTTGGGGTTTCATGTTCTTGAAAGAAAACATTCTATCCTATCCATTTCAGATATTGAGTTGAGTTTTCAGATTTGAGATTGAGATTGAGCTGAGTTGATTTGAGTTGAGTTTTGAGATTGGGATTTGAGTATAGAACATTATGAGTCTCTAACAATTCTTTTTATGCTTCTATGAGTTTGAAAAATCACATTGGGTCTCTAACAATTCACTTTGTGATTTCCTACTAAGAAAGTTTTTCTTGGTGAACTTGCTGAGTTTTTGGACAAGTTCCAGTTGGGACTTGTGAGCAGTTTTTGGACAGGTTCCAGTGGGGACTTGTGAGCAATTTTGGAAAGGTTTCGGTGGGGACTTGTGAGCAATTTTGGACAGGTTCTAGTGAAGACTTGTGATCAGATTTGGACAGGTCCTAGCAGAGGACTTGTGAGCTGAGTTTTGAGAGTTTTATCAGAGAACTTGAGGACAGAGATGCACTTGTTCTTTGAGAAGAACCTGAGGATAGTTGGCAAGTCTTTGAGAAGGCTTGTATGTAGAGGATTTATTTGTTCAAGAGTTGGACAAATTTGACAGAAAAAGGAAGACTTGTACTAGACCGACTGACTGTGTTTGGTACAGGTTACTGAGCTATTGTGGACATGATCATAGAAGGCAGAGGTCTCTTAGGCTTAGCATTAAGGACAGGAGATCTTCAATGGAAATGAGTTCCACGTGCTGGCAAGAGGTAGAGGTAGTTGATCTTCTGAGGGATCATTTCTAGAGCAGAGGGGAAGGTATCTCCTTTGAGCAGAGGCTCATAAATTTTGATTGGGGGAAGGTATCTACTTTGAGTAGAGGCTCATAAATTCTGATTAGGGGAAGGTATCTGCTTTGGGCCTAGTCTCATAAACATTGTAATTGGGAAGGATTCACAAAGAACTTTGAGATAAATTTTAGAGAAAAGTTTTGTGGACGTAGCCCAGCCATTCTGGGTGAACCACATTAAAATTAGTGTCACTTTGTGAATGATATTGTGCATTGTTTTGATATTGCTTTGGGTATATTGCTTTACTATTTTGAAGTATAAAGGAAAAAGTAAAAAGAGGTCTTATACTTGTTCACCCCCCTCTCGAGTATAAGCTTGTGTTCTTCAATTGGTATCGAAGCGGTGCCTTCAAAAATTTTAACAGCTTGAAAGAAAAGCTAGTAAAGAACACAATGGATCATTCAAGTGGCAATGCAGCACCTATTCTTGATGGGTCAGATTTTGGTCTTTGGAGTGCAAGGATGAAGGTTCATCTAATGGCATTTGGTAATGAGATATGGGAAGTGATTGAATATGAGTACACTATTCCTGTACATGGTCCTAATACTAAAGAAGAAAGGTTCCTACATCACAACAATTCAAAACCAATGAATGCAATCTTGAAAGGTTTACAAAAAGTAGATCTCACCAAAGTGATTCACTACAAGACAGCTAGTGAAATGTGGAATCAGTTGAAGGTGGTTCATATAGGTGATACAAATGTCAGAAAGGCCAAGTTGAGACACTTCAAAGGTATGTTTGAACAACTCAAGATGAATTATGATGAAAATGTTAGTGACTACATGATTCGTATGGATGAGGTTGTTAACTCCATAAAAGACTTAGGTATTGAGCTTGCTGAAAATGATGTTTTTGATAAGATTTTAAGATCTCTTCCTAATAGATTTAGTGAAAAGATTTCTGCTATTGAGGAAGCTAAAGATTTGGATAAGTTGAAAAAGGATGAGCTCCATAGTATACTTGCAGCATTTGAGTTGAGAATTCAAGTGAAGGTTGATGTCAAGAAAGAGGTAGCTTTCAAGGCTACCAAGGAATCCAAGGGTAAACAGCTTCAAGTTAGTGATGAGTCTTCTAGTGATGAAGAGGCATATTACAACAAGAAAGGCAAGTTCTCTAGAAAGCACAAAAGTATGAAAAATATAAGATGTTTCAATTATGGAAAGTTTGGTCATTATGCTACTGACTGTACTGTTCCCAAGAATGAAAGTGATGAAGATAAACAGGATTCTAAGAGCAAGGATTTTGAAAAGCACAAGCATCATAGGAAGATCAAATATGAGCACATCAATCAAGGAAAGAGGTATTCTCACAAGCACAAGAATATTTTCTACCTAGACAAAGAAAGTAAGTGTTCTAGTAGTGATAGTGAAAGTTATTCAAGTGATGATGAAAATGAGATGTTGTTCATATCAAAAAAATAGGAAGAACCGAAACATAGATTCATTATCATGAAATGTCTTAGATGTGGAAAATTTGGTCACCTTGAGGATGATTGCACAAATAATTATTTGGTTTCTAGTATGTATGAGGATGCTTCAAAAAACTATAAGGAAGATGCATGTATGGTCTTTGAAAAGGGTAGCACCTCTAGTGATAAGAAATCTGAAAAAGGCTTTGATGATTCAAAAAGCAAACAAATAAAGGATCTTGAAAGTGAACTTATTAGTGATCTTAGTGTTTTGGAAAAGGAAAGAAATAAGAATGCTAGACTCAAGGATAAGTTAGATGAATGTTGTATGGAGAGAGATGATCTTATAGAAAGTCTTGACTTCTCTATAGCTAAGACACAAGAACTCAAGGATGAGTTAGAGTCTAAGGTTCTTGAGTATAGTGAGTTAGAACAGAAAATAGCTTCTTTGAAAGAGGAAACTAAAGAGTACAAGGATAAGCTTTACGGTGTTTCAAGATAGCTCCAAAAAGGTTAAGTCACTCATCAAAGGTCAAAGAAATACAACAGATAAAATAGGCCTTGGTTTTGTTAAGCCACACAAGGAACAAGTTGGAGAGTCTAGTAAGAGACTCCAAAAGGAAGAGAGTTCTCATGAGGAAAGTATTTCAGATCATGAGTCCTTGAATGATAGATGCACAGAAATAGAAAACATAATTCAGAATGAGAAGAAGTTTTCAGGACCCAAGAGGTAAAATAAAGGAAAGTTTCAAGGCAGATGTTTTGCTTGTCATAGGTTTGGTCACATGGCTTCACATTGCATGGCTCAAGTGAAGAAGGTAAATGAAAATTTCAAAAGTGCTAGTTTCTTTCAAGGGTATTGCTACTCTTGTCAATAGTTTGGGCACAAAGCAGTCTATTGCAAGGTAAATAACAGGAACAGGTTTGATCGAAACAGGTTTGGTCAGAGCAAGTTTGGTCAGAACAGGTTTGGTAAAAATAGGTTTGGTTAGAACAGGTTTGGTCAAATAGGTGGATTCAAAGATCGGGTTTACCTCAGAGAAAAAACATCGTCAAGTGTTTCAAGTGCAACAATGAAGGTCACATAATCAGACAATGTAGAGCTAAAATTCTAGAATACAGGAACAGGAATAATGGCATGATCAGGTCCAAGGATCAATACATGGACAAGAACAGGGATGAGAACAAGAATAAGAACAATGACAAGAACAAGAATATGGACAAAGAGTTCAAGAGAAGGCCCGGAAAGGAAGTTATAGATGCTGATGATGATCAGTGCCTAATGGGAGTTTTACTCCCACCCTGAATTTATCACCTCATCAGGGAGGTGGGGGAGGGACTAAGCTAAGAGGCTCATTCTTAGTCCCGAGCCCCAAAGGTGACCCTTTGCCATTGATGACAAAGGGGGAGAGATTTGAGTAAGGGGGAGAGCCTCAAGATAGGGGGAGCTATTTATGTTGAGTTTCTGTGTTGTTGAGAAGCATGGTTTGCCATCAATGACAAAGGGGGAGATTGTTGGCAATTTTGGGTTTGAGATCCTAGCTTCTTGTCTATGAGTTGTCATTGATGTCAAAAGGAAATGGCATTAATGTTAAGAGGATGTGTTGGCTTCAAAGGTGGAATATTCCAAGAGAATATTTTTAAGAGAATCCGGAGAGATTCCATTGGATAGGGTTTTTATTAAAACCAAGTTAAATGGTTTTTATTAAAACCAATGGAGGTTCTCTTTATTATTTATTTAATTATTATTTAAAACCCTTCAAGGTTTTAATTAATTAATTATTTAATTAATTAAGGGAGAAATTATTTTTGAAATGGTCTTTATTTTCGTCGACGTCCAGGTGTCTTCGAAGAGACTATTTATTCTCCAACTCCTAAGGTTGGAAGGCTAAGGAATTCAAAATTCCTCGAATGTAATTTGCAGTTTTTGTGCTCTGTATTCATTGTGATCGAAGGAAGACATAGAAGCACGTGTAGTTGAAAAGTCTTCGGGAGTTTTTTTGAGGGTGAAGTGGAGGGAAGTTCACTTGTGAACTTCGTAGCCCGTGTGGGCTAGTGGCAGCGAAGGCTGCAGTTGGGCGCTGCATTGGCGGAGGTCACCGTTTTGAGTCTCGCGGGGGTGCTTTGCTAGAGTAACACACATTTTTATTAAAACATCTTTATGTCGTGAAATTCGGAGTTTCTTGGACAACGATTTATAAGGTGTGATTAAATTTTATGAGTTTTGGCTTTTGTGATTAGCATTGAATAAAAGCTTAGGAGAAATAAGGGCATATTTCTTTGGATGTATTTTTAATATTATTCTTTGCTATGCTAAAATTAAAAATAGAGGTATAAGGTGTGAGTCTGTGATTGTTGATTTATTGGCATGTTATGGTGGTTGTGTTTAAATAAGTGGAGCTAAAAGGTGTAATAAAGGAATTTTATATTATTGCTCATTTCTTTTTATTCTAACCCTAACTTGGTTGGAAGTTTGAGAGTTGTGTGTGGTGACAGCTTTGAAGGTTCAATTATCTTCTACTCCAATAAGGTATGGGCACATTCTTCCTATGAGTATGATTGGTGTATGTTTTCTGAAATAAGGTTGGAGTGAAAAGGTATTCTACTAGGTATCCTTTGGCTAGTGTGTAAATCCTATTTTCTGGTTTGTTGAAGACTACTTATGCATTGTTATCCTTAAGGAGAGTTTTTGGTGAATGCATAATTTTTGGTTTGAGATAGTGGAAGCTTTGTGCACTAGGGTTTATATTTGTGAGTCTAGCTACTTGCATTGAGTTGGTGGAACCCTTGGTTGGCTGTTTTGAGTTTGATGGTTGAGTTGTTTCCATAAAGGTTGTTTGATCAAGTTATTGCTTTACTTGATTCATGATATTGGGCTTACTCCATTGAGTTGATTTGAGCAAGTTATTATTTGCATTTGGTGATATTGTGTTGGTGGTTTTTTTGTTCAAATATATTTGGAGGGAAAAGGATTTCTACTTGTTTCCTTTTCTTGTGATGATTGGTTGAATGCTTCAAGGTTGATGTTGAGTTGAATGGTGTTGGTTGACTAAACCTTGTTTGATGAGCATTGTTGTTGAAACCCTAATTTATGGTGAAAATAACATGAGTATCATTGTTATGTGATTCTCTCGTATAGTTGGCAATTGTTGGGGTTTCATGTTCTTGAAAGAAAACATTCTATCCTATCCATTTCAGATATTGAGTTGAGTTTTCAGATTTGAGATTGAGATTGAGCCGAGTTGATTTGAGTTGAGTTTTGAGATTGGGATTTGAGTATAGAACATATTGAGTCTCTAACAATTCTCTTTATGCATCTATGAGTTTGACAAATCACATTGGGTCTCTAAAAATTCACTTTGTGATTTCCTACTAAGAAAGTTTTTCTTGGTGAACTTGCTGATTTTTTGGACAGGTTCTAGTGGGGACTTGTGAGTAGTTTTTGGACAGGTTCCAGTGGGGACTTGTGAGCAGTTTTGGACTGGTTTCGATGGGGACTTGTAAGCAGTTTTGGATAGGTTTCGATGGGGACTTGTGAGTAGATTTGGACAGGTCTTAGCAGAGGACTTGTGAGCTAATTTTTGAGAGTTCTATCAGAGAACTTGAGAATAGATATGCACTTGTTCTTTGAGAAGAACCTGAGGACAGTTGGCAAGTCTTTGAGAAGGCTTGTATGAGGAGGATTGATTTGTTCAAGAGTTGGACAGATCTGACAGATAGAGGAAGACTTGTACTAGAATGAATGACTATGTTTGGTACATGTTGCTGAGCTACTGTGGATGTGATCATAGAAGGCAAAGGTCTCTTAGGCTAAGCATTGAGGATAGGAGGTCTTCGATGGAAAGGAGTTCCACATGCTGGCAAGAGGTAGAGGTAGTTGATCTTCTAAGGGATCATTTCCAGAGTAGAGGGGAAGGTATCTCCTTTGAGCAGAGGCTCATAAATTTTGATTGGGGGAAGGTATCTCCTTTGAGCAAAGGCTCATAAATTCTAATTTGGGGAAGGTATCTCCTTTGGTCTGAGGCTCATAAACATTGTAATTGGGAAGGATTCCCAAAGAACTTTGAGATAAATTTTAGAGAAAATTTTTGTGGATGTAGCCCAACCATTCTGGGTGAACCACATTAAAATTGGTGTCACTTTGTGGATGATATTGTGCATTGCTTTGATATTGCTTTGGGTACATTGCTTTACTGTTTTGAAGTATAAAGGAAAAAGTAAAAAGAGGTCTTATACTGTTCACCCCCCCTCTCAGTATAAGCTTGTGTTCTTCACATATTTGAGCAAGTTCTAAGTGGACTTGTTGAGTATATTTGAGCAAGTTTTGTGTGGGCTTGTTGAGAATATTTGAGTAAGTTTTATATGAAATTGTTGAGAATATTTGAGCAAGTTTTGTGTGGACTTATTTAGTAGATTTGAGCAAGTTCTGTGCAGACTTGTTGAGCAGATTTGAGCAAGTTTTGTGTGAACTTATTGAACAGATTTTAGAAAGTTCCATGTGGACTTGTTGAGCAGATTTGAGCAAGTTCTTTGTGGACTTGTTTAGAAGATTTGAGCAAGTTCTATGTGGATTTGTTGAGCAGATTTGTGCTAGATCGAAGGACTGCATTTAGTGTAGATTTGAGATAGATATTTGCAGGTGACAAAGTAGAGATGATAGGAGTATCTAGTGGATAGAGATACATCAGTGAGGGTAGTGAGGATAGGTCTTTTGAGTGGGGATAAAATTCTTTAGTGGAGAGAGATCCACAAGCCAGAGTAGTGGAGGCATTAGTCTTCTAGAGGATCACCAGCCATAGCAGAGGAGAAGGATTTTTCCTATGGATATATATCCATAGACTTGATTTAGGGAATCAACATATCCTTTGTACAAAGATCCATAAAAATTGTAATAGGGAAAGTATTCCCAAGAGATTGATCGAGAAAATTTTAGTGATATATTTTCTCTGTGGAGTAGCCCACATTAGGTGAACCACATAAATTATGGTATCTCTATTATGTGTGGTGTTTTATACAATTCTTTAATTAATACTACTAATATTGCTATCTATACATTGCATAATATTTATTGGGAAAGAAAATTAAAAAGTGATCCATAAGACAAAAGATCATATTCCCTAGAAGGAATAAAAATTCAAAGCAATCAATAAGACAAATAGTAAGAAGTTAGAATCAAGAAATGAGTCATCCAGTGATGAAGAAGCTAATTATGGTATAAGAGATAAGGACTATAGAAGATCTAGAGATCTAAGATCTGTTAAGTGTTTCAATTGTGGAAAGTATGGAAATTTTGCAATAGATTTTCAAGAACCCAAGAACAACAATGGTGAAGAAAAATAGGATCATAGAAATAGGGAATCAAAAATATACAGGCACAAGAATAAAAGCAAGGTTGGACAAAGTAGACAAAGAAATAATTTCTTTCAAAGGTAAAAGAGAAGCTACTATGCGGATAAGGTAAGTAAGTACTCAAGTTATAGTGATGCTAGTTTTTCAAACAATGATAGAGATGAAGTCCTATTTATGATTGAAGAGAAAGAACCAACTAAGAAAAGGACTCCAATCATTCTCAAGTGTTTTAGATGTGGTAACTTTGGACATAGTTGTAAAAAGGATGGTTATAGTTTTAGTGATGATGAATATGAAGATACACTTGAAGGACCAGATGAAAATCTTCTAATGGTATTGGAAGATGAAGAAGGTGATTCCATAGAAGATAAGACAAAATAAAATGAAGATGCGGATAAAGGTAAAAAAATAGAGGAATATTCATAAAAGGATGGTTATGATCTCAAGGGAGAACTTATCTATGCCCTTGAAACAATAAAAAAGGTAAGAAAGCAAAACTCTAAACTTGAAATTCAATTCCAAGAATGTGATGAAGAGAGAATTTTGCTCATAGAGTATTTAGAAAAATCAAAGGCTAAGGCAAAAAGGTTCAAGGATAATTTAGAAGCAAATATCTTAGAATGTGAGAAGTTAGCACAAGAAGTGGCACTACTAAGAGAATATTTGGAGGACTCCAAGATCAAGATGAAAGGGTTCAAAAATAGCTCAAATATTGTGGATAAGATGGTCAAGGTACAAATAAGGTCAACAAAAAGAGTAGGCCTTGGATTTGAATAAGTTCAAAAGAAATGGGAATGAAAATCATCCTCAAGTTTTGTAAGAGAAGAAACTTCAGATGAAGATACTTCAAAAGAAGACAGTGTAAAAGAAAGTGAGACATCTGAGGATGAGTTGGACAATAGAGAGTTCAAAAAATATGGTAACAATGCACAAAGAATATACAAATGGAACAACAATCAGAATAGGTCAAGAAATACTAAGAGACCTATGAGGTCAAGACAATAAAACTTAAATGGAAGATGTTTTTCATGTCACAGGTTTGGACACATGGCTTCATAGTGCAGGACATGGGAAATACAGGAATATGGGAACAAACAATTTTTTCATGGGTATTGCTACTCTTGTAATCAATTAGGTCACAAGACAATGAATTACATGGTTCATGATAGAAGAGAATATGGCTTCACTAGGAGAATTCCTATGGCATTTACACCTCCAAGGAATAATAAAATTAAGTGTTATAATTACAACAATGATGGTCACACATCAAAGTGGTGTGGAGTAGACATTCCAAGAACATGTATGAACATGAAAAGGAACAAGAATATGAATATGAACAGGAATAAGAATAGGGATATGAATAGGAATATGAACAAGAATAGGAACATGGATATGAACAAGAATAGGAACATGAAAAGAAATAAGAATGTGAATAGGAACATGGACATGGAAAGAAATAGTCAAAGGAATCAGAAGGATACAATAATAAGGAAATAGAATAAAGGTAAATAACAATGTTTTCTTGGAGTAGAGATACTCCCACCCCAGAATTAACCTCTTCAAGAGGAGGTGGGGGAGGGGCTAAGATAAGAGGCTCATCCTTAGCCCTGAGACCCAAAGGTGAACCTTTACTATTAGTGTCAAAGAGGGAGATATTTGAGTAAGGGGGAGAGATTTGGTATTTGAAGAGAGGATTGAGCCAGGGGGAGCAATGTCCTAGGGGGAGTAGAATAGGAAAAAGTCAAGTTTTCGATGAAAAGAATTTGGGTTGCCATCAATGACAAAGGGGGAGTTTTTTGGACATTTTGAGTCCTCAAGTCAAATTTTTCTTTGATTTCAAGAAAGGAAGTTGTCATTTATGGACATTTCACTTCTTAGATTACTCCTTTTAAATCTCCTTTTAATTTTGAAGTAATGTGCCTCCAAGATCTAGATCTCAAGTCACTCATATCTTTCTGGTATATTTTTTGGATCTATGGCCTCTCAAGTCAATAATAAGCTTTGGTTTGTGAAAGCCAATCTCAAAAGGTGGAACAAAGATGTCTTTGGTAATATTTTCTATAAAAAATAACAAGTCCAGTCTAAAATCTCTAGCATTGAACTTTCATCCTAGTAAGACGACTTCGATCGTTATCTTCAAGACATTGAGAAAATCCTCTTATTTGAATACCACAATATCCTCAAGAATGAAGAAGTATTTTGGAAGTGGAATCCTCAGGTCACATGGTTAAAAGAGGGGGATTCAAATACCAAATACCACCATGAGACATAGAGGAAGTAATAGAATCAAAGAGCTCACCAAGGAGAATGGAACAATCACAAAGGACATTTCTAAGATCAAGAATGAGGTATTTGGATTTTTTGAATATTTGCTCTAACCTAGCCTAGAATTTGATCAAAAATCATCTGAGACCCTACTACAGAACATACCAATGTTAGTAAATCTTGAGTTTAATTAGTTGCTACTAAAACCTTTCTCATATGAAGAAATTTGTATTATAGTTTTTTCCATACAAGGTGGAAAAACTCCTGGTCCTGATGGATTTTCTCTTATATTTTTCCAGTGCTTTTGGTATATTTTTGACCTTGATGTTGTCTTTTCCATTCAAAAAATACAAACCAATAGAAGTATCCCTGGCGATATCAACTCCACCTTCCTGGCCCTCATCACTAAATCCCCAAAACTAGTAATGTTTTAACCCTTACTGATTTTCATCCTATCAATATCTGCAATATCTTCTACAAAATCCTCTCAAAAGATTTAGCCAACAGACTCAAACCAATCCTTCCCCACATCATTGATCCTAACCAAGGCATTTCTATTAAATGAAGGCTTATCACCAACAATATCATCATGATCCATGAACTTATCCATTATGTATCCAAAAGTGGTAAAGTCGGCCTCCTTATCAAGCTAGAAATGAATAATACCTTTAATAGAGTGTCCTAGAGTTTTATTTTTTCTATCCTTTCTAGGTTTGGGTTACATATTGACTGGATAAATCTCATAAAAAATGTATCTCTCTATTATTGTCAATGGTTCTCTTGCGGGTTACTTCTAGAGCTTCAAAGGATTAAGACAGGAGGATCCTTTATCTTTATTCCTTTTCATCATTGTTTTTGAAGCTCTTGGTAGAACCCTGAGATCATCCTGCTATAAAGGTGATATTTTTGGTATCAAACACGCCTCTTCCTTTTAGCTTGTCTCTCATCAATAAATTTTCGATGACACCATCCTTGTTACTCTCACATATGTTCCTCAAGCCCATGCCATCAAATCTATATTACTCTCCTTTGAGTCTTCTATAAACATTAAATGCTCATTAAAAAATGATAATCACATAATACACTGCTTATATAGTCCCCAAACTATGGTTGGAGAGAATAAAGGGGAAGAAATTTTTTTAAAATTTAATTCTACAAACTATTTCATTGACCACTTGCTGATAAACCTCTGTCATCCACCTTGTCATCCATGTTTCCTATCTATCTTTCCATCCACATAGGTAGACTAAATATCAAAATTCTCCCCTTTAAAGTTGAGAGGTCTGACTATACAGTCTCTCAGATTTATATATTAAGCTTTAGCCATGCCTTTGGTGAAGATGTCTGCAATGTTGTCCAAAGTGGTGCAATGTTTAAGCTCAACAATATGGTGCTCCACCATGTCTCAGATGAAGTGATATTTCATATCAAAATATTTTGATATGCTATGGTGGATAGGATTATATGCCAACTGAATGGCACTCATGTTATCACAATACAATCTGGTAGGACCACTTTACCTTTCTCCAATCTCTTCAAGGACTTTTCTCAACCATGGAGCTTGAGTACTAGCATATGTGATGGCTATATACTCAACCTTAGTAGATGATAATGTTACAACAGTATGCTTTTTTGAAATCCATGTAATTAGTCTTGACCCTAGACTAAAACAATTTCCTGATGTAGATTTCCTATCATCTATATTGCTGCCCCAATAACTATCACTAAAGCCAACTAACTTGACAAAATTACACTTGTGGTAATGGATTCCAAAATCCAATGTACCCTCTACATATCTTAGAATTCTTTTAGTTGCTTGTAAATCCAGCTCGGATGGATTAGCCATAAACCTTGAAGAAAGAGAAATATCATATTGTATATCAGGTCTTGTGTTGGTGAGAATAATCAAACTCCCAACCATGCTCCTGTAAGTGGTCATGTCAACCTTCGATGCTCCATAATCCTTGATTAATTGGATCCTATGTCATGTTGGAGTTGCAATTGATTTGCACTGCTCCATGGCAAATTTATTGATCATATCATGAGCATACTTGTGTTGACATATGAAGAACCCTCTATTTGTTTGATGAACTTCCATGCCTAGGAAGTAATGCATTAAGCCAAGATATTTCATCTCAAATTGTTTCATCATGGACTGCTTGAACTCCATATTCATCTTATTATTACTACCTATAAATATGAGATCATCCACATATAAACAAACTATGAGAATGTATTTCCCTTGATTTAGGTAGTAGAGAGTAGGTTCACTTTTTCTTCAAGTGAATCCATACTCGAAATAGCCACCAATGCGATAGTACCATGCTCTTGGTGCTTGCTTGAGGCCATAAAGTGTTTTTTTTAGTTTATAAACAAGGTTATCCTTACCTTGTTCTTGAAAGCCTTGAGGTTGTTGAACATAAACCTCCTCAATCAAGTACCCGTTGAGAAAGGCACTTTTCACATCCATGTGCTGAATGTTCCATCCTTTGTGGGCAGCCAAGGAAATTACTAATATGATTGTTTCCTATCTTGCAATAGGAGCAAAGGTTTCCTCATAGTCAATCCCATATTTATGAGTGAAACCTTTTGCTACAAGTCTTGCATTGTACCTTTCAATGCTTCCATCAGCATTGAATTTGGTCTTGTAGACCATTTACATCCAACACTTACTTTTCCTTTAGGAAGCTTGTAGCAAGTGTAAACAGGACTTAGCTTGAAACAGGCTTAGAAAAATCTAGTTTTTCTAAGCACAGTGTGAACACACTTACCTTTTGTCAGCTAATTTTGTCGGATGGTCGGCATGAATTTTCTTTCTCCCTTTCCTTTATTTTCTCCTTATTCCTCCATTCTCCTTCCTCCTTTCCTGCCATCAATTTTCCCTTATCACTCCACTCCCTTCCTCTCCCCATGCTCGTTGCCACCTCCCACTCCACTTCCTACTCCTCCATTCTCTCTAAACTCCTCGATCTTCCTCCACCTTCCCTTCCCTACTATTGTGCATGTTCTAAAACTATATAAGGTTTATTTTAGTGTATTTATCGTCTGGTTATTTTATTTGAATTATTTCATCTTTGTTTATTTTGTGTCAATTATTACCTTGGCCTAACTTTAATCTAAGGTTAACTGAATCTTAGAATCACACTGGTATCAGAGCTATGGGGGCACGGATCCTGAGGGATGAGGTAAGGAATGAAAGCCAAAGCACATGAATCCTAAGGAGTGATGGAGAGGTTGTTGCATGGATCCCGAGGAGTGCACAGATCTTGAGGAGCGATGGAGAAGCTATCGCACGGATCCTAAGGAGCACACGGATCTCGAGGATCTAACTGGACGTTGATAAAAGGCTGACTTGGTGGTGGAGCTAGGTTGTAGCTACTAAAATGGAATGAAGCTGGTAGCACATGGATCGAGGCTAACTAAGAGCTGACTGGATGCTGATGTGGCAAAACTAATGTGGATGATGTGGCAGATGTGGCTGACGCTGACATGGCAAAGCTGACCAAGATGACGT